>CM060605.1:31475748-31877759 GCA_030578255.1 Tiaroga cobitis
AACAGCCCTTGCAGTGATCTAAATGAAATAACATGCTTTGATTTTAGAAGTCATCATTAAACGCTCCAGTGCTTTCTGGAGACTGTCACTGTAGCGAAGTGTGCAGTCCATTATCTGGCTCTGCAGCATGGTGACATCATCACCCTGCAGTAAAATACCAGAGGGGAAATACTACACCACATGTGGCCTTAACTCTAGCTTCTCTTTTATAGCATCATCATTGTTATTACTGTTAGCATGGCTATCCAATCGAGGACACATGGCTAGTTGTTAGAATAAATAAAAGTGAAAGTGGAATCCAGAGTGGACAGACCATTTAAACTAAAGCTAAAACTGATTTGGAAACGTAATGAATACAAATTTAAAATGCCACATTAAGCCAAGTCAGCCAGTTCTTCTGAGCGTAACAGTGACAATGCTCTGCTACGCCCTCCTAACTTTAACTGGGTCTCACAGAAATAGGGCTGTAAATGAGGGTCTCCGTCTCCCACATTCTCCACACAGTAACAGAAGAGCACCTGTCTGTGTCTGTCACACTACAGCTGCGCCACAAGAGAAGAGAAAGAGCTCTTCTTGTTTTTATGCTCGTTCCTTCCTTCTGCATTTCTTTCCTTATTTCCCTTTCTTTCTTTTCTTCCTTCGGTTTTTCATTTTTCCTTCTGTATTTCTGTCATTTTATTTCATTCCTTCTTTACGAATTTCTTTCCATTATTCAGTATTAAATATATTCATTATCTATTTCCTATCACTTGTTTTCTTTCTTTCCATTTTTGTTTCCTTGTCATTCTTTTTCTTTCTTTCTTTCTTTCTTTCTTTCTTTCTTTCTTTCTTTCTTTCTTTCTTTCTTTCTTTCTTTCTTTCTTTCTTTCCATTTTTGTTTCCTTGTCATTCTTTTTCTTTCTTTCTTTTTTCCTTATTCCTTTCTGTCCTTCCTTCCTGTTGTATTCTTTTCCTTTTGTTCATTCCTTCCTTCTGTATGGCTTTCCTTCCGTATTCCTTCTTTCTGTATTCCTTTCTTTTCGTATACCCTTTTTCCTTCCTTCTGTATTCCTTACCTTCCTTACATCCTTCGGTATTCCTTAATTTCTTCTGTATTCCTTCCTTCCTTATGTATTCCTTCCTTCCTTCTCTATTCATTCATTACTTCTGTATTCCTTCCTTCCTTCTTTTCTCCCTTTCTTCTTTCCTTCCTTCCTCTTCCTCCCTTCCTTTCATCTTTCTTTTCTCCCTTCCTTCCTTTCTTCCTTCCTACCTTCCTTTCTTCTGTATTTACGTATTTCTTTCTTTCCTTCCTTCTGTTTTATCAGAGGCGTAGCACAGTAGGCCACATGCTCACGGCAATACAAGTTCAAGTCTGGCTTGCGTCATGTCCTTTATCAAATTTTCAATATTTCTCCTCAACATTCCAAGCTCTTCTTCCTATCCTGTAAATTCAAAGTCCATAACAACTTTAATAAACTATATAATATAGCTTAATTAACTTGTAAATACAGTTTGCAAGTTCACACAGCAAAACACATCCTGAGAATATATTAGAAATGTGAGATTCAATTTCAGAGATTTAAAACTGTGACATCAGTCAAGATTAAAGTTAAGCCCATTCCAGTCCAGGATAACACAACAAGAATCTTGTTTCATCCTTGAATTAGTCACACTCTGGGCAAATCTGGGGACAAGCTCAGGGCGCAATTCGAGAACAGAGGACTAGAATGATTGAGCTGTCTCACAATTGCATGCTTTAGTCATTTAATTACATTAAGGAGCAATTCAGACAACCTCTCACTAAAAAACAGATACACCATGTTAAAGTATTACAAAGCCTAACAATGAGCCGGTCTAATTAGTGAACGTCTCTTTACTGATTAGAGCAAAGATGTAGGACATAGGCCATGTTTACACAGCTGCAAATACTGTTGCCCGTCCTGTATTTGAGTCCTTAATACGGTTACATTCACACACAGTTCAGTTATTTACGGGAGTGACAACCTCATTCTATAACCAAACTAACACCTGTACATTTTCAGGACTCACAACCGCATTCTCGGAAAACCCACATTGTGTAAACGGAACCGGACTGGACAAATAGTTTTCTGTCACGTCATACAGTGCGAGAGAGCCAGTCTGCGCTTCTCCAACCTGTGTCTACCGTGTGGTGCGGCTTTTCATGTGTGGTTTCAGTAACTTACAGCGACGAAGATATGAGCTGTGTGTCATCTGAAGGTTTTAGATCCAGGCACTGTTTTCCACTGGAGCTGCTCATGTTAGTTTTGTGTTCTACACACGAGCGGCACGACTCAAAGCGGCACAGCACCAGATATAAAAGTAGCCGGTTAATAAAGATTTGACGGATGAACTTGCAGCTCGATTGGATTGGCATGTCAAAAGCGATAAGACGTCTCAGTTTTATGAGCATCACCATTTTTTATATTATTTTGGTCACTGTCACTGTGGTTACTGGTAAGAGAATACAGGCTTCACTCCTGTTGCACATTCATACAGACAGCAATCGAGTTACTTTAAGTTAAGGTGTGAACGGGACATTTTGAGACTCACATCTGTAAGTAAATGTCAATCCCAAAAACTGACCGTGTGCACATAGCCACAATTCTTAAGTCTTAGAACTTATTCTAAGAACATTGGAAACAAGTTATGACTTTCAGAAATTATATTCAAAGAGACAATGAGCAAAGCATATCAAATGCGTTTGGCCCAGTCTGATAATTCATTACTCTGCCCATTTCATCCAAACACTTCTTATTGCCAGCGCAGTTTGATAAATAAAGTAAAATGTCTACTCACCCGCACCTCCATGCCTCTTCTTGATGGACATCTGAAAACAAAATATGAAATCTGTTAAAACAAGAATCAAGGTTGAGTTAATATTTTCATAACAGTTTAACAGTAACCATATCACATAAAACTGTCTCATGGAATATCAAAACAAAGGCCCTGAAGTATTGCTCCTCTCCCACTGTGGATAAAATCAACACCTGACCATTGAATTTCCTCCCACGGATGACCTAGGTCACCATGATTTATAGTGCACTTGCCCAGCCAAGAGAGAAAGTTCTACCTGTTTAGAAAGATGTCGTGTCCAACATTCCAGCTGTAATCCATGAGAAACCTGTTTTTTAGTTTCACCTTTCTGCTACTGCACTCAGGTAACATGTACAGTACCATGTGAAAGTGACTTATCACGGTACTTTCAAAATGCAACTTTTCCGCCTGAGACCCAGCAACTCACTAATTTAATTTAGCAAGTTTATTATAAGACAATACATGCTAATTAAATGTTTGGGGGTGTGGCCGATAAAATAATCTAAATACATAATATGATAATAAAATTACAATTAATAATTAAATATAAATTAGTGCTGTAAAATTGATTAATCGTGATTAATCGCACCTAACATAAAAGTCTGTATATATATAAAATGTGTGTAGATTATATATAAGTGCTGTCAAATTAATTATTTGCATTTTTTTTATTTGATTAAATACTGTGTATATATATACATATATATTAACAAAATTTGATGTTGTGCGGTTAATCGATTTGACAGCACTAAAATAAATATTAATAATATATTTTATAATTAAGTGTCATGCTGAATGTTTTTTAATATCTCTCAATATAAATTAAATATTCATTATTATTATACATAGATAATATAACTAACATTTAACATTGCACGATATTAAAGACATTAACAAAAGCAATTTAGCATTGCACTAACAATATCACACTGAACTTATAATTTTAACAACATCTATTAAATTATTATAATTTACATTTTCAATTATACTTCATGTCACCCACAGCGCTTTATACAACACATATTGTAACAAAGCAGCTCTGTGATAGCAGGAAAATTGCATTGCGGCTGTTGTTCAGCTTAAGTCACTATATTGCTCTTAGTTGTATTTAAATGTTTATATCTATATATATCTAGACGTGTCCACAAAATGAAAACCCCGTGACTCGATAGGTACTGTCAAATTTTTCAAAATCGCTCACCAACTTTTTTCCCTCCTTGTCTGAGTAAAAAAATCTCAGATGATAATTTCAGTAGCAGAGGCAGTAGATTTCTACCAAACACAACAATGATGTAAAAAAAATATGTTTTTCAGGGTCTCCAAAGGTTAGGGATGTTTTACATTGAAAGAAAGCAGATGTGTTGTCTGGAATCACAGCAACCAACAAAACACCAATAATTTTAATGTAATTCAACACATTAAGAAGCTGTTTGAAGTGTCTGTTGATCATTGCCCGAGTATTCCCTCAGCTGTAAATGTACACTGGGGCCCTCTGCCTCGGTTTAATGAGATCTGGGTCTGAAAAACACAGCGGAAAGAGGGGAAATGATGGATGATGTCATGGTTGCTTATAGGCTGTGAGATTTTGCAATGAGGGGTTGAATTTTCACCACACATCTCAAAGAGTTATGGCATTCAAACGCAAGCACAACCGAGGGTGTTACCCTCATAAAACAGCTTAAACAGTGCGTGAAAAACTGTAAAGCGAGACCATTTCAAGGTATGTATATTACATGTTATTTCTGACAAGACTACTGGGCTTCTTACTGGAATGTCGCCTTTCATAACAAGTTTGCTGAGGATTACTATGAATTCTTGGAAGAAAGAGTGTGCACTGGAGTAAAATCTTGCTGTGTTTCAAAGTAGTAATTGTCACTGACACAAATGATGGTTACATGACATGTAATTAAGCGTCAAATGAATGATGACTAGCTTTAGGAAGAGCCTGCCTTACAAAAAAAGATCTGGATGTAAAAGGTACAACGCTGAAATATCCACACGTCCATCAATCAACCTGACAGCAAAATGAACAAGAAATTCAAGGCCAAGACCTTCACATAACAAGAAAACAAACAATGTTAACACAATCAAATACAAGAAAACGGATCACAACACGAATGAAAAGAACAATGAAGGAAGAAGTAAGTTGTTTTGACACGTGGTCTATATATTAATGATCGCCTTCCTGGGATATACTATGTCATTTTCTTGGAACTGTAGGATTCCTGAGTGTGAATGATGAAGGCTGTCAGGATTAAAAGTATAATCATTTCTCAGTCAGAAATAATGGATAGATAGACAGATGTAAAATAATAATGCCTGAGGGGAAACTCAGGAAAAGTAACTGTGCAAGTTACACTGCATTGGCTCGGAATGAGATACAAGTTCCGAAACGCAGAAAAAAAGAAAATAGACGCCATAATTTCCAGAGGCAAGGGTACCGATACATAAAGTTTGCACAAACATCATTTGGGTTGAATCTGAATTATGAGCTGTTGGGAGGTTCTGGATCACACTGAATAACAAACCCTTAAGTTCAATTCGTATTTTTGTTATTTTTGTATGTCTGGGATTCCCCTACAGTTAATTTTTAGTGGTTTTCTTTGGCATGCATGACTAACGTCTATCATAATATTCATTGCACTGGAGATTCAAAAATACATGTTTGATATTACCCACATGTTCCATTTGGAGCTGATGCTGACCGGCCAAAACCGACTCATTTAAAGTCAACATGGAATGCCGCAACCCTTTTCACTACCGAACGTGTTTATTTCGTTAGTATTTCGGAGGGAAACTGCATATTAAACAAGAAAATAGAGGTGAGACTTTGTCTGAGAGATTGACTCCATCTAAAATTGACTAATTCAGGAAAAGCGTTCAGTATATGATAGTTAATAAGATTAGTGACATCAACCAAAAGATGAAACCATGAAAAGGCGTTTTGGAGAAGATGAAAAAAAATACAAAAACCTGCACAGATGAATCATTTACAACAAGACCAAGAATCTGTATTAAGAAAGTAAATAGGATCAATTTTACCATTCTAAAATGCTTTGCAATGTGCACACAATATCCTTATTTATAAGTCATAAACCAAGTGGCACGTGGAAAACAAAGAGGCTAAGAACAATTTAGGGGTTTAAAATGACAGAGAATATAAGACAAAGAGAAAGATAAAAAATAGAAGGATACGACAAAAAGTATGCGCTGTAAAGTACAAAAAAAGCCATGACGGCATCCACTTCAAAGTGACCCCAGAGGGCTCGGGCGGGCCAGATGTGGTCCCGCGAGTAAAGCCTCATCCATCTTACATTCCATGAAACCCCCTGCAGCAGGACAACGTTTCTATATTTAGTTCTTCTCTTAAGCCTCGCTCAACACGCTAGAATATGTTCCATCTAGTTCCTGCGTTATCCGCCACATTTCAGCTTCTTTTCTAATCAGGCCTGTTGTTTTATACGTTTGCTGCTGTTCTGATGGACGGTCTGTTTGGGCTATCAGGCTGAGGACCATCCATCTTGGAAGCTGAGGTGGGCGGCTGAGTTGGTGGTATTTTTTTGAAGTTGACATCAAGAGAATGTCAAAGAATTGCAGCTAGCATGATGCGGGGTCTTGGTTGTGTTATGACAGAAAATGCTTTGGTGAAATGCACAGTTAAGCAGCGGGTGAAAAGAAGAAATAATGTCACGGGTGATTTTGCGGGCAAGACTTATCTGAGGTTGCGTGTGTTTAATTTGGGGTCTGTGCATGCGGTAAATGTGTACGTGGACAGTATATTGCAGGGGTTCTCAAAGTCTACACTCAAAGGTCCAAATCTGAATTTTCATCAATGTCAAAGGTCCGGAACTATTGGTTATTAGGCTACAAAACTTATTTTTTAATAAACATGCATAACAAATCAATACTCATTTTATGAAAAAATAAGGTGCCTTTTGCATTCAAAATCCATAAATAACAAGTGCAAAAGTGGCAAAACAATTCATTTAAATGTCAGTATTTTTCTCAACAAAACACAAAAAGAGGTAGGCCAAAAGTAACATGGTGCAAAATACAGAGCAGTCTAATGTGAGAAATGGCACTGTCTGTCTCCCATCAGCTGCCGAAACCGTGACACAAAAGGTGTGGTTGCTAGACGGAGACACTGGCCTAAATGTTCAGTCAGTAGTTTTGCTGTCCGTACCTCTGTATTTTGTGGTTATTGCCGTTCAAAATGTCTGTGTTTTGTTTCCAGGGATGCAAACACATGTAGGCCTATGGTCAAAAAAGAGAGAAGTAATCGAAGCCCTCGCCCCGCGGTATCCAAAATATCCAGATACTTACATTGCCACCAACCCCTGCCATCCCCGGTCCACCCCTATAGGCACATGTAGACTAATAAAATTAAATTCAAATAAAGTTGACAAAAAAATGTTTTATAAAAAGATAAACCTCACATATTTCAGCCTTTAAATCGTTTTTCACAAAAAAAAGGTTTTATAAAAAGATAAACCTTACATATTTCAGCCTTTAAATCATTTTTATAAAAAGATTGAGTCCAAAAAGATAAATTACTTGACATTTACATAATAATATTACATAATAATCTTTTATTATTAATAGTAAAATTCAGTCCGATTTTCCCGTGGCGTCTGTCGTTGCTATGCAACCATGCACTGTGCTCTCGACGACAAAGAAGTTTTAGTAGCTAATAGATTTCCACCACCGAAAAACGCTTGATGTAGCTCTGCTACAAGATTTAACGTTATTTATGGAGAAAAGAAAAACACCCGTAGTGTTTAGGTGCACCCCCATCCTTCATGTTGACTGAACTTCCCTGGAACTTCCAATGTTGTTACGGAAAGGGCGAAGCTGATTTGATTGTTCTTGTCACATGAACTGCAGTGCGCTTGCGGCACTCTGAAAAGTTGAGGCGTTTTCGATACATCTCGCTGCGCCTGAAAAAAATTAGCGCCTCACTTCAAATATGAGCGCGCTTGCCGCTCGCCTACATTTGAAATAACGAACCGGAGCGCGCAAAAGACATGATATGTGAACGGCCCCTTGACGAGCTACCTCCAATCAGGCCGCGAGAGCGAAGTTTTGGAATTTGGAAACCCTAAAAGATAGGCAGCAAGAAGAAACACTAGTGGTTCGCGCTTGCATGCATCCACACTTTTAATCCCTTACACACAATTAGTGCTCTTGAAATATGAAATGGAGGTGGGTCCGGATTGAATTCCCTCCGGGTCCGGATCCGGACCAGAGTCCGGACTTTGAGAAGTACTGGTATATTGGCTTAATAAAGCCCATCTTTTGCACAAGTATGTGCCTGTTTTCTGCAAAGGAAACAAAAGAAGCAGGGTTGAGTTCTTGAGGAAATGAAAGATGACTTAAAAAGGAAGGATAATGTAGGATCAAACCTATTCCTGAATTAGTCCTGCTTTTAAAGGAAACACGGGGAGTTGAATAAGCACCTCATGTTGCTGCTTCTGAAAGTGCTGTATATGTTAAAACCCGCTTTGAGAGCTGTTCTGCTTCTAGGCTCTTTGCCAGAATGCCTCTCAAGGCTAGTGGTGGTGAAAGGTCTATGCATCATTGCAAAGATGTGTACGTGGGTAAATGTATGTGCATTTCATGCACAGGTTCCACACGTATAAGTCTGCCCAACAGGAAGTGCAACTAAAATCACAAATACACCATCTGGTCCCAAAATAATCTTTCTCTATTGACAGCCATTAAATGTTTTCATTATATGTTTTTTGAACATGAATAAATTGGATACCATTATAAATATGAAACACACACGCATATATATTATATATATATGTATATGTATTACAACTAAACAATTGGAGTTGTAACCTCAATCTTCAATGACAGCCAGATGAACCTTCAGAGGAATCACAGGTCATTGGATGGTGTTTACATAAAATATTCCCTTTTCTGTCACAGGAAATGTAAACTAGAACACTGACGGCATACATGCTGCTATATTCACAAACCCTGATGAGCAAATGTTTTGGGAATCTTTGAGAACGATATTATGATTGTTTTCAATGAGAGTATGTGAGGTCACATGTCTAAAGAGATGTTGATAGAGTATGTTGATATATGCTGATGCTCTAGTCTAGAGCAGTGTGGGATCCATTTTAAACCGACTCTATCAACATATCTAGTACCGGTAACTAGTATATAATTTCTAGTTAAAGAAATAGCTCACCCTCATGTTGTTCCAAGCTAGGATATTCTGCTAAACTTCAACAGAACAAATAAAAAACAGGTTTAGAACAACAATTTTGAACACAATTTTCATTTTGAGGTGAAATGTACCTTGAAGTCAGACATGGAAAAATTCTCACAGTGAACATTTTTTAACTCTCAGCGCATGCAGATTCACAAGGAATTAAAAGAGTCCAACAAAAGTGAGAGGAAAAAAAAAAGAGCAGAAGCTCACAGCATTGACCTCTCAACCCAGCCGTATTTTGACACTTTGCAGGGTCGCTCCTCACCCAACGTCCCAAACTGAGACTTAACCTCTGCTGGAGCAGAACAAATCCTGGCCTCCTGAGTTGCACTTGGCCCCGTAATCTATCTTCATCCTATTGAGCCGCTTAGCTCCCCTCTCCTGCCCCAACCAAGGACCCCGCAGGGAGTTAGAGAGCCGACGTGGACCCTCCACACAGACAGATGGAGAAGACTCAGCTTCCCATCGCTAACTACCACCTCCAAGCATTTACAACAATAGATTTAGGGTGAGGAATAGGTTAGAGGTAGTAGAGTAGCATTTTGCCAAAGCATTTGTGAGTTCACACAAATGTTTATCAATTCTGAGTAAGCCAGCAACACATAGTTAAGCAAATTAAAGGGATGAAAACAAATTTGGACCTCACTGACTTTCATTGTATGGATGGATATAGACAAACAAACTAAAATATCTACAAAAATAACTAAAAATATCTCAGAAGCAATAAAGTCACTAGAGTTTGGAACGACATGAAGGTGAGTAAAGATGACAGTTTTAATTTTGGGGTGAACTCTCACTTTAAAATGATGAAAAAAGACTGTCAGCAAATTGCTTTTGTTCCATTTTTTTAAGTCGCTTTGGATAAAAGTTTCTGCTAAATGCATAAATGTGAATGTAATGTAAAATATGGCTGAGCCTCCACAGTGGGTTCTTTACAGTATGGAAGTTACATTAAAACAGGGGCTTACAGCATCTTAAATAAACGCTGGTTCCAAGTTAACAAGCATTCTGAGACGTATGTTTTCTTTAAAAGATTTTATGATGGCGTCAACTGTATGGTGTGGTGTAGTAGTGACGTGATTGACTGAAACAACATCTTTCACAGTGGTTGATGTTATTGCACTAATAAATAGATGGGCTACATTGGCCCGGATCCTTGTGAGTCATATTCATGACGTACAGCTTCCTCGTAACACTGACTATATCAACATAAACATTCTCTCAGTGTTGATTCATGAACAGTTTCAAAGTAGCTGATATGTCTTTCACCGGACAGGCTAGCTTTTTCCCTTCCAATAACTGGTGTTAAAAAAAAATCAAAAGCTGCCAACCAAACTTTAGCCAGAAATAATCCAAGTCTGTGTTGATGTACGTCACAGTGAGCATGAGTGTCGAGAGAATTTGGATGGAAACTTGGGCTGGTTGCCTTTCAGAACTGAATTTGAATTTAATTTGAATTTGAATTAAATGAAGTAGAATTAAAACTGAAGATTGTTTGACAGGTACGTCATTGCCAGAACAGAAAAAAAGCCTTCATAAAATCTTGAATAATATGATTAGTACATAATCAACTATTATTATTTATAATTTTATTATATATTTTAATATTTAATAAAACAAATACATATATATATGTAAAGCGTTTTGAGTACCCAGAAAATCGCTACATAAATGTAACGAATTATTATAATTATTATATTATTATTATTATATATTATTAATCAAACTCACGAATTTTGGTAAAAGGAAGACAACCCTGATAGCAATGGATATTAAAACTGTAATGTAAAAGGAATGTAGGAATGTAAAACTTTTTCTCTCTTTTTAAATCAGATCAGACGAGACCTTCAAGACCGGTCAGCTGTGTGACTGCAGGACACCTTCATCATGACTTGGTAAACACAACAAGAGTTGAACGAGGATAACAGGCTTGGTGAGAATCACAAATTGCGTTAATGTTAGAAGACATTTGGTAAAATGCCAAGGGAGCTTTCAAAATGTGGATTTGTTATCTACATGAGGGTGGCCTACATTCATTCCACTGGACTGAAGGCCTCCACATGCCTCTGGAACTTTTGACCTACTAATCTTCTCCAAGAACCTCAAGACTTCATTTTGTCAGAGTGAACAAAGCCAAATTATTCTATTACCCCCTCCAATCCAATTACCCTTTTCAACTCTCTCTCTCCAGCACTCTCACACACTCTAATAAACACGCTCACCTCCCAGATCCCCATGCCAGAGGCCTTTAGCGGGGTTCCCATGCACGGACCACAGAACGTACCAGTGCTGTTTCAGCTATGCGGAGATTAAACAAACACATCTGGCCCAGTTCTCCAGCCGGACGGAAAAGGACCGAATTCCCACAGATATTGTGCTCATTTAAACCCACTGTTGCTCATCGGATATTGTTTTGGGAACAATGCAAGGGAGTGCGTGCCTTTGAAATGAAAAATATTCATGATGAGCTTAAAGGAAGAGCTGGCGATTGCTTGTTTTCTCTGTCTTCGCTATAGGCAAGGGTGGCTTGAGACAAAAGTTCACCATAAATTGCGGTCGATCTGAAGCTGGACTAAGACAGCTGTAAATCAGCTGCGGTGATCGTCCGTGAAGAGTCTTATTTTCCATCCTTTGCATTTTGGATTTGTTTCCAGAATGATAGAACATTCTTTTCAGTATCTTTCACACGAGCCCCAAACTCGTAAATCGCTCAGTTGTCAGATCTCTCTGTGCTTGCTCTAAACAGCAGGACACGTACAGACCTCTGAAATCTCTGTTTGAGAAATGCCTTGTCCAGTTACAAAGGTACAACTGGAAACGAAGCCCTTACCTTCACAACAGACGAGCTGCGTACTTCAAATATATTATATGTAGCAAACATATTGGTCTTGCTCTTGAAAAACACAAGGCACATTGCAAAAGCTATCAGAAATATCATCATTAAACATGTTTAGGGGTTTACAAATCACAGGTTAAGCTTAGCTACACTGGTTTGGAATCCAAACAAGATGTGATCGCCTTAAATGGCCCACTAAAAGACTTCCTTTGGTGTCGCTCTGAATTCATTAATTCAATTCTCCAGACTGAGGGGGAATCCTGTTTGGATTAGCGAGGGGAAAACCTATTTAATTCAGTTCCACTAATGCTGAAAATCCATTAGAAATGCAATCCTAGGCCATCAAACCTCAACCCCAGAAACTTCTTGGAATGAACATATGCTCTGGTCACTGACACACAGTGTCTTTATTTAAAAAAAAAAAAAAAAAGACTTCACAGAGCAAAGCTAAGCAACTGATCACATGAAGCCAAATCAGATAATAGAAATATAAGAATCCTGAGTTATAAATCTCAGTACCATCAATATGACAACCACTAACCACAAAC
This sequence comes from Tiaroga cobitis, assembly GCA_030578255.1. Lineage (NCBI taxonomy): Eukaryota > Metazoa > Chordata > Actinopteri > Cypriniformes > Leuciscidae > Tiaroga > Tiaroga cobitis. The sequence goes on from CM060605.1 coordinate 31,488,176, forward strand.
TTTTTTTTCTTTTAATGGTTTGCTCTGTTCTGCTAAATTAGATGCCAATTGGCTTCAATATTTTGCTACATATAGACATTCAGATATTTTTAAGTGTAACTTTTGTGGCTAAAAACTTTTTGAGTCGAGAAAGTTCAAATGCTCACCTCTGTCTTTTTACCATGTGATCTCCCCAGAGAGGAAGTGGCTCCCATAAGTCTCTCTTGGCAGTGCCGTTCCCTCATGTCGGATCTTCTGGCCATGTTGTTCCACTTGAGGGACTGGTTCACCCCCACAGCTCCGCTCTGCAACGACAGCACAACAACTTTTAGCATTGGACGGGACACACTTTGTCTGGAACGGATGATCTCTGGAGATGGATAGAGAAGCAATCAGTATCTGAGCAGGCAGACACAAACTCAACAGAGCATTTTAAAGAGCCCAAAACTATCAAAAATGGAAGAACTTGAGAGAACTTGTTGTTCCAGAACAGCATGCAAAGGGAAATCTTGTCTCTTGTTAAAAACCAGGAACGGTTGTTGTGAGAGCTCTGAAACCCATCATGTCATTCTGCTAACCACCCCTAATGGACATAGTGATATAAACAGAACAACAGACCCCAAGCACAAGACATCGTTGTCTTGAGGAACCAAAAGGCACTTTTGTCTTTCTGTGAACCCTTGCTACAGGGTAGTTATGTTGCGAGCTTGCATGAGTTTTTTTTTTTTTTTAACTTGCATTGAAAGTTCTCCATGGCAAGCTCCCAAGACAATGGACCTCTGTGTCAGTGTCACCAGTCTGGTCTACTCTCTGCCAGCACGCAGAACATTCTGTGTAACCCATGTCACAGGCAGACACCATGCACTGGCACATCAAGCAATATCAGACAGCATACTCTTCTGACTGAATTCTTATCAGTTATCTACACACCCGTGTGAACTAATCAAATAGTCTCGAATAGAATAGAATGGAATAGAGATCACACTGAGGCACAGATAAAATCCAGATGATGAAAAGATTCTGCCTGTTTAAAGGAAGTGAAAACAACATATTTACCAAGAAATACAAAATAAATCAACTATGTATTATTAGACTATATTCGAAAAGAAAGAAAATAAGAGTGACCTGTAGGAATGCTCTGTCATTAGCAGTGTGTCTCCGTGCGGTGTTGGGCGTGTCGGAGGGGGAGGAGCCAGCACTGAGCGCTTCCTCTATATCCAGATTGAGCTGATCTAATCTCTGTATTAGCTGGGTCATAGATTCAGACCATGGAGACAGGACCTGGGGAGACTCCTGCATGTACACAGAAGAGACATAGTGTAGGACATCACAGAAAAATAAGCACTTGAGATAAAATTGATTAGGCAGAGTCATAACATTAGACTCATTCAGTCAAGGGTCTGTTTTTCTTTGATGTACAGAGCCAAAAATAACTAACTTGATGAGCGAGCACTGATTTCAGAGGTTTCAAAGTCACACTGAACTATACTGTGGATGAAAACACAGAACCGTGCCAACAAGTGTTTTCCCAGAGAAAAATGTTAATGCTTAGACTTGATGGAGTTTTCAGTTGTTTTGATTTAGTATCTACTGTCTCATGTGTTTCTCCTCAAATTTCTTGGGAGAAATATAACGAAAACAACTAAGACAACTGTTGAAATATGGTAAGAGAACAGAACTATAAAATTAAAATTCTGACTTGAATTTTGATGAGAAATGTTCGAGTCAATACTGAGATGTATTGAGATTTCAGTTTGAGAAATCACTGCAATGATGGATGGATGGATGGATGGATGGATGGATGGATGGATGGATGGATGGATGGATGGGTGGATGGGTGGGTGGGTGGGTGGGTGGGTGGGTGGATGGATGGATGGATGGATGGATGGATGGATGGAACAAATGAAATGGACAGACAGACAGACAGACAGATAGACTTGTGCTGTAAATAGCACTGGGGGCCAAATGTTCCACATTTGAACCAATACTAGCGAGCAACCCAGCTGCCATTGTTGTCCAAACATAGCTGTATGGTATTCCTCTCCTTTCTCTCCAGAGCTACTTTCACTACTCCCCAGTCACCCCTGCTAAAGAGTATAAATAGACTGTCCCATCCAGCTCAGACACAGCAGAGGGTTCCTGGGCTATAAATTACCCTCACCTACCTCACTCACCAAGCCGTAAATCAACAGGGTTGCCCCTTTACCAACAGGAAGTGGAGGGGCCAGAGGAGCAGGAAGAAGGCAAGGATGAACTGTGAGGAAAATTTAACAGTAACGTCCCAGCACGGGAGACACAGCAGGCGGAAACGCTCAAGTCTTTCTTGGGATCTGAAGCCCCAAGGCAGAGATTACAGCTCCCTCTCATCCACACACAATGATGCTATTGACGACTGTCATGGCTTGTCTCAGGCAGCAGAAATACATGGTTTGGTTGAAAAGGGGGGCAGCATACAAGGCGCATAAAATCTCAAGGAATGTGGCCATGGTAAGACCCTTTACAAATTAGACTCAAGATGATGACATTCCTTCAGAGACCGGACAAAGAGACACAACAGAATCAGCCTTAGGACAGTTTTAAATAATACACTACAGTTCAAAAATGTGGGGTCAGTACGATTTTTTTATGTTTTTGAAAGAAGTCTATTATGCTTTCCAAAGATGCATTTATTAGTTACTTTTTTACAAGTAACGCAATATTATAACATATTACTTTTAAAAGTAACACTGCTAGTGAGAAGGCTGTCTTGTTTCCCTCTTAAGACATTAGCGCCGCTCTGTCTTGCCCTTCTGCAGTGAACAATTACCGGTAACCCTCTTGACTTTGACAAAAGACGATGCATTTGCTGCTTATAGTGCTCAAATCTGGCTTGTGTGAAAACAATTAGTGTCTTCTCAAAAAATAAAGGAAGCTGTTGTTCGACTAAACAGACAATGTCACTAAGACTTTAAAGCTACGGTCTGATTTCTGAGTTTACGGCAAAACTTTAAAATTAGTTTCAACTTACATTACCTCTCATGAAAAAAATGTATACTTTCACTCAGCAAGGATGCATTACATTTGATCAAAAGTGGCAGTAAAGACATTTATAATATTAGAAAAGATATTTCAAATCTATTTTATCATGTTTTGTCAAACTCAAGAGGGTAAATGTCTATTCTTCAAGGAATACTGGAAAAAAATGCATCATGGTTCCCACAAAAACATTAATGGATTAAGTACCCTGAACTATGAACAGTATTTCTACAGCAATGTTATTCATGTTTGTTCATGATATGAACTAATTGGTAATTTATGCAACTTAAAACGTCAAAATGCATTAATATAATGCACAAATTCATATAAAAACTGTGTGGTCTAGTGGCAGCCCTTGGAATGTGTTCCTTGCACAGAATTCGTGGTATTCAACAACCCGGCATCAGTTACAACACCCCTTTCCGCCCTGTCAGTTGTGAGAAAATACACTTGTCATGGCAACTAGGCCGGTATGAGTCAGTCCCACCAGATCAGCTCATCATTGTTATCTTCCACCGTGGACAGAATGGCCGAGGACCATAACTGCACCGCCGCAAATTGGCCACATTGTAAATCTCAGCACTGGCCCATTGACATGGAAATGAGGAGTCAAGTGCCCGGCTTTGGCATTGCTCTGGGCTTCCTGCCATGGCCATGCCACCCACTGAGCGTGCCAGCCAGCTCCACCGAGAGAATGTAGCAATATGTCATCCTTAAAGGCCACCAGCCATAATCCGTTTGCTGAACTGCTTCAAATCCAGGTCAGATAACTCTCTACAGAGGAAGAAAATCCTCCTGCTTTTTTGTTACAGGAGCCGTTCACTGTAACTCATTGTCATTTAACTCAGTGTCTTTCCTCACAAGCATATATGCACAGACGGCTAGAGACGCTGCAGTTTTCCACGATTACATTCCATAAGCACATGTAAAATCTACATTTAAACAGGTATTAATAACTGTTCCAGTGCTATTGGCCACACAATATGTGTAAAGGTTTGAATAGAGCGCCTCCAAATGGTGAAGAGGCAAAATGCATCATAACCTCAAGAGTTGTGCGCTATATTAAAATTTAAAAAAATTATTTCTATATGGATTGTACCAAGGAATCTCATGTATCGTTTTTGAAATATTTTAATATATAATTTTTTTTACAAATATTTAAAAACATGTTTCCTTGATTGTTTCTGTCCATATCCACTGACAGTTCATTCTGGTATTTCTTGAGAAGGTGCAAATGAAGCAAGGTCGGGCTCAGGTGAGGGGTACCGCATTCTTTCACACGTTCATCTTGAATCATTGAACAAAGAATGTTGAGTAACAGGAGGGGAGAGTTGAGCATGTGCAGCACAGAGGGACACACCTGCTTTAGAAAAATCATTTAACCTCTGACAATTCTGCTAACTACTGTAATTACACCAAGGACCCCTAGATGTATCTGGCCTGTCTTGGTTTGACATTTTTTTCCTGTAGAGAATTTTTTATTTAAAAATGTATTCAATTAAAAATATAATTATTGTAATTAATTAAATAATTTTAAATAAATTGAGAGTTTTACTGGCTCTTTGTTGTGTTTGCTAAATACATAAATGTATATATGTTAATGTGATTTAATAATCTAATATTTCATTATTTATTTCATATATATAATAATTTAAATTACATTTATTCATAAAACTATTATTCACATTTACTTATAAAGTAATACTTTTTAGTATATATAAAGAATAGATACCTGTTTCTTTCCCTGTATAGCATTTATTTTCAGAATAACACTAAACAGATTTATAAACAGCCTTTCAAGAACTGCTGCACAAAATGCCCTACCACAATTTAAACTGAAAGTCATCTTGAATGTAACAATATCTATACGTAGCTGCAAATCCTAAAATTCACACAAAAATAAAAAACACTGAATTATAAAAAAGGCAGATGTCACAATAAGATTATTATCTATATCAAATATATATATATATATATATATATATATATATATATATATATATATATATATATATATAATATCTTTATACATATAAAGAAATGACTAACAATGAACAATAGCAAAAGATGTCAAACTGAATCTATACTGAACAACTTTGACTGAGTTTATGTAGCGATACGAACAGAGAAATGGTGTGTGATCGCCTCAACTTTACACTTTGTCCTGGTTATCTCTGGTATGAATGGTATGGGACATTTTTACAGTAGCTCTTAACCACGCATGGTACTAGGGAATATGCTATTGTGTTTTCATGTATGTCCATGTGACACCTCTTTAAAGAACAAGAAACTTGGGATGGGGAGGTCAGGCAGGAGTTTAGGAGAAAGATGCAAATCATCCATGACTGGCTCCAACTAAATGGATCTGTAAGTAATAGAAGGCTAAAGTTCACTGCTAAATAGACATTTGCTCTGACAGGCGACAGGAAGGACATCAGACTTGGCATTCCATGAAAAAGAGGCTATGACAAATGCTCAGGAAAGCTTGGCCTTTATGGCATGAACGGTCTATCAGCATGACAATATGTGGTGGTTGAGCTGGTGGTTCATTCACAGCTCTACACTGCAGGCCTCACACAGGGAATGTTTTAGCTCATACAAATAACCAGCCATTCCTGGTTCATTCTATATATTCAAGCATTCCATATATTACTTTGTATAGAAAAAAAGTGGTAAAAGATTCAAGATTTTCCTAAAGGATATAGCAGTGCTTTCTCAATTTATTATGAAAATACTGTAAATGCAAGAAAGTTTACCAAATTGCAATTCCGTATGCAAATACTGTAATGATGTCATCTCTTTCAGTTAAAATATGAATTCTGCACATCCTAGCAAAGTCTGCGAGATTTTTAAAATGTATCTTAAAAATCTTAACTTTCAAGAAAAAAAAGAAAGAAAGTTCACAAGACCCAAAAATAGATAGCCAAAGTTTACTCACTTTTTGACCAATGAATTTTCAGTACTTTTCCATGATTTATCCTGGAAAATGAGTTTTAAAATAATTTCGATTCAGACCAATTCCACGTCTTTCTGTGAACCTGTTTAATTGACTTAATGGAAATAATTGACTTGAAAGAACAATGTGCTCACGTCAAGTGAGACATCATCTATGGCTTGTGAGCAAGCAAGACCAAAATCTAGCCACTATAATATTTCAGATCAAATCCAAATTAGAAAAATCTATGTTTACTATAGAAATATCTATTACTTTTTCATGACTTTTAAGATTTTATTTACTGTCATGACTTTTACAGACTTGGCAATCTCAAAAACTCAAACTCAAAGTTATTTTCAGATTTTCCATGACCAAGAGAAACTTGGATAGCACCTAAAGCTGAAACAATCAACAAAACATTTTGAATGTACTCGCACATATTAAAACATTTAGCTTAAATTAATCCCAGCACTTTATAATTGAATGTTATAGTTTGAGAACAAACCTGAACCAAAACATTAGAGGAATATTAATACAGTGCTGAACTGAAAGCAATGTAAAATCTTTACAGACATTAAAAACCAAACCAGATATGCTGCTTAAAGACATTGCTAAGTTTGAACAAATCTCAAAAAGGCCTATAAAACATCGAACTATCACTGGATCCTCACCTCAGTACTGCTGCTCTCCTCCTCGGCCTCATAACTGCTGGTGCTGGTCGGTGGGAGGTTGGTGCTAGAACTGTCTTCTCCACTCGCTTGTCCACAGGTTCCTTTTCTCCTTTGCTTCTCCAATCCAGCCCTTTTTCGTCTGGAGCCGGGAAGAAACTCTTTGCACTCTGGGAACACCTCATCGCCACGGCCTTCATCTTCAGAAGAGGTATCACAAGCATCTGAACTCTCATTGGCTTGGACATTCTGGATCAAACCCAAAAAGCTGTCATAATCTGCAAAGGTAATGGAGCTGGGCTTGTGTTTGATGATTCGGGGTAGATCGGTCCCCTTAGAGACTGGCAAAGGAGCAGAGTGTGGGTGCTCAAGGTGGGACGGTCCCAATGGAGAGGATGCAAAAGAGTGAGCGGGATCTGAAATGGATCTTACAGTCAAACAAGAGAAAGGACTAGTAGACGAGGTGTTTGAGGGATCTACATTAAGGTTGTTGGTCACTGAACTATCTGAGGAAGTCAAAAAACAGCTGATCCCTGCTTCACTGTATAGTTGGAGGTCAGATTCATGAAAAATGCCATTCATATGTTTTGGGCTTGATATTGGAGCAGAATTAGTTTTATGTTTGATGCATTTCTTTGTCTTTTCTTTTGTGAGAAGATTCGAGATTCGAAGACAAGGTCCATCCTTGCTCATTAGCACTGGTACAATTTGATTGATCTTCTCTAATGAACTTTTGTTCTTCAGCTCAAGTGGTGTTTGGTCATCTAAAACAGATAATAGAGAATCTGAGGTATCTTTTAATGTCAGGTTTCCATCCACGGTCGAGTCTGCCAATGAAAGCTCTACTGAAAAAGTCATTTTAGAGGCCTCTTGCAACGCTGATGACCGCTGTCCTTCTAAAGTCATCATAGGACGACTGTCCATGGTTCAAGCTACAGTTTAGAGCTAGTCATAAGGAATATCCAAAAGCACCTTTGTATAATGCCAGAAACTGCCATGTTCCACCATTTGGACTGAACTGGTTCCTCTTTACAAATTAGCACTTTGTGCAAATCATCCTGAAAAGAAAGAACAGAAGTTGTAATGAGTTTGCTTTGAATGTCTGCATGATTTTTTTTCAAGCTAGGTACATTTACTTAACTGTGATTATTTAATTTAGCAGACTTAAAAAGATGCTTCTCCAAAGCAATCATGTTTCAATAACTTTTCTGATGGAGTATTTCTCAGTCCTGTTGGTATATTTTTTTTAAACCAAAGGTAGCATCTCCTTGCCTGGCCAAGCTGGTTTGACAGTCTGTTTTGCAGGTTTTACGCATTTTTTAGCTGGTCAGTGTGGCTGAAACCAGTTAGACCATCATAAAACAGAAATGGATTTTAGATGGCTTCAAGTTGCGTTTTCTTCTCAGCATGGGAAATTTAGGAAAATACATTTCAGCATTGCACCTTATAATGGGACATTATGGAAAAGCAAAAGTATAAGTCCAACAAAGACAAAAAATTGCATTTGATATAAATTACTTTTATAATATTCTCTGTGGTAATCGTCAGTACGCCAGATATGTACAGTTTAACCCAGAATATTGCTTTAAATGAGATAAGGATACATTGGAGCATTGCTTATAGGATTTTATAGAAACGCACAAGTATTTCATAGATAATTATTCTAACCTTTATAGAAGGAGCTGGAAATATGCAGTACAATGAGGAGAAATGGGAATAAAATGTGTAGAAATATCAACCAGGAAACCCAGAGAGGACCAAAGAAAAAACGAATCTCAAAGATGGAGAAAGACTGAATTCCAAAGAGTCACTCTGGGAATAGCAGAGAATCTCACAGACGCAGAGAAGGGATAACGGAATCCCAGAGAGGCAAAGAGGGAATGACAGGGAATATTGCACAAGTAGAGGAGGGAATAACAGGGGATCTGAGGGGTTGAACATCTGGCTCAGGCTGAGAGCGTTCAAGTCTGGATCTGTTAAAGGCACGACGATGGTGACATCAGTGCTATGAGGAATCTGGCTCTTCGCTCTCCAGTGGCTGATTTACAATGTACCCGTCCATTCATCAGACAACCTAAATGTCCCAGACCAGGCTGTGGTTAGTAACCCTGCTAACCCCCTCATTACCCTCCAACCACACTGCACAAAAACACACATTAAACCGCAGGAAATGTGCCTGATTGGTGGAGAAAGAAAGAACATTCCTTTCTGACACTTTAGCTTAAATGAACTGTGAAAGACCAAGATTATTCTTGGCAGGACGTTCCTATCAATTGACTGATAGCGTGAAATCATGCCACTCAATTGTGCTATATTAAGATGTGATTGGTTTGTTTTTGTCAGATTTATCAATTTAGTATGCGACTTGCATCTGACAGGCCAGAGCTGCATTGCCCAAAAGCATGATAAGTAGATTGTAGAGTCCTTTGGTGCAATTGGTTTACGATCAACTTAGGCTCACAATGCTTTTGGGAAACGAGGCTGTGATCATTCCAGAAGTGAACACTAAGGTGTGGAAAGAAATGGGTAAATTACAAATAACTTGGACATTCATTTTATTTAATTTTTTTATAAAAATGAAATGTTAGGCTTAAATTCATATGAATTTATAAAGGCAAGTGTATATTTTAGATGCTGTTACTAATCACCACCACTTTTAAGCTTCAACATTTTTAGTCATCTTTTTAGCTCTTAAGTAGTAATCTAATGTGAAAAATGAATTTTTAAAATGTACAAATATCCCATGTAGTCTCGGATCCATCCACCCATGTATAAAATAAAGTGTATAATTTTGAAAAGAGACTTTTTACACTTTTAACCAAAAACCGGCAACATTTTACTAGATAGAAAAAGCACCTAACTACTCAAATATTTAAATAAGAGCCATTCGTTCCTAACTGAGAGTTGCCCAAAAACAAAGACATGTTTGTGCCAATTTAAATCTCAAAACAACTTTTCATAAATATAATAGCATTAAAACCAACAATTAACATTTAACCAACGATTAACAAACAAACATTTAACAGTTAACCAACAATTAAATTAATATTTATTGCTGTCAAAATAAATATATAAAACAAATGTAAAAAAAAAAACAGAAACTAAAATCTAATTAATGGTCACAAAAATTATTTTCATAATTTCAAAACATAGATGAAAATGATTTTTGTGTCCATTTAGCTGACAAGTATTTATTATATATTGATTATATATAGTGTATACTTAAGTATCTATAGTATTATGTATTATATATATATATATATATATATATATATAATTTATATTATTATACATATAAGCCATAAAAAGTCACAAAAATACAATATTGGTCTATCTACAAGTCTTGAAGTTTCTTTTAGCTGTCAACTCAGAGGACATACTGAATAAAAACAAAGCATATTTCACTGACTGATACACTTTTCTGCACCTTACTTTATGAAACTTTTCCAGCGGTCATCAACAGATGGAAAGACTGAATATTCCTGTGTACTTCCAAGCATGCATAGAAAATCAGAGCTCTATGTGCTGTGGTGTTAAATGTGAGAATGGGGCCAGCTGGCAGCCCTGCCTGTGGCCTTCACTCATTTAACACTTTGCCTTGCGCTTTGCTCTCATTCTGTCTCTATCGTGTCACACACTCACAAAAACATGGTCCAATTTCATCAAGAGAAAGGAAAACACACACCTGCCCTCAACAAAACATTTAAACTTTAAAAGCTGATAAGAACTATGACCAAACACCGGACAAGGTCAGTGACACACACCATCTACAGCTCTGACTTCCCATGTGCCTGTGACACACATGCAAACAAGTTCATATGAAATCACACATGGCATATAACAGAGGTTATGAAATATGCAACACTTTATGTCAAATATCACAATGCAAAAGAACTTCCGTAAGCATACATGACAATAAATACTTTGGAAGAAATCCTGCAACAAGCTGTACTCCACTTAAAACTACTTTAAACACCATTTTAATGGAAGATAACTAAAAAAATAATTAGCCAAATCAGACCATTTAAAATGAACAAAAAGGTGACTAAATGGTGACAATTTTGGTGACCAGTCATAGTCAAAATATAATTTTAGCCTAAAATCTTAAAATAAATCTGCCTAAAAAATACTAGAACATAATGGCTTTAATATCATTTGATATAATCAGTCACTCAATATGACAAGATTCTAACTAAAGTTACAACATTTATTTGTAACTTGCCCAAATACTTTGTCTCTCATGAGAAACAGTGTTGCAAGAGTAACCCTGATTAGATCTAGTCCTCTCACCTCCTTTCCTTTAGCCCGTTTTTCTCTAAAGCCACAGTAAAAGGAGGCCTCCTCATTCCCAGCTGTATAAAAGACTTGATCCAAACAGCCAAATAGGATTCTGCACTGTGAATGTCACTCAAGCGTTCTACAAGTTTCTCGTTGAGCGCAAAGTGTTGCAAGACATGAAAAGGGGCGAACAGTGTTTTCTTTTCACTTTACACACTGTGAGTGACTGTTAACGCTGCCATTCCCATTCATTTTACAGAGATCGTTATTAATTCATTACAGTGTACATTTCACCAGAACTGTAATGGTCCAGTGAAAAGCGTACACAGAGTTATTGACACGTGTAAGATGGCGTAATCCTACAGCTTCTTACATAGGCTTTGTTCCTGATGTTTGATTTGCATCATCCCGAGTCATGTTTTTATTAAGTATTTTAGTTTAGATTTCTTAGTAAGATTAAGATGTTAAATGTTCAAATTTGTATAAACATTTAAGGGAAAGTTTATATAATATGTAACGTCCTGTAACTCATCACTATTTTCTTTTAGTACTTTTAAACAGTAATTTTTCATTAGTTTATTTTAAATAGTCCTGTAGTGTGTCAAATGTGTCCCGTTTCCTCCTCGGAGTAAAACAATAAATATATAATTGTGAGGTAAAGTATAAAGTATATGAGAAATAAAGTTTCAATTGGAGAGAGTCACAACTGAATCAAATTGCAAAACATAAAGTCACATTGTGAGATATAAAGATGCAATTGTGAGATATAAAGTTTGAATTGTTTATGAGAAAATAAAGTTGAAATTTAAGAGGAAAACCCACAATTGTGCAATATAACTAGCATATTGCTAGATATAAATCAACATTGGGAGATATAAAAATGAGAAACAGGCTTCTGTTACAGGGTATGTAGTCTTTCCATCATTGTTCAAGCTGCACGCAGAAATAATTATACAATAACTAACTAACTTAAAACTTAAAATAGTTTTAGATGCAGTAAACGCAGAATGTCATTTCATGTCGCAGAATATGTGAACTACATCTAAATCTGTGGAAATCATATGAAACAATGTTTCCCAATGAGCCCTGATATTTCACTTTCACATCTAGAAGCAAATGAAACTTAAAATGTGTTCATTTGGCAGACACTTTCATCAAAGTGACCTCAAAGTATGCATTTCATTAGTACTCTCAGTCATGAACTTTAACCATCATCCACCTGCACTGAAGAGTCTCCAGCAGGTCAGCACTAAAGCTACAGCCTCTGCCCTATACAGACTGACTTCTGCATATTAAAAACAGATTGAGGACCATCTTACCTTAGAGTACTTCAGAATGTGCTGGGAAGTCCAACAGGCATCAAGTTCATGACGAGGAGCTGGAAAAGTGTCTAAGGTCCCATTAAAACCAAGAAACGTGCGTGCGGACGCGCTCAGCCTTCGAAAGCGTCTCTTTTTGCGCTTCTCCTTGGATATTCAAGGCAACTCCTCCGCAGAGGGAAGGGTGCTGTCATCACAAATTCCCCAAAATCCCCACAGGCAACGGGAAGCCTCAGCATGCAGTGACTAAGACATTCAGAGTAAGAGTGGAAGGGGAGAAAGAATGTATAGTTGTTAGAATGATGGTTTGGAGGAGGAGTTACGGATAAGGGGAAAGGGTGAAAGAGAGAGAGGAAGAGAGGAGATACTGTTGTGTAAACAAGGCGCTGCACAAAGTATATTTGGATGTAAATAGCCAGCACTGGCTTTAATTGTGAAGGAGAACAGATCCATGTCCCAGTGTATGGCTCTGACCCCCAGTTCAACAGTGCTGGATGTATTCCAGGTTATACCACCATTATCAACAGAAAGCCATACGGATACTTTCCAAGATAAAAGAAATGGATGGACCAAGAAAGAAAGGGATATTTTACCTCACCATGGCTTTTTTCCATCAGGAGAGCTGTCTGGATCACCCAATCCTATAAGGCATATGTCAATGGCTTATCAGAAAGCGTTTTTGTATGAATGTACTTCAGTTCAGTTTCCAGGGAACCATAGCATCACCTCTAATGATCTGGAACAAAAATTAAGAGATAATAGATACAATGCTTGTTTCTTGGTTGAAAAGTTAAAAATTCAAACAAACAAAAAAGTGTGCTAAAAAAAACTATTTATAAAAACGACACTTTTTCACTCAAACATTATTTAAATTTTAAATAAAAACTTTGGAATCATGCTCTGATTCTTAATATTTAGTTTAAAACACATTTATAAAAATTATATTTCTTAAACCTATATACAGTATATATATATATATATATATATATATATATATATATATATATATATATATATATATATATATATATATATATATATATATAAAATATACAAACATTTTATTTATAAAATTGGATTCAGACATGATTCTGACTCATAGCATTATGCAGGTTTCTGATGCAGACTCCCCTGATGTTTACTTTTATCTGATAAGGTGCAATGCTGATGTTCTCTTGTCCAAAATTACACCTGCATTTCCCTCGGTGGTTGAGAAACATCCATCCACTTGTCCGTTCATCACTGTCCACGTTCACCCTAGAGGAAGCAATAGTCACAAATCAACATGGACTCCTGCTGACCCCATCTAGAGAAGCAGCCCTAGATCCCCTTCATTCATTCACAAAACACTCTTCCATTCTGCCTGCAGCCACTTTAGACTATCAACAAATGCTTTCATGTTAGGTACTTATTTCACATTAGTCCAAAAATAAAAGCCTCAGTAGCAATTCATCTTAATGTTTCAGTTGTAAGTTTAAAACAATATGAAATAGGCTAACTTTGAAACTTGCAACTCTCGGAGAATAATCAATTATAATAATTGTCACTTGTATGACCTCCAAGTACCATATTGTTAATGTTAATGGATACACCTGAAGAATTTAATCCCGTATACATGCGGTTCATTTATTCAGCAGCTTTCTCCACAATGTAATTTGTCAAATATGCTGCATTAACGAACATGGCACCCGATGCCTGCTTTTCTATTTTTTTGTTCCATGTCATTTTGCTTTATTTAATGTTTGATACATCATGGAGTTCCTCAGGCTACATCGTACTCCAGGGTTCCCTTTTATGCACATGGGCACTCAAAAATAGCACTGATTGTTAAAATGCTAAAATTTATACACTAGATTGAAACTGCTCCCAAAATAGAGCATTAACGCATGCGATAATTTTTTTCAGTTTAACCCGTTAAAAATATTAAACAATTAACGCAGAATCAATTCTTCCTGGTCATCCTTTTATTCATGCAAATGCTTTTAAACCATTGGTCTGTGAATCTCCTGACTGTGTGACACACACACACAACTTGTGCACACAGAAAGCCTCTACAGACAGTGCTTGAATGGACAAAACCACACAAAATCCTACCAAAATGCCGTTTTGTCGAGTATAATGCCGAGTATCCACGCATGCATTTTAAATGTGTTAAATGAAGTCTTAAATGAATGTAAAGAGTTGAATGTAAAGAATGTCCGTGTCAGCAGCTGCAGGTCTTAAAGAGACAGCGGCCAAATAAACCTGCTGTTGTGATGTCTGTCATTAACAAATATCAAATTCAATTTTACTTTATTTTATTAAAGCCATGTTTGCAAGGTTACATGGATCAAAAACAAACGAAAACATTAACTTTTTGTGCATTTTGACAGGACAAGTAAAAATCTGAACCGGTCTGACTGGGCCAATGGAAAAAAAGAAACCGTGATATATTGAAGGGCAGGTATATGTGACATTTATTCTAATGGGTTTATGTGAAGGTTGTTTTAAGTTCACTTAAATTAAAAGTTGTAATATTATTTAAAGCCTAATAAATGTTTAAAAAATTATAGTTTTCAATTATACTGTAATGCTGAATGCCTGTGATTAATGGCTAAAATTGAGAAGAAAAAATTTATTTCATAGAAATATCAGAGATAATAAAGGCCTTCTGAAGCGAAGTGATGCGTTCGTGTAAGAAAAATATCCATATTTAAAACTTTATCGACTAAAATAACTAGCTTCCGGCAGACTAGTAACCCTTGAACTTGACGCACAGCGTATTTACGAACGTGGTTGCCCAGCCCTGTTTGTTTGAACCGCGAGAGGCGTCAAAGCTTACGCTACTCCTAAGTCATACATCGGCAAGAGTTACTGTTTTGGCGTAGATCGACTTGAGGACGGCCGTTGTGGTGAATAGATCCCAGCCAAGGGGGTAATCCATCCGACGGAAACTGAAGCTTCCTCTGGGGGCCGCCATTGTAGCTGGCTATCACCTGCTGTTAGCATCCCATTGACTCCCATTCATTTTGGCGTCACTTTGACAGCGAATAACTTTACATCTGAGGCGTCCAAAGACTCAATTTGTCCATTATTTATTTCTTAAGAAACGGGACAATGGATAAAAGGCTCCATTACTTTGTATCTTACGTTATGGTCCCGTAGAAGCCGTTTTTGTAAAAATAGGCAAGGCAAGGCAAGGCAAGGCAAGGCAAGTTTATTTATATAGCACATTTCATACACAATGGTAATTCAAAGTGCTTTACATAGAAGAAATAAAAATAAAAAATAAAAATAAAAAATAAAAAGAAATAACCATAATTAAAACAGTTTAGAATAAATGGGCTAAATAGGCTAACGATTGCGTCATAACCACGGGACGCTCTGTCGCACAGTAGAGAAATTACCGTATAGACAGAAGTAGAAGCTCGTGGGCAATCTTTTACTGTCTATGAGGCAATCGGGTGGACATGGAGGCATAAAGTCAAGGGAAGAAGCCCATAGATAGAAAGTTCATAAAAGCAACGGGACAAAATATTTCAACAACAGATTTGTTTAAGATTTCAATTCAGATTTGTCTCGGCACAGCTACTAGAAGGTCAGAACGGTTGCTCACGTGACATCTACGTCGTCAAGCTCAGTTTGAGCCTGCGCAGTGCGCTTGGCTATCAGGAAGTGAGTGCTTTTATGGGCTTCAACTTTCTCCGTTGAAATCTATGGGGTCGCTGTGTCCATTTCTTTTACTGTCTATGGTCCCAGCGAAGTGACGAGTCCCAGCGAAGTGATGAGTCCCAGCTTAGGACCCCAGAAGTATGCCTGATCTAAAGCTGTTCTCTCGATTCTTAATGTAATCAATAAAACTTTAATTCATGTAATAATCTTTTATTTTTATCCTGATTATTTACTGTATATAGTTTAAGTGGAATAAATTGCATTTTTAGGTATGTTTTATGACATTGTTAATTGTTATTAAGCAATAAGGCATAATATAACTTTTTTTTAATTACAAGCACATCATGTCATTATTCTCAAACAGAATTATGCTTGTATCATATTTGTTATCTAAGTTTTTTTATCGAAAAATATCGTAGATGGTTAAAAAACGTGATCTCTAATCATTTCGGATAGCTGAATGCTATGCTACTATAATCTAGCTTTGGTTATATACCAATTTATGAAATATATAAGTTAAAGTCAAGTCAAGTCACCTTTATTTATATAGCGCTTTTTACAATACAGATTGTATCAAAGCGCTTCACAGTGATAACATGAAAACAATATAACAAAGTTTGTTTCTAAAAGATATTGCGTCAACGTCCACCTTAAGTAAGGCAGATCAATAATATACATTAATGGTCATTATAACATAGTTCAAACGACTAAGATAATAAAGTGATATCTGATTTGTAACCAGGCACTAAAGCGATTACCCATAAAACGTGCTTTGAACCAATCGCATTGCTTTGGTCCTTAGCTGGGACTCATCTCTTCACCACACCATCTGAAATTATCCATACTTTTCTTAAAGGGGTGGTTGATTATGATTTCACTTTTCTAACTTTAGTGTGTACTGTTGCTGTTTGAGCATAAACAACATCTGCAAAAGTTGCAACGCTCAAATTTCAAAGCAAAGGAAGATTAAAGTTCAAAGTTCAAAACTTAAAAAAAAAATAGTTTTTTAAGGACTACAACGAACGGCTGGTAGGGACTACACGACATTCCTCCCGGGTTAGTGACAAACCCTAAAATTTACATAAACCCCGTCCCCGGGAACACAGTCCATGTTGAGAAGAGGAAGAGTTGTTGTAGTAGAGCACATTTGAGAGTCTGCTCAAGCTGTTGCATCGGTCTTTTCAAATGACATACAGTACGTAACACAAATGCAATAGCTGTCACTCTGTAGGCATCTTACAACAGTTCCCACACAAGCGATTTTATAGATTATCATGACAGAATATGCTAATTGATGGAAAATAGTTAACATAACATCAGCAACATTAATTCATCAACTAACCATTCAGAAATGTCCTGTTGCATTCTACATTGTTGTCACTTCTTCTTGAGTCTCTACATCATTGTCAGACTCCAGTTTAAACATAAAAGGCAAAACAGTTTCTGACATTTAGCGCTCGCGGTATTTTGATGGCATACGTCACAGTCACGTGGAGTCAGCGCTGCATCAAGTCAGACAAAATTTCTAACCGGCGTGCACTGCTTCAAGTCAGCCACCGATCGGTCTGCGCAGAGCTGCATGAAGTCGAACAAGCCTAGTCTCGGCTAGTAGGCTATATTGCGTGTGACGATGCTGGAGGTGGAGATTTATAGCCTTGTCTCACTGCAGTTGATATAATTAAATTTATCAATTTGATGGCGGATCCAGAAAGTTTCAAACGACAAACACCGACAACTAGAGATTCACCCGCTGTAAAAAGCAAAAGACTTCGTTCGGACTTCAGAGTGGCTACAGAAAAAAAGAGACTGCAACCGGCCCATGCGAAAACAAGGATTCATATCGGAAGGACATTAGATGTAGTCACGCAATGCTGATGTTGTTAACATTAACAATTTGAGAACAAAGTATAATTTGCACGGTTTTGCGTGATATGATAACTTATAAGCGATTGTTAGATTTAATCAGCGCGATTTACTGCAATGCCAGAACCAGAACAAAGGTGGATGTTTCTTACTTGTTCAGATGACATTTACCGGTGAAAATTCTTATGTTGGTCATACTTCCAAAAAGAATAATCTGTGATTCTGAATGCCAGTATCACCGGCACGGTGACTGACAGCCTCACAGTCTCCTCAAACATTGTGTTCTTCTGCACTGTGCTGTGTCGAGGGTGTTGAAGTACAACTCACGCAAAGTTGATAATTCCGCGAATGACTGCAATTGCAGATTTCGAACAAAGAGGAAAAAAGCCGGACTGCAGCTTTAACATGCTGTAAAAAATTATCTATGGGGTATTTTGAGCTAAAACTTCACATACACACTCTGGGGACAACAGAGACTTATTTTACATATTGTAAAAAGGTGCATTATACCACTCCTTTAAGAGGTAAACCCTGCATACCCGGTATGTTTTATCAGGTCAAAAGGCCTTCAATGTGCCATACACGTAGGTGTCTAAAATATAAAAGAAAAAAATAGCTTGATAAAACATCTGATCTAACCTTTTTATATTCTTATCCAGTTGTGAAAAATATTTACTTTTTTTTGGTAAATATTGGTAAAAATTAGACATCACTACTTTGGCTCTCGGGGCCCAATATTCTCATCTTTGATGACTTTTTTGAGTGTTTGGGATCTTTTTATTTTACAAAGTACTACGGCTGCCCCGATGGAAGTGTGTAACTGTTCCAAAAAAGTATTGTCCAGACCTCCGCTGGAAAGGAAAGATAAGATAGTGACCGGACCTCTTGGAACTTTAATTGAATACCCCTGGTCTAGCGGTTATTTTTGCTAATTTTATCCATCAAGAAAAAAGTCTGCTGTTTAGCAAATTCCTTCTTATTATTCTTCTTCAAAAAGGCATCTTACATGTTCGTAGCACAAACAGAAAAATGTGAGTGTGGTGAGGGGGGCGTGGTTCTCGCGACGTCTGTAGTGAGAGATCAGTCAATGAGCTGTGCGGTGAGTAAGTAGGTCAAGTGCAGATGATGAACACCTGTGTCTGATTGCAGTGATTGGCGTGGGGAGACCGATAAAAGCCACACAGTGGGAGAATGAGGGAGAGAGAGAGAAAGGACTGGAACTCGTGCGAGAGCGGTGAAACCTGAGGAGCTGAGACGGGAACGACATAGAAGTGGAAAGAGTTTGTTTGTTTTACTGTGCTGTAGTCACGCTACGGTGAATGCGCTGTGTGCGCGTCTTTTTGTTTGAACTATTCTGAGTAATAAAAGCCGTACGAGTTCCAGTTTCGCCGACCCTGTCTTCTTCTTCCCACCACACTACTTTGAACCGCATTACACTGGTGCCGAAACCCGGGAAGAAGGAGACTGCCGCCGCCATGCAGAACCCGTCAGGATCGCCATTTGCGGAGATCATCCAGGCACTCGCGGCTCTTCAAAGGGAACAACATCAGGCTCTGCTGAGCGTAAAGGACGAGCATGAGCAGCGCTTCCGGGTGCTGCTCCAAGGCCAGCAGGAAGACCGCGAGTTGTTCCGGAGCTGTTTTGACCGGGAGGTTCCAGCCACCCCCTCTCCAGAGTCGGCCTCGGCCCCGCCGCTCACGCTGGGGAAAATGGGTCCACAGGACGAACCGGAGGCGTTTCTGGACCTGTTTGAAAGGTCGGCCGAGGCCCGGGGGTGGCCCAAAGGGGACTGGCCACTGCGACTCATCCCGCTGTTATCCGGGGAGTCGCAGATTGCAGCCCACCAACTGCCAGTCTCGAATCTCCTGGTCTATCAAGATCTACGGCGCGCCATTCTTCAGCGGGTCGGCCGGACCCCTGAACAGCACCGGCAACGTTTCAGGTCTTTGACCCTAGAGGAGTCCGGTCGGCCCTTCGTGATGGCGCAACAGCTCCGGGACTCCTGCCGCAGATGGCTGATGGCCGGGGGAAGCGACGTCGAGAAGATTATCGACCAGGTGGTACTGGAGCAGTTTATCGGGAAGCTACCCAAGAAGACTGCACAATGGGTCCAGTGCCACCGCCCGACGTCGCTGGACCAGGCCATCCAACTGGCGGAAGATCACATGGTGGCGTGCTCGGGGGTCGGCGAGCCCCTACCGGCGGTCTCTCTCTCTCCCTCTCTATCTTTACCTTCTCCATCCTCTCTCTCTTCCCCCTCTGGCAAACCTGTTCCCCTTCCCAGGTCTCGAGGAGGTCTGGCGCCCAGACCAGCGCCGAGATGGAGGTCTGGGTGGTCGGGGGATACCAGTTCCGCCGGCAGGGCCACTCCGAGGGGGACGTCTGCTGGGAATTTTTCCACCCTGGCTCCGGTGGCGCCGCTCTCCCCACACCAATCCCTTGGCCCGCTTCCCGCCGCTGGGACAGCGGTAAAGCCTGGGCCGGCCTGTTGGCGCTGTGGGGACCCGGGCCACTTTATCGACCGGTGTCCAGTGATGGAGGTGGGGACGCTGGTACGGGTCCCCGACGCGCCACTGGCCGCCCCCGATCAAGCTGGCCAGTACCAGATACCTGTGAGTATCAAGGGGGGTACTTATCAGGCTTTGGTGGATTCAGGATGTAACCAAACCTCCATTCATCAAAGCCTGATTCAGTCTGGGGCATTGGATAAAAGCCGCATGGTTAAGGTTCGGTGTGTGCACGGGGTGGTGGTGAGTTATCCTTTAATGTCTGTGGCAATTCTATTTAGGGGACAAAAACATAGGGTGGAGGTAGCAGTTAACCCGCACCTCCGGCATCCGCTAATTCTGGGAACTGATTGGCCAGGCTTTGGGAAGTTATTGGGGTTTTTGTGTGCGGATGCCTCTTGGGAAATGAAGCAGAAGGGGAAGACAGCGGTGGTTCAGGTGGGAGATGCTGTACCGGGACCTCTGGGTACTGCTGTAGGGGAACAGAGCACTCTAGAGAGATCTATCCTCTCTGAGCGCGATGACTTTCCCCTGGAGCAGTCCCAGGATGAGACGCTAAAACATGCATTTGATAAGGTCCGGTCTATCGACGGTCAGGTACTCCACCCGGATCAACCGCTCTCTTACCCCTATTTTTGCGTGATTAAAGACAGGTTGTATCGGGTGACCCAAGACGCCCAGTCAAAAGAAGATACAACACAGTTGTTGGTACCTAAGAGCCGCCGGGAAATGCTTTTCCAGGCGGCTCATTGTAATCCGATGGCCGGACATTTGGGGCAAACGGCGACACTAAACCGTCTCATGGCCCGATTCTTTTGGCCGGGCATTCACGAGAACGTGCGCAGGTGGTGCGCGGCTTGTCGTGAATGTCAGTTGATTAATCCACCGGCCAACCCAAAAGCACCTTTGTGCCCCCTTCCGCTGATGCAGATCCCCTTATCTCCAATGTCCAAAGAAAAAACAGCTTTCACCACGCCGTTCGGATTACACCAATTTGTCACGCTTCCTTTCGGTTTGTTCGGGGCACCCGCAACTTTTCAGCGTCTGATGGACCGTATTCTCCGGCCGCATGCTGCATATGCCGCTGCTTATCTGGATGACATTATCATCTATAGCAATGATTGGCAGCGTCATATGCAGTATTTGCGTGCTGTCCTAAAGACGCTGAGAAGGGCGGGGCTCACGGCCAACCCGAAGAAGTGCGCAATTGGGCGGGTGGAGGTAAAGTATCTGGGCTTCCACTTAGGTCACGGACAGGTGCGTCCTCAAATTGATAAGACAGCAGCGGTTGCAACCTGTCCGAGTCCTAAGACCAAGAAGGAGGTTAGACAGTTCCTGGGGCTAGCGGGATATTATAGGAGATTTGTGCCTAATTATTCGGACCTCGCTAGCCCGCTGACTGATCTAACTAAAAAGGGCGCTCCAGATACGGTCCAGTGGACGGAACAGTGCCAGCAGGCTTTTACCCAGATAAAGGCTGCTCTGTGCGGTGGACCGCTTTTACATGCTCCTGACTTTTCTCTCCCTTTCATCCTACAGACGGACGCTTCGGACAGGGGTCTGGGCGCGGTACTGTCCCAGGAGGTGGAGGGAGAGGAACGGCCGGTGCTGTACATCAGTCGGAAGCTTTCTAAGAGAGAGACGATGTACAGCACCATTGAAAAGGAGTGTTTGGCCATCCGATGGGCTGTCCTCACCCTCCGCTACTACCTCCTGGGCCGGGAGTTCACCCTGTGTTCGGACCACGCTCCCCTTCAGTGGCTCCACCGCATGAAAGATACCAACGCGCGGATCACCCGTTGGTATCTCGCTTTACAACCTTTTAAATTTCAGGTGATCCACAGGCCGGGGGTGCAGATGGCTGTGGCCGACTTCCTCTCCAGGAGGGGGGGGGGGGGGCTGCAGGCCGGACGGCTCCCCGGCCTGAGTCGGGCGGTGGGGGTATGTGGTGAGGGGGGCGTGGTTCTCGCGACGTCTGTAGTGAGAGATCAGTCAATGAGCTGTGCGGTGAGTAAGTAGGTCAAGTGCAGATGATGAACACCTGTGTCTGATTGCAGTGATTGGCGTGGGGAGACCGATAAAAGCCACACAGTGGGAGAATGAGGGAGAGAGAGAGAAAGGACTGGAACTCGTGCGAGAGCGGTGAAACCTGAGGAGCTGAGACGGGAACGACATAGAAGTGGAAAGAGTTTGTTTGTTTTACTGTGCTGTAGTCACGCTACGGTGAATGCGCTGTGTGCGCGTCTTTTTGTTTGAACTATTCTGAGTAATAAAAGCCGTACGAGTTCCAGTTTCGCCGACCCTGTCTTCTTCTTCCCACCACACTACTTTGAACCGCATTACAGTAAGTTACCAGGCCAGCCAAAGTTTAATACATTGGGGATTGTTCACAAAAAAGCTCTTTAAGCCAAAGCAAAATTTGACTGACAATATCCACTATTGTAGGTCATTTACCGTAAAACTTCAAATAATAGCCCAGGCTTTTATTTTCCCAAATCGTCGAACTGCACCGGCTTGTATTTGAGAAAGGCGTCTATATGAGACAGGCCTTTATAATTTAGTGTTGAGATGTTGTTCATTGAGTGTAGGCCTACAGTCTCTAATCTCTAAAAATCTCCAAATGCTCCACGTGAAACTGCGGTCTTCCGACCTTTTACTATCGTGTCAATTGATTTTGATTAATATGCGCGAGGGAGAGAGAGCAAAACAGCGTTCATGTTGTTTGAAGACATGAGAGTGCGCTCGGCCAGGACGCTCTCTCTGCTCGTTATGTGCCGTCAAGCGCACCAGTCATTCTATTCTACATCACTCACCGATCAAAAAAGGCTTTGGCGGGACAAAAAATAGTTTTGCTTTGGTGGCCGCCAAAAAGCGGACGATCTGACGGGTTTTAGAAGATTAAATGCAACCCGAAACTAAAAAACAGACCCGGCCTCTATTTGAGACCGGCCTTTATTTACCCAAACCTGCAGCTACACCAGGCGTGTAAAAGAGACAATCGTCTATTTGGGACTCGGCTATTATTTGAAGTTTTACGGTACATAAAATTGAAGGTTTTAAACCTTTTTTGATATTATTAGGTCTGGTAATAACCCTTATAATTTAATTACCTACAAAATAAATGAAATAAAGAAACACTGAACGGCAGCCAAAGCTGGCTCAGCATTGCCGTGGAAGTTGCCAAAATTTACTCTGAGACCCCATAATCTTCCAAGGCACTCGAGCAGGAAAAAAGCAAGACCTTAAAAAAGAAAGGGCTTATGTCACCACCAGTCTGTCCTACATGGAGATCACCACAAGGGCAGCAGATGAAAAGCAGCAGCAGGCTGAGCGATTGGCAGGATTGTGTGAATGGATGTCTTTATTTGAAGCGGTGAAGCCCTGGAGGTGAGGTGACCCTTCTTTGTGCTGTGGAGGTCCAGCTTAAACACAGCTGGATCTTCATGTAGCTCAGCCAAAGAGACCCTCTTCTGATCTCTTTCCTCCAGTGCTGAAAAGCAGCCCTGTTTGTTGGACACTCTCTGTTAGATTTGTAGGGCTCCCTTACTGAGACAAGCAGGAAGACAAGTAACTATCTCTTTCTCCTGTAGAAGTGCAATAACTCACGTTCAACTGAATGCCACAAAGACTTGTGCTTCTGTTTTGCTTGTCTCTTAATCATCGCAGAAGCGGGGTCTGTTCAGCATTCTGAACAACTCTAAAACCCTGGTAAAAATACCAAATGGCACCAGATACCACACGTGCCCATTGTGGTGTACTAATGTTAAGAAACATATACAAGAATGTATGTATTCTTTGGGAATACTCAGTTTGAATAAAGGCCATTTGGATTAGATAGTTTTTTTTTAAGTAAAATTGTATTTATGATAATCTGTTACGTATGTGTTAAAAAAAAGTGGAGCAACAGTGCCCTCCCCTGGCTGAGGGTGGTTGTGCTTGCAAACTTTTTGATTGTTGGGGGCATGTCCATGAAATGGTAAATGGACTGCATTTATATAGCGCTTTCACAGACTCAATGGCCACCAAAGCGCTTTACATTTTGCCTCATATTCACCCATTCATACACCAACGGCGGTGTCAGCCATCCAAGGCGCCATCCAGCTCGTCGGGAGCAGCTGGGGTTAGGTGTCTTGCTCATGGACACCGCGACACTTGGTCAGGTGGAACCGGGGATTGAACTACCAACCTTTCGGTTTGTAGACAACCTACATGAACCACTGAGCCACTGCCGCCCTAGTCAGTTAATGAAGTCAGTTAATAAACTTTAGTTTTCTCTTTAACCATGGATTCAATGAGTCTTTAAAAAAAATGACCTTTCTGCTTCTTCAAAATCCCAAAGGGGCCACTCGGCCACAACACCTATTGTAGGCACTTTCTACGGTGGAAAGGGGTCATTATTGGCACTCTGATTGGTCCGCAGCTACGCAGCCCCATTCGCAGCAGAATGTGATGCACAGTGTGCTGAAACACATTCCTCCCATAGCCATCATTAAAATTTTGCGTGGCTTGTGCCACAGTAGACCTTCTGCTGGTTAGGACCAGACAAGATAGTCTTTGTTGCCCCTTTGCATTGATGAGCCTTGGGCTCCCAACACCCTGTTTTCGGTATGTGGTTTGTCCCTCCTCGGACAACAGTTGGTAAATTCTAAGCTAAACCAGGAGCAACCGACAAACCTTGCTGTTTCAGAGGTACTCTGTCCCAGTCGCTTTGTCATAACGATTTGGCCGTTGTCAATGTCGCTCAGATCTTCATTCCTGCCTACCCAATAAAGGGATAGTTCACCCAAAAATTCAAATTAGCCCATGATTTACTCACCCTGAAGCCATATATGACATTCTTCTTTCAGACGAATACAATCAGTTATATTAAAAAAATGTCCTTGAGCTTGACTCACAACATAATGACGGCAATTGACGCCTCATGGTTCAAACAAACTGGGCTGGGCAACTGCATTCGTCATTACGTTGTGCGTCAAGTTCTAGGGTTACTCTTTTGGCGTAAATTAATGCATACAGCCATCTGCCTTCATCAGACCTTTATTAACCAAGGTCAAGGTAGCATTTATTGTCTCCCTTAGGAGAAATTTGTTTTAGATTAGGGAACTGCTGCCATAACAACACATACCACATGTGACAAACAACATTAACAAACATTACAAATCATAAAAACCCTGCATCATAAAAACAGTACATCTCATAACAATTCTTGTCTGTTATACCCGCTATTGCAGTTAATTATTTTCTTGCTGCAATTGCTCATTAATTAATTTAACAGACAGTGGTACAAAAGAATATTTGTATCGGTTATGCTTACATAATAAAACCCTGTATCTCCGACCAGAGTTCATCAGTGCATACTCAGAATACAAAACATGTGAAGAGTCAAGTAAAATCTTGTTGGCCTGCTGTATAGTGCAATGCTCGAAAATATCCTGTAAGGAGCTAATTGTCTGTGTCCCCATAATTTTTCCCGCCACTCTCACCAAGTTATTTATTTGAGCTCTCAATTTTACTGTTAAACTACCAAACCAAACAACAATTCCATATCTTAAAATAGACTCTATAGTTGCTTTATAAAAAATTAACATAATATTACTGCTCACTCCAAATAATCGTAATCTCCGTAGAAAATGTAGGCGCTGATGGACCCTTGCACACACCCATGACACATGTTTGTGCCACGTAAGCTCACTGTCAATGTGGACCCCAAGTATTTATAAGAAGCAACCTGTTTAATAGCTTCACCATGAACCACAACAGAGCTCCTATCCCCCACTAATCTCGGGTCTATGATGACCTCTTCAGTTTTGTTAACATTGATCTGTAAATGATTCTCGTCACAGCAGCCCACAAACATTTCTATAGCAGCTTTATAGTCATTAATACCGCAATCTCTTGTCAATAACTGCAATAATACTGTATCATCTGAAAACTTTATAATGAACTGGTTTGACTGCTGGCTAATGCAGTCATTTGTGTACACAGTAAACAGAAGTTGTGAACTTACGCACCCTTGCGGGGCCCCTGCACTATTAACTGCAACATCCGACAACACTGAATTAAATTTCACCTGTTGTCTCCTCTGTGTTAAGAAGGAATAATACCACTTGATAATAAAAGGATTAACTCGTAAATTAATTAATTTCTCCAGCAGTTTATGTGGTTGAATGGAGTTAAACGCAGAGCTAAAATCAATAAAAAGTAACCTAGCATAAGCGGTTGGACTCTCCAGATGCTTTAAAACAAGGTGCATTAATGTAGAAACTGCATCATTAGTTCCACGGTTGTTTTTATATGCAAATTGATATTGGTCTAAGGACGGCTCCACTTCCTTACAGAGTTCTCTTATAATGATCTTCTCAAATGATTTCATAACATTTGATGTTAAGGCCACTGGCCTATAATCATTATTGTCTTGAGGACAAGACTTTTTTGGAATTGGGATTATAATAGATTTTTCCCAAAGCTCTGGTACTGTATATGAGTCAATTGAGAGCTGGAAAAGCCGATGCCAGGCAGGTGTGAGCTCCTCAGCAAATGTATTTAAAAGAAAACATGACATACCATCTGGTCCAGTTGCCTTACTAGAACATACATTTCTAAAAACCCTTGTAACATCCCCTGAATCTATTAATATTCTATCATCACTAACATTACAGCTTATATTCCCTAAAATATCACAACACTCCTTAAAAGTGTCTGACTCAAATCTCATATAAAAATTATTCAGTTCATTTGCCTTATCAGTTTCATTACCGGCGAACAATGGCTTCCTTGTCGAGGTCATGTTGGTCATTCCCCGGATTGAATTCCACAGTTCTTTTGTGTCACAATTTCCCAAATGTTGTTCAGCCCGTTCTCTATATTGTGTCTGTGCCATCCTCAAATGATGATTGAGGTCCTTTTGTGCTGCCTTAAGACCCCTTGTGTCCCCCAGTCTGTAGGCCATTTTTTTTCTTTTGATGCAATCTTTAATTTCCCCTGTGACATATGGTTTGTTATTTTGGTACCTCTTAATAACTCTTTGAGGGATAATTAGATCCACACAAAAGGATATATATTTGGTGATTGTTTCAGTGATCATATCTATATTTGCATCCTGATAAAAAATGTCCCAGTCAGTGCAGAGGAAACATCCTTTCAGTTCCTCTATACTATCACTTGACCACACCTTAACGACCTTAGAAACTGGTTTACTTGTCTTAAAAACTGACCGATAGGTGGGGAGCAGATGAATAACGTTATGGTCAGAATTACTGAGGGGGGGTCTGGCTTTAGCCACATAAGCATCCTTAATATTGCCATAACACTTGTCAAGGGTGTTATTTTTCCTCGTTCCACACTTCACATATTGAAAAAACCTGGTAAGGATCTCTCCAATCCACACTGATTAAAATCACCCAGAATCAAAAAAGGTGCATCAGGCTTAACTTGTAAGTGCTTGTGAACACAATCTGCAATTTGACTTGCTGCCCTATGAACATTCCCACTAGGTGGGATATACACTGCACAGACAAATATGTTAGTAAATTCCCTTGGCAAATAATATGGCCGCAAAGTAATACACAGTAGCTCAAGATCAGGGTTACAAATACTTTCTCTAATCGCAAAATTGCAGCACCAGCTTTCATTAATATAAATACAAACACTACCCCCTCTTTTCTTTCCCGAATTCTCATCTCTATCCAAACGTAAATGGGAAAAACCGTCAATTTGTATGAAACTGTCTGGTACATCCTTACACAACCACATTTCTGTGAAAACCATCAGTCCAGACTCACGATACTCATAGCAGACCCCCGTCTGTGTGCGCAGCTCATCCAACTTGTTCCGCAAGGAGCGAGGGTTACAAAGTAGGGTTACTGGCGGCAGAGGTAGTTTGGAAGCTCTCCGGACCCGCTGCCTGACGCCGCCTCTCCTGCCCCGCTTCCTAACCCGACCAGGAACGGGCCTTGATTGCCGTAGTAGCTCCTCCAGTACATCCGTCGTAAGGTTACTCGATGATAGCTCACAAACTCGACTCCGCAAATCCAGAAGCTCCGATCTGCTGTATATCGGCTGTCTGGTATCCACAATCCTGTTTGTGACTCCTTGCACCATGCAGCTAGTCAAAATTAACCACGCTACGGTGATCAATTTCATGTTTATCAGTCCTCGTGGTCCACTCGTATACGACCAGCTGTTCCAGCCAGCGCTCGCACGTAGTGGTTTAAATGTCCATTGTACGATCAGAGAACTAACGATAAACAAATACGACAGAAACAAACAGATAACTTGCAGCAAGAACCCTCTTCCATGTCGCCTGCAGAGCAGCGCCATCTTTTTCGCACTAACCATCTATACATCTACTCACTAACCCCCGCAGATCAGTGTCCAGCACTTTAATCATGAATAGATGCGCTTTAATGTACTTCCAAAGTCAAACAGCCATTCACTTACATTATCAAGCTTGGAAGAGCCAGGAATTTTTTTTATATAACTTTGATTGTATTCATCTGAAAGAAGAATGTCATTTACACATAGGATGGCGTCAGGGTGAGTAAATCATGGGCTAATTTTCATTTTTGGGTGAACTATCCCTTTAATATGTGGCCTTGTTAGATGATCCACGATATTAGTTCTCTCTCTCACACACACACATACATACACATTTAAATAGGCAAATGCTTAAAGGGGACATATCATGAAAATCTGACTTTTTACGTGTTAAATTGCTATAATCGGGTCCCCGATGCTTTTACCTTCTGATTTTGGAAGGGGATCTTATTATAATATTAGCGCCCCTTAATCTGCACATTTCAACCCAAGGCGCCGCCATTTGGTTTTCACAAGCGACAACAGTATAACCAGTTTTAACGCAATGGCAAACTGTTCTGTCGTTGACTGCACAGATGGGCACAGAACACTATTTAATTAATTTTTATTTTATTTTCAACGGAAATCCCCCAGAAACAGATGAATCAATGTAACTCCACAACAAATACATAAATGTATCCACTAACCATTCAGAAACGTCCAGGTGCAGTCTAAAAGTTGCAACCTCTTCCTGAGTCTCTCTGTAAGGCTGCACTCCACTATTTTGGATGAGTGAGATTCGCGTGTTTTGTTATTGTTTGTATCCGAAGCTCGTGTAAAGGATCGGCCGTCTTCTGAAGGCGGGGAGCAGCAGCTAATTTGCATTTATTTTAAGGATGACAATGTCAAGATTCATCAGGCTCAAATTATAAAAGAATGGTTGGGAGGGTGCATGAAGAATCATTTTCACACATGAATTGGCACCTCTGAATCCAGACCCTAAATTTATTGTAATTCTTTGGGATGTGCTGGAGTAGACTTTACAGAGTGCTCGACTCTTGCATTGTCAATACAAACAAGATCTTGACCAAAAATTGATGCACCTCTTGATGAAAATAAATGTTGAGATGTTATTTCTGTCAAGAAGTGCATACATTTTTAGTCAAGATCTTACATGCATAAAGAATATAAGCTATATTAAAGACAAGATGCCAAGGCTGGTCCAGGGGGAAAGCAGATAGCCTCACACAGACAGAAGGATAAAAATAGTGCCTGAAGCCATCAAGCATTCTGGGTAATTTATCATTTTCTCTATTGTTTCACTGCAACGTGATTTATGACATTTACCTATTGAAATGTATAATTATGGATTTGTAAGTAGTGTTGCTTTCGTTAACGAAAATTATGAC
This sequence comes from Tiaroga cobitis, assembly GCA_030578255.1. Classification (NCBI taxonomy): domain Eukaryota; kingdom Metazoa; phylum Chordata; class Actinopteri; order Cypriniformes; family Leuciscidae; genus Tiaroga; species Tiaroga cobitis. The sequence continues at coordinate 31,518,095 of CM060605.1, forward strand.
TAAATATCGTCGTCAACGTTACCTTTATCATGTGACGAAAACGAGACGAGACGCAGTAAATGCTGGACATGTGACGATGACTATAATTAAATGTATAGGCCTAATGCAATATCGTTGATGAATAAAAACAAGACTAAATGTGGTTTACAAAATAAAAACTATGCTAAAATGTCTCTTCATTTTCATTGACCAAAACGAGAGGAGACGAAATGTTATTTAACGTTATTTCGTCTCGTTTACTTGCATTATTATTAGGCCCACTATGCAGCATTTCTGTTTCCTGTGTCACTTCAGTGGCTGCATCAGATCGCACTGCGCAGACGCAGGCGACTTCACATCCTCAAGCCCCACTCCCGGCATTATTTAGAAGATGCAGCTGCGTGAGTTACGGCTGTTTCACACATACTCTGTGTGTAGTGCGTAGGCTATGCGGTGCGTGATGTGGTGTGTATGCAGGAGCAGCACGCGCTATTGTGCTTTCATATATGCTGCGTTTGCAGTGCCCAACTGATCTACGGCTTTACCACAATCACAACATTCTCTATTTTTTATTTCAAATCAATATTTTTTGCCTACATCCATTATGTTGAGGTACTGTGTAGATCTCTGCTCTGCTGTTATGCACGCACCGCTCTATTAACCTATTAACATGGGTGCGGGGAAAAATACGCACCGCATACGCACTGCAAACGGAGTATGTGAAACAAGCGGTAGCATAAACGACAACAAACAAAGTTAAAGGGTTAGTTCACCCAAAAATGAAAATTAAGTCATTAATTACTCACCCCCATGCTGTACCAACCCCGTAAGACCTTCGTTCGTCTTCGGAACACAAATGAAGATATTTTTGATTAAATGTGAGAGCTGGATCACTCCTCCATAGGCTGCCTAAGGGATTGAAACCTGACGGCCCAGAAAGTCATTAACCCTTTCACGCATAGTGGTCACTACAGTGGACAGCTATTTAAAAAGCATTTTCTTGAATTTGCAAGGGTTTTGATGGCAAAGTTGCACATTAATCTCTTCAGTGGACCCTGGTGCATCATCCTATACATTGCAACCAAGTTGTAAGCCATTGTGTTTTTATTTTTTCCTCCTCCAAACCAAGATGGCCAATGATCAGTCAGACATGCCAAGTTGCTCCTATAGTATCCAGCTGCAGACCCGCAGCACCACCAGTTTCAGAACACCAGCGCCAGAACCGGAAGTAAGAGGCGGAGCTTACGTTCTAACACCAGCGCCAGGACCGGAAGTGAGGGGCGGAGCTTACGTTCTAACACCAGCGCCAGGACCGGAAGTGAGGGGCAGAGCTTACGTTCTAAACCGAGTAACGCCACCTAACGTTTTGGAGCGGAATTTGCTTAGACACGAAACGGCATTATAACACACGAAACGTCATACTTTATACGTATTATAATGACACATTAAGGTATAGTACAATAAGCATTTTAAAACATTGATTTTGTGTAATATAATTGTATATAGTTATCCGTTTCATTGTATTATGAGAGTTACTTCCTGATCATGATGGAAAAATAATGCTTGAAACTTATGGGCATTTTTTATAAAATATACTTTATTTCACAAGAACATGTGCAGCATGCATTTTTCTTTATGTAAAATAATGTCAAAAATCTAAAAAAGAGAGAAAATTCGGCATTGTTTTAAAAGAAACAATAAAAATGTACCGTAAAAGTTCAAATAATAGCCGAGTCCCAAATAGACGATTGTCTCTTTTACACGCCTGGTGTGGCTGCAGGTTTGGGTAAATAAAGGCCGGTCTCAAATAGAGGTCGGGTCTGTTTTTTAGTTTCAGGTTGTATTTCTAAAACCCGTCAGATCGTCCGCTTTTTGGCGGCCGCCAAAGCAAATATGTGTCCCGCCAAAGCCTATTTGATCGGCGAGTGATGTAGAATAGAATGACTCGCTTAACGAGCAGAGAGAGAGAGAGCCCCGGCCGCGCGCGCGCACTCTCACGTCTTCAAACAACACGAGCGCTGTCTTGCTCTTTATTTGTCACATACCAGTTATAGTTCATACAACGAGCAGTGGAATGTAAGTCTGGTATTCCTATAGACTCACTGTGTAATAAAAACATACCCTAAATATTATTTAAAAGATGCAAAAAAATTTAATATTTTTAAATACTTGCAAAAATAACCATGCTTGTGTCATTGTCAACACCGGTAATTCCGCCCCTCCCTCACTTCCGGTTCTGGTGCTACAGGGTTCTGAAACTGGTGGTGCTGCGGGTCTGCAGCTGGATATATCTCAGTTGCTCCGGAATATCCACCCAATCCTTTTATCCTAGGAGACTCTTGTAGGTAAAAAAAAATATTGCAGCATCAAGCAATATCTAATGAGTCATATCACAGTATAATTTTCCAAGTTTTGATTTTAGATTGGGAGATAAATCAGATTAATCACCTGTCCACTATAGTGGACCTCATGCATCAATGGCTATATTTCAGCTACAATTCATACTTAACTGTGAATATTGTTTTTGAAAATACTTAATCTGCAGTGACTTTTTTTTACTGTAAATAAATGTATTTGTATTATGTAGAATGTAATTGTCACTGACATCGAAAAAAGTTATGTAATTACAAAATTTATGTGACTTGTAATGCATTACTTTACTCATTTCATCAAAAAAGTAATCTAATTACGTAATGCATTTCTTCTTAGATCAAAAAGTAATGTTTACGTAATGAATGTTGCTTGTAATGTATTTATTTACTCGTAACATCAAAAAGTAATCTGATTATGTAATGCATGTTACGTGTAATGCGTTTCTTTACTCGTAACATCAAAAAGTAATCTGATTATGTAATGCACTTTATTGTAATACGTTTCTTTACTCGTAACATCAAAAAGTAATCTGATTACGTAATGTACATTACTTGTAATTAATTACTTGTTAGATCAAAAAGTAATCTGATTAGTTAATACATTTTACTTGTAATACATTACTTTACTCTTAACATTAAAACAAATCTGATTATGTAATGCATGTTACTTGTAACACATTACTTAACATCAAAAAAGTAATCTGAATGCGTTATGCCAGCCCCAACACTGCTCATTTCAGATGAGATTGAAAAAAATTTATCGCTAGGTTTTCTCAAAGAGGGCTATGCTAGAAATGTGTCCACCTTGAACATAATCAGAATTATCAGCAAATAAGGGTAAATTGACATACTCTGGCACACTGGAGGGAGCTTCAGAGTGGTTTCCACTGTTGTCCCTTGACAGGCTGTAGAAAATTCTGATGGAATCACGTCCTCATGTTCTGATATCAAAGATAGACGAAGTCCAACTTGTATGAAGGTCAATTGCCTTTGCAATATTTTGGATTTATATTTTTTTAATATATTTTATAATTTTCACATGATTTGATATAATTGTATTGATTAGTTTGTTAAAAACACATACTTTATCGGTTTGATTATTGTATTATGTGTAATACCGTATCTCTTCAGTTTAAACCATAAATGCATGCTGTCCACTCTAGTGGACATCTGAAAATCTCTTTGAGAATTTTGTTTAAAAAAAAAAATCTAATCAAATCTTCATGCCTTAAGAGCAATAAAAACACATAGGGAAAAAATCCTGACTAAAAGAAAATATTTAAATATTCCATGTCACAACAGTGGCTCAACTATAAGTTTATCAAGCGACGAGAATACTTTTTGTGCGAAAAAACAAACAAAAATAACGACTTTATTCGACTATTCCTTTTCTTCCTTGTAGGCCTGAAACGAGACTTCAAGAGATTTTGGTTTGTTTTTTCGCACAAAAAGTATTCTCGTCGCTTGATAAACTTATAGTTGAGCCACTGTTGTGACATGGAATATTTAAACATTTTCTTCATTGACTTTCTGGGCCGTCAGGTTTCAATCCCTTAGGGAGCCTATGGAGGAGTGATCCAGCTGTCACATTTAATCATAAATATCTTCATTTGTGTTCCGAAGACGAACGAAGGTCTTACGGGGTTGGTACAGCATGGGGGTGAGTAATTAATGACTTAATTTTTATTTTTGGGTGAACTAACCCTTTAAGTCTGACACAGAGAAAGGGATTCGTCTTTGGGAGAAAAAGAAGTATGTATAATTTGTGCAATCATGAAACAATAATCAAAAATTATATTTTTATTTCAAACAAAGGGTGCAAAATTTGCAACAAGAAGTCTGTGGAGCAGTCATAGAAAGTGTAGCAATGGCATAGCAATGTAGCAATAGCAATTTCTTTAAGTTATCTGACACTAAGTGTTGGCAATGGAAATGTGTATACGTGTCAATAAAAATATATGATATATTTATATTTTGCTGTGCTTTATTAAAAAAAAGTTTTCTGAAATGTTGTTTAAATGTGCAAATGAGGCATTATCTAATTAAATATGCACTAATTTGCATACATTTCTAGAACAAAATATGAACATTGGATGAAGTCAGGTTCAAAATTTTTGCTTCATTTTTGATATATTTACATAGGGGATTTTGGATATCTCTATTTATCATTTTTTTAGGAATAAAATGTTGTATAAAATCAGGGAAATTATATATGAACAAACCCCTCATTAAAAACCTTCAGAATATAGATAAGAATAAAACTGTAAAGTTTGGTATATGTAAGTGTTACTGAAGTGGAGATTTCTGGGTTTTTTGTTTTTTTTTAAACGAAGCCCTAATGGAAAATTATTCCTCACATACTCATATGGTTGTCAGCCGTACAGACACATCCACCATGATCAATATGCCAACCCCCATAATATGCCATAAAATATGACAGCACCTCAAGCAGGGTGCATCTCGTTAAATCTAAAAATATTTACATACCTCCATAAAGCACGGATCAGGCCTGTTCCTTTTTCACAAAGTACGGCTGAGTTGCCTTAGTCGTTGGTGAAATCTCTGCATCAGAATAAACTAGACAGGAAGTTAATATGGACCACAAATGCCCATGAAATGTTACATTTGTACTATTTAAAATCCAGATTTACAAGTTAGACTGTTGATTATAATAATAATGTTCTGATCACAACAAGCAAGAGAAAGAGACTTTTAACCTCGAAAAAAGTCAAAACATTTGCTAAGCGGCATTCCACAGATTAATGTGAAAATGGTGCTATTGTGCCATTGTTTGCTCTTTTCTAAGTGAAGATTATGAAGCTTTACCCAACTAGTGTTAACAGAGAGACTAAAGAAAAGAGTGGAAACATGGAAAGGTATGTCTGAATATTGTGCGCAACATTGGAGTGTTGGAGAGTCATGGGTGAAGAAAGGGACAGTCTGGCAAAAATCCAACAATGGGCTTTAACAATACTCTAACATCAGTCATGCTGAAACCAGGTGAGGGATTGGAATGTTTTGCCCAATATTTTCATGCTCAAATGGCATTTAACCTCCAGCACTTCTAACCAGCCTCATCCCACACTAAACCTTTAGATTCAGACACTTATAACATTAAACTGCCTCTAAAAAGCACAGAAGACAAAGATGAATAGAAAAAAACAGCCCAGCACCGCAACTTGTTAGAACATTCCAGTGATGCCTTTATCTTTGACTCAATATTCCTATTCCGTTTCAATTTTCTGAAAGATTCCCGACATTCCAGAAAGCCAAGGCAGGTGTTTTGCATTATCTCCTCACAACACACTTCAGTTCCATCTTCACCCTAACACACTTGACCCATCTTTATAAATCTAACGTAATGCCCTCAATGGCAACTAACACATCGGCCTTGGGTTTTGCATTATGTGCTTCTGTCAGGCTCAAGAAGAGGCAATGGATCAAAGTTCACTTTGTTCCCCAAGCAGTTGTTTCTTAAACATGTGGTTAAGGGTTGTTGTACATGACTTGGGTACCAAAAAAGGTGATGGTCTATTTGCTGATGAATAAATAAGAGCATGCTAAACGGATTTCAAAACTGGTTGTGATTCCAAAACTGAAGATCTATGTCATTTCAGCAAGAGGAAATTACTGCACCCTTTCAGCCCTCTTTAGAGAACTACTACTTGGAATACCCTCATAGCAAGCAATCATTGAAACAATGTTGAGTTAGTGTTGATGCGTCAACGTTAATTGCACTGAATTAATGTAACAAAGTGATGTTGGTTCAGTATCACTTTTGCACCCCTCAGTTAATGTTGAAGCAATGTTGAGATTTCAACCAAAAATCAATGGTAATATAGTTGATTCAACATTACAAAGTGATATTTTTTTAACCTCACTTTTACACCCTCAATTACTTTTGAAACAATGTTGAGATTTCAACAAAAAAATCAATGATAATATCATTGAATCAGCATTTACAATATGATTGATTCATCACTGATGTTTAATCAATATTGAAATTAACAGAAATAATTAATGGAAATATTGTTGAATCAGCGTTACACTATGATTGATTCTACATCACCGATGCTGAATCAATATTAAAATTAACAAAAATAATCAATGGTAATATTGCTGATTCAGCGTTACACTATGATTGATTTTACATCACCGATGCTGAATCAATATTAAAATTAACAAAAATAATCAATGGTAATATTGCTGAATCAGCGTTACACTATGATTGATTCTACATCACAGATGTTGAAGCAATATTGAAATTAAAGGGCATATTGCACCCAGTGAGCCAATGTATAAAAAAATAATGTAGGAACTAGATTTAAATATAAATATATACTTATAAAACGCTATTTAGGCTTCTGGAGTCATTTTTGTGAGAACATTTTACTTTCGCATTTGAAAACCGCCATACCAGAAGTGACGTAACAGGAGGGAGTGCGGTCAAAGTAAACAATAGGAAAGCAATGGATCGCAATGACAGTTCGGACACTGAGGAAATTACAGCCTAAATGTTTACTCGTATGACGGACCTCAGCCATATAATTATGAGCCTGCTTTGCAGCCAAGAGAGCAGGGACATGCCAGGATTAGACAAAACAACGGTCAGAGGAGAAAAATTGAGTTGTGGTGTGAGGAGAACAGGGCAGGTGTCTTGTTGAGAGACCAGTGTTAGCTTATAGATATATCCATGTTAGCGACGATAAGATAGCCTATGTAACACTATGCTCAGATCACAATATTGTACAGATTATTATGTATCAGGCAATAGCAAAGCTAGTATTGGACCCTTAACTGCATGTGTTGTGTCAGCTATTAGAAGACAGTTTCCAGAAGAAGAGGGACTTTATAAAGGCTTTGAATGGTCCTATTTTGGTGACAACGGATAAAAAAATAATCACAATCACAACTGTCTTACTGTATAAAAACTGTAGAAACAGCCAACACAAACATTAAAGTGGTTTTGTATAGATTGAAAATTTACATTTACATTTAGTCATTTAGCAGACGCTTTTATCCAAAGCGACTTACAACTGAGGACTAAACCAAGCGAGTCATCGTGAAGAGGCAAAAACAACGCAAGAAGTGCTCAAAATACAAAGTTCAGACATTGCTCGGAGTAGCATAAGCCAGATAAGCAAGGATTTAAAGGAAAAGGAAAGAATTTATTTTTCATTTTTATTTCTTTATGTTAAGTGCTCACGGAAGAGATGAGTTTTCAGTTGTCTTTTGAATGCTGTCAGGTATTCTGCATTCCAGATGAGGGTGGGCAGATCATTCCACCAGCATGGTACCGTGAATGAGAATGTTCTGGAGAGTGATTTTGAGGCTCTCTGTGATGGTACCACGAGCCGTTGCTCATTGACTGATCGTAGGCTTCTGTAAGGGATGTAGACTTGTAGTAGTGAGTGGAAGTAGGAGGGAGCTGATCCTGTGGTCAATCTGTAAGCAAGTGTCAACACCTTGAACTTGATGCGAGCAGCGAGTGGTAGCCAGTGCAGAGAGATGAACAGAGGAGTGACGTGGGCCCTTTTGGGCTCGTTGAAGACCAGACGAGCTGCAGCATTCTGGATCATTTGTAGAGGTTTAGTTGCACTTGATGGAAGTCCGGCCAGAAGAGCATTGCAGTAATCAAGCCTAGAAATGACCAGGGCCTGGACGAGAAGTTGTGTTGCATGCTCAGTTAGGAAAGGCCTGATCTTCCTGATGCTGTGCATAGCAAACCTGCATGATCGAGCTGTCTTTGTAATGTGGTCTGTGAAGGTCAGCTGATCATCAAAGATTACTCAGAGATTTCTGGCTGACCTTGATGGGGTGATTGAGGATGAATCTAGCTGGATAGTGAGGTCGTGCTGTAGAGACTGATTGGCAGGGAGGACGAGAAGCTCAGTCTTTGCCAGGTTGAGCTGCAGGTGATGTTCCTTCATCCACGCCGAGATGTCCGCCAGGCAGCTTGAGATCCGTTCAGCTACTGTGGGATCATCTGGTTGAAATGAGAGGTAGAGCTGGGTGTCATCAGCATAGCAATGGTAAGAGAAACCATGTGCCTGTAGGATGGGTCCCAGTGATGTGGTGTAAATGGAGAAGAGGAGCGGTCCAAGAACTGAACCCTGGGGAACCCCTGTGGTCAGTTGATGTGCTTTGGATACCTCACCTCTCCATGTGACCCTGAAGGACCTGTGAGACAGGACTCAAACCAGTGGAGAGGAGTACCTGTGATGCCCAGTGATGAGAGGGTGGACAGAAGGATCTGATGGTTCACAGTGTCGAAGGCAGCAGACAGATCCAGGAGGATGAGAACTGGTGATTTGGAAGCAGCTTTTGCGATCCGCAGGGCTTCGGTGACCGACAGCAATGCAGTCTCGGTTGAATGCCCTTTCTTGAAGCCAGATTGGTTGACATCCAGCTGGTTGTTCTGAGTAGAGATGTTCCGATACCCTTTTTCCCTTCCCGATACTGAGTCCGATACCTGGACTCAGGGTATCGGCTAGGGATGTGAATTTCTGCCAAAAATGCCATTCGAAAATCGAGGAGCAAAAGTCGATTATCGTTCGAAAATCAAAAAAAAAAAAAAAACGCACACTCACAATGACAGAAAGGGAGGCCGATTTCATCTTTAGTGATGTGTCATCAAACAAACTGTTTATTATTCGAACATGTTTTCGTGTTTTTTTTTTAAATTTTTTCTTCTAGTTAACATAGAAGAAAAAAACAGTAAGCACGACAGTCCGTTCTTGCATCGCCAAACCAGATGCTCGTTAGATAAAAAAAGAATATCATAATGATTTTATGCAAACCTGCCTTGTTACTGCAAAAGCCTACTTTTTAAACAAATTAGTTTCAATCAAAACTATTCGTGTGCCACTGCGCAATACACACACATACCGCGGGATGGCGGGTGTTCATTTCATAAACTGTGTACAATGGTACCTTATTTAATGTAGCCTATAAATGAATGTATATGTCCAAAAAACAGATAATGTCATCATACTTGTAGTGCTATCGTCGAGTAATAATAAGTTTGGTTGTAAAATGTATTACCTGACTGAAATGAACTCGAATGTATCGTCCTGTGGAATCATTCATTCACAGACATCATACGAAGATGTTCAACTAGATCTTCATCGCTGGCAAAAATATGATGCATGTGCAGATTTGCTTTCACTAGACTAAACTGTAGTAGATCCACGGCCACTTCATCCAACGCTCTTGATGTTCTTAAATCTTCCTGTTGCGACTCAGTGTCGAGTGTGAATTGAAAGCGCTTCAGACGATTCAGTGCGCGAGGATCTGAACAGATCATTCAAACTGATTCGCGAACCGATTTAGACAGATCTGCCAACTTGTTTGATGAAGTCTTTGAACAGAATCGACTCAAAAGAGTGATTCATTTGTGAAAGGAGCATCGCTCATGTCCATAAAAAAGATACAGCGCGCTTGGAATAAACTACGCATTTAACAACATATTGCATTAAAATAAAGTAACGAGAGGAACCTCACCCAACGTAGTGAAGTAAATGTAGCCTACTTTGTTACTACCATAGACGATTCTACCATAGACAGTAAAGGTTATACCCACCTCTGTTGGGTGCAGAGTTAACGGTCACGACAATGCTCTGCTCTTCTTCTGATGTTTGTTTACACTATGTATAAAACGCTGGTATCCTAGATCGCGCGGGGGGGGGGTTTCATTCATGTTAGTGACACCTTGTGTCCCCGACAGGAAAATACTCTGCTGCGCGATCTGTGACAGTAGGCGCGCCGTCAATTATGTCACATTGGAATTGCGCGAAAATATAATGATATTCGAATAAGCAATTTTATGATCGAATTTCGAACGCAGTTCGACTATTCGAAGATCGCGACTCATCCCTAGTATCGGCCGATACCGAGTACTGATCCGATACTTGGATGTGTACAGTATCTATACAGCTGCAATTCATACTAGCACTGTATGAATTGATAGTATTATTTTATGGTGTGTTTCAGACTTATCCCTTGATTAAACATGAACAAATACATACAGTGAACTAGAGTATTTTTATTATCTGACATACATTTCACAGCATTTTTTTATCTATCTTTATTATTTATCTTTCTTAAGTGAAAAAGAACTTAAAATGCAACCACACATCTAATACTGTAAACTGAAAAAGGTATTTTAGTTTTACAATATAACTGCATAAAAAAGTGCAACAAATAAATCTAGGAATCTAAAAAATTATATATGAATAATATAAGAAAATAATCTCTTTATAATTTAAAGTCCATAAACAATTTTGTTAAATAAACGGCATTTCAGTTTTGACCGCGGCTGGTCATCCAGAAAAATAAACTCAATACATGTTGTCGGTTATATTTATCGCTCGTTGGCTGTCTTTTGAAAACATTTCTCTTTGTTTGAATGAAGCTTTCAGAGATTGTTGATTCTGGCGCGGCTCATTCTTCTCTGCCCTTGCCTTTGTGTAATCGTGTTCTGCGGGGTGACGCGTCTTCAAATGCTTTAAGTTACTTGTGTTGAAGTTGGTAATCTTGTTCCACCCCTCGAAATTGCAGTATGGCATACGAGACATGTCGCCGTTTTACTGGCTGGTTGGTCCAGTCTGAAATACTGCTAAACAGCGGACATACTGCTATCGCGCGCATGCGTTTTCTTCTTCGCTGCTCTAAACAGTGGTTGCTTGTGGCAACAGCACAACTTCCTGTGTCGCCGCAAGCAACCACTGTTTAGAGCAGCAAAGAAGAATTGATCTCCGATTTGCAGCGTTATGCAAAGCTAGCGTTGTTTAAGAAAATGGTATCGGATCGGTACATGGGTAGAAGTACTCGCCGATACCGATGCCAGTATCGGCGGCATTTCCGATACTAGTATCGGAATCGGAACAACTCTAGTTCAGAGACAGTTAAGATGATACTTGGTTGAAAGCAACTCGTTCAAGTTTTTTCGCAATGAATGGTAGGAGAGAGACAGGTCTGTAATTCACTAAAAGTGATGTGTTTAACGTTGTTTTTTTAAGCAGTGGAGTTACCCGAGCCTGCTGAATTGCTGTAGGGAAAATGCCAGTGTGGAGGGATGAGTTGATGATGTGTGTGAGAGCTGGAAGAAGAGTGGGAGAGATTGGTTGTAGAAGGTGTGGGGATGGGGTCTAGAGGGCAGGTGGTAGGATGACTAGAGAGAAGTTTAGATACTTCTTCCTCGGTTAGTGGAGTGAAGGAGGAGAGAAGGTTGTTGGCTGTGGGAGAGGTTAGTCTGGGTTCCTGTGTGTGTGAAGCTGAGAACTGACTGCTGATATTTGTAGTTTTGTTAGTGAAGAAGTTAGCAAAATCATCAGCAGTTAGCGAGGAGGTGGGTGGTGGTGGACAGAGGAGAGAGTTGAATGTCTTGAACAGTGAACGTGTGTTAGTTGCGCTGTTGATCTTGTTGTGGAAATATGAAGATTTTACGGCGTGAACATCAACAGAAAAGGCAGAGAGCAAAGATTGATACCTACTGAGGTCAGATGTGTCTTGATTTGCGCCATTTCCTCTCCGCTGCCCTGAGTTCGGTCCGGTAATCACGAAGAACCTCAGATAACCAGGGGTTGGGGGGAGTAGCGCGTGCTGGCCTGGAGGAGAAAGGGCAGATGTTGTCTAAAGAAGAGGTTAGAATGGAGCATAAAGTATCTATTGCAGTATTCACATCCAGAGATGAGAAATGCGAGGGTGAGGGAAGAGAAGATGACACAGCAGAGGAAAGATGGGACGGAGAAAGTGAGCGCAGGTTTCGTCTGAAAGTAAATGGTAGGGGAGTTGGTGGTGCATGGGTAGTGAGTTGTAGATTGAAAGTAATGAGGAAATGGTCTGAAACGTTGAGAGGTTTCACCAAAATATTGTCTGTGATGCAGTTGCGTGTGTAAACCAGGTCCAGTTGGTTGCCTGACTTGTGAGTACCTGTGGTGATGAGCCGTTGGAGATCGAAAGAGGCTAGGAGAGAGATGAAGTCTGTTGCATACAGCTAGATGAATGTTGAAGTCGCCAAAGACTACAAGTGGGATGCCATCCTCAGGGAAAGAGGACAGCAGCACATCCATCCAGCTCCTCTACAAAGCTTCCCAGTTGACCTGGGGGGCGATATATGACAACAATATGGATCTTAATGGGAGTTGTAAGTGTAATAGCATGATATTCAAATGAGTTGTTATTGCATAGAGAAGAGAGAGTTGAGTATTTCCAATTGTTAGAAATGAGAAGACCAGTACCCCCACCCCTCCCCGACTGGCGAGGGGTGTGAGAGAAAGAGAAGTTGTCAGAGAGAGCTGCAGGGGTTGCTGAGTCTTCTGGACGGATCCAGGTCTCAGTCAAGCCCAAGACATTAAGAGTAGAATGAGATGCAAAGGCTGGAATTAAGTCAGCTTTATTGACTGCTGATTGACAATTCCATATACCCATAGAAAGAGTGAGAGGTGAGTGTAAGGATGAGAGAATAGGGCGCAGATTAGCAGTATTGCGCTGCCTTCTGTGCATGATGAGAGAGCGTTGCCGAGAGACAACAGGAATGTATTGAAAGCACATGTTGATTAAGGGAAATAAGAAAAAGGTGGGAAAGGAAAGGGTGAAGAAGATATTTAAGTGTCTTGCAGGTGTCCTTGCTCGGTGAAGTGACGCAGGTAGAGTCGCAGGTCTTTACCCGAGTCGGTCTTCACACGAGGAGGCTGAACACGAGGCTCAGCGCGCACACTACATATATATAAAGCTTTCAATCGCCTGAGTGAGGACAGCTGTGGCCGCCCTTGCAATTAGCACAGCAAAAGCAAATATCCCGAGAATGGGCGAAACCGAAACTAGCTGTTGAACAGCGCTACTTAAAGGTATTGTAGGTAGGAATTTTATAAAAACTTTTTTCCAAATTTGTTTAAACTTTCTGTATATATCAATGCATAATTAAAATGTAAGTACTCTGATAAAAACAGTATAAAAATCGAGTGACTCTAGACCGTTTAATCTGCACTAAACACAGCTCATTATTTACATTCGGGACGAAACAAGGGATTGGCTTAGGCGACTGTCACTCTCTCGCAACCATCCTTTTGCCACACAGGACCTGCCCACTTGCGCGCGCATCCGTTTGATTTGAGGAATTCAAGAGGCACGGAACCTAGGAATAGCAAAACAATGGCAGAGAAAGACCAACCAAAATTCACATATGCAGTTCGCGAAGGCAAACCAGGCAAAAAAAGGAAGACAGTAACGTTACTAGAAAAGGTAATGAACAAAAAGTATTTGGATAAACAACAAAATAAAACGCATGCCAATATCGGCGTGGCTTTCCAGCGATGGCGAGAACTGAGAGACCTCAAGGGGCTGGAAAGTGACGCCTGGATGGCTATATTTCTGCTGGACAGGTAAATCTTTCTTTTTGTATTTTGAGCATACATATTTTTTTCTTTATGTTTTCATGAAGCATGTGTCATTAGCACACGTAGCTGCCTAATATAGCTAACATAACATTACTTAGCGATCCGTAGTAGAGAGATGATAAATAATATATATGCCTAGCTCAAGATGATAGCTATAGTGTTGAATTGTGCATAATTTTGCTTTAGATAACTAAATACATGTTTAACAGATAGTAGGCCGATCCGCATCCAGGAACTTTTCTTAGAATTATATTTACCCTCTGTCTAACTTTTTTACCATGTTCACCTGGAAGTTTACCTGCACGGTTTTTTCGCCTTTGTTTTATTTTTAAACAAAAAATCCCTCGACCCCGGATCTGTCCTCGACCTGACGATGCGGTACTTGTCTCTGGAGTGTAGTCCTCATCAGAGTCAACAATGCTTTCATTATAAACTCTTACATGCAGAACACCATATATGTTATGAATGTTACACGAAATTCATCTTCATCACAGTGTAAATGATGGCAATGGAAAAAGCTGTATCATGCAAACTGTTTTTAGCTTTGCCTTATAGATAACTAGCTCGTTAGCGAATCAATAAATATATATTTTAATCTTTACCAATATCAATATGCTACTTGATAGTGAGTACTAAAATACATCTTATTTGTTTATCTTCATAATGATAAAGTTAGATTTTTTTGTTAGATGTGATTCTGACATGATGTCACTACATGCACTGCGCTCCTTTCTCTCCGCTCGTCTCAGGTAAATAATGCGTCTTCAGCTCAGCGGTCGGAGTCGCGCGTTCATGTGTTTTGGAGGCGTGGCTTTGGAAGGAGCCCAGAAGGGAGGGGGTGGAGTGAATGGAAATAATGAGCTGTCTTTAAAACAGTCGTGAGAGGTCCACAGACACTCGATTTTTATACTTTCTTTTTCAGAGTACTTACATTTTAATTATGCATTGATAAATACAGAAAGTTTAAACAAATTTGGAAAAAGGTTTTTTTATACAATTCCAACCTACAATACCTTTAAGTGCTACAATAAAATAATTGAATTATAGAACATAATATATTATATAAATGACCAACAAAAATAATAAGGCAAACTAATAAACTTTTGACTAATTTCACCATTTTGAATTGAAAATAGGCCAATACAATTTACGTAACATTCATGTATGTAATAATTTAAATATTAGGACAAGAAACCCTAATGAAATTTTTTATCATATTGGGCATAAGATTAATAATGAATGTGTACATATTGTGAATTCATTTAATACATTTAGTTAGCTTTCCTGGTAGCCTTCAGTAAATTAACTTGTCTAAGAAAATGATTCATAAAACATATCAATATCAGTTGACCCTAGGTTTGCTTTTTACACTGACACAGACGAAAATGAAAAAACTATCAGTTACAGCTCAGCTTTAGGAGGGGAAAAGATAGGGCAAGATAATGAGACTGAGAGAAAAACAAAGACTGATGGAGATGAAGAGACAGGTGTTGACAAATAATCCACTGCCCACTGACACGGTTTTATAGCTAGTTCTTATCCATTTTTTTGGCCTTCAAAAGTCTTAAATTGCACACATGTAGGTCCAAGAAATTAAAAAAAATTTTGCGGGGGAGCATACCCCCAAACCCCCCTAACATTTGCGAGCTCTGTGATTGTAAAACCATGCCTATACAGCCCTTAGAACACAACCTTTGTAACATGGTAAAAAAAAAATTACAGAAAAAATAAAAGATTAATTTTGAGATATTGGCAGAAACTCATACAGTAATTCATTCTGCATTTACTATAACCTTGTAAATATCGTTAATTGGAATTAAAGATTGGATGTTTATATTGACTGTGATGAGTCGAATTTGCAGACGGTGCCTTTAGCAGCCTAGGCGAATATGCGCTCCCAAAGCAATTGCTTTCCACTACAAATGCAAAAGTAAAATGCCGTTGGCCGATGGATAGATCCACTTTTTTGGGCTTTAAAAGTCCGTCCTCCATTAACTGCCATTATCAAGCTTGGTAGAACCAGGACTTTATTTTTTATATAGATCTCCGTTAGGACTCGTCTAAAATAAGAAAGTCATATTCACCAAGGATAGCTTGAGGGTGAGTAAATCATGGGGTAATTTTTATTTTTGGGTGAACTATCCCTTTAAATAAGTCAAGACACTAGTCATTTGGTAACACTTCACAATAAGTTCCAATAAATTAACATTAGTTAATGCATTAACAAACAATAAACAATAGGCCTACATTGGTTACAGTATTTATGAATCTTTGCTAATGTTAATAATGTTAGTTTGTGTTAGATATTGACAGATGCATTAGTAAATCTAGAAATTAACAACGATGATTAAAATATGCTTTAAAGGTATTTTTATTGTTAGTTCATGTTAACTAGTGTAGTTGTATTACTCTTTTTACTTGTAAAGTGTTAGCAGCCCTGTCTGTGTAGTAAAAAAATTTAAACTTACATAACTTAAGAAAACTAAAAAAAATATAACTAAATAAAATTGTGAGAAACCAGTTAAAAAGAGATGCAGATCAGTGTAACAGCTGATGCATATGGCACTACAGATGACCCATCAGGAGAATATGCTGACTGATCAACCCCATGTCTTTAACTGGCATCTCTCAGTTTGAGTCCATTTGCTCAGTGGACCCAAAGTGTTCCCTGATGAGCAATGTTGGTGAATTATTAGTATTACAAGCATTTGTTGCTGACTTGTAAAAAGATTAGTTCACTTGAAGAAGCAAGCAATAAGACTAATGCTACAAAACATCCAGTAAGCATACCAGTTCGCTGATCTTACAAAGCTCCATTGTATCTATCAGTAGTTTTTCCTATTAGCAGTATTTCTGCATGACACGTTTATTGCAGAAACATTTTTGAAATATCTCAGGTCTTAAATACTGGTTTTGGTTTACATTTACATTCCATCAAATCTCCAGCGTCCCATATTTTAAGCATTTCGCCCATATTTTAGGCCATGTGGCAATAGATGACAACATTCCACAGATTTATGAATAACCAGAGTGTCATTGCTCCGGCTGTGCGGCGGACTCGCTCCTATTTTCATGACAACATGATTGGTTGGTGACTTCCCAAGAGGATTATAAGAAACCTCAGTGTTGATATTTTCCCTCATTTGTGCTTTTGGGGTTTATAGATTTCCAGATTCATTGCAAAACCAATAGCAGGGAACCGCCGGGGCCTCTAGACACCCCTCTGGCACCAGCTGAAATCCCCAGTATTAAACTAAGCAACAGGAAAATGACTCGTAACAAAAAGACTAAAAGAGCAAACGCTGCAGGAATAGATCAGACCAATAGAACTTTTATGGCTGTGTGTAAGTGGCGTTTTCTATGAGGAGGCACGGAAGCAGTGCCGACCTCAAAAAAATCAAGTGCAAAAATAAAATGAATATTACAAAAAAAATTACTGACATTCACATCACTGTGGCTGGCTGTCAAAACAATAAGACCCATCTATCATGTTCACAACTGTTTCACAGAAATGGACAGAAAAAATCAGTTACGTTCAAAACTGAAATCAACTTGAAATTACTTGAAATAATGATTGTCACGGTTGGTAGATCCTATGTCTTCTTCTTGTCTCGTGTTTCTGTTGTTGTTTGTGTGTGCACTGATTAGAGGGGCGTGGCCGCTCATCAGCGCTCGTCAGCAATCACTCATTACCCCATCACCAGGTGCAGTCTATCAATCCATGTGTATATATTCTCATCAACGTCTCATCTCCCTTGTCAGATCGTTGTTTGTGGTTCCCGGTGTGTGTGTTCCAAGTGTCGTTTAGTCTTGTGCCTTTCCTGTTCTTGTCCTGTGGATTATTTGGATTTCTGTTCGTTGTTGGATTCACTTCACCACCACCACTGCACGCTGCACTTGTCACGTCTGACCATCGGACTACCTGCGCCTAGTGATGGGCAGATCGAGGCTTCGTGAAGCAATGAAACAGTCGAAGCAAATGTGCCATTTTGTTTCGAGGCTTCGAATCAATCCGAAACCCGTCTCCACGGTGACACCTAGTGGTCACTTGCAGGTGTTGATCTGAAACAACCTTTACAAAGAGCTAACAAAAAAATGTGTTGTTTTTTTATTATTGTATTTTTGTAATATATGAAGCTTGTAACCTGTAGTCTCTGCACCCTGCAGAATGAATGCTCCTCAAATGGCGCATCATGGATGATGTATTGTTGCAGTAGGCTAGCTGCCGATCACAATGCACACATCTCACTTTATTTGGGGTTTCCAAATGGAAATGCTCCCACACCACAGATGTATGGCATCTCTTCTGTGGAGCCTCCATATCTATCTATCTATCTAGCTATCTATCTATCTATTTTATATGTAGCCTATCTATCTAATAATCGATATGTATCTGTAATATATGTATCTATCTATTAATCATACATATATATTTCTATCAATGCATCTGTTAATGTGTCACTATATGTACTCTGTGTGTCTCTAAGTCAATGTGTAAATGTAAATTAAATCCTAAATATAACTAAACAAATCGCACTATAAATGTCACTATATCACCAAAAATCCGCTATCTCAAAACCAAATTCCTCTCACAAAAACCCACGATATGAAAATGTGTTGACAAAACTTTTATACTGTGTGATTTGTTCCCGAACCGACCAATCAATGAAACCCTGATTCGGCGGAGCACTCCACCTGATGAAACACTTAGACGCTTCATTTAGCCGTTGTCACGTGACGTGGGTGTTTTGAATCACGCTTCGGATCAGTGTTTCGAATCATCTTTGCTTCGGGATCTCGCAAAGCTTCGGAACGTCTGTTTCCCGCCAGCCATCCTTACCTGCGCCACTAACCTGTCGGTCAGGATTTTGGACTGGCTATCTGTATCATCATTTAATAAAGAGTTTAACCGCAACAGTGGCTCAACTATAAGTTTATCAAGCGACGAGAATACTTTTTGTGCGAAAAAACAAACAAAAATAACGACTTTATTCGACTATTCCTTTTTTTCCTTGTAGGCCTGAAACGAGACTTCAAGAGATTTCCACGACGCATGCGCGAGAATTGCGATCTCCTTCAACTACTTCAGTTAAGTTCTCGCGCGTGCGCGTCGTGGAAATCTCTTGAAGTCTCGTTTCAGGCCTACAAGGAAGAAAAGGAATAGTCGAATAAAGTCGTTATTTTTGTTTGTTTTTTCGCACAAAAAGTATTCTCGTCGCTTGATAAACTTATAGTTGAGCCACTGTTGCGACATGGAATATTTAAACATTTTCTTTAATGACTTTCTGGGCCGTCAAGTTTCATTCCCTTAGGGAGCCTATGGAGGAGTGATCCAGCTGTCACATTTAATCAAACATATCGTCGCTGCCCGATGAAACTCACGTATGTCCAAAACGGTTACTTTTCAGGAAGTGAAAAAAACAGCGTCATTTCACAGCAGTTGACCGTAGCATTGTCATACTTGGTACGGCATCTTTAAATGTAACCATATTCTTGCCAGTGTAATGATATAATCCACATTTTACCAAAATCAAGTTTAAATGGACATACGTGCATATTTTACAGTAACGGTGGTCGATACGCGTTCTTCCGATCATTAATTAGAATGACCAAGTCGCGTTTCAGATGACAGCTGAATAGGCTACGCTCAGTTTATTAATTCGAGGCACGGCAGGCAAAAACATCGTTTTTTTTATCAGTCAATTTTGAGATTTTGGGATATTTGTCTTCAATAACATGTCTTCTTTCAGACTTGTGGTAAAAAAAAGTCTGAAATACACATTTAGGTCTTTATTTTACTACACTTTGTCTGTTTGCGTCTGTAGATATCTCATAAAATTATCAAAAGTTGTCATTATAAATCATCCCTCTGCTCCGCTATAATTTGATCAGTTTGACTAAAAAAAAAAGTATAAATCTTATCAATGAGACCAAGTTTATTTACATACTAACAAGCAAGCTAATCTGTGAAGAACTAAGTTAGCCTGTGGACAATTACTTCATCTAGACCATTTACCGGTAAATAACAGTTGTGAATATATAATAAACTTGAGAACAGTTGTCAAAAACAAACGTTTGCTGATACTTTACCTCACAGTGTTAGCTATTCGGCTATCCAATGCTGAGCCTCCAGAGACAAACTTCACGAGACCGGCGAGATGCCTCCACAGGGCGGGAGATACGCGGCGTGATTGACAGCTTTGACAGCAAATGGATATACGTGGAAATCAGATGACATGATTTCACAACTTTTCATTGGTCATTTAGATAATGTGAAGCATACTGTATACGAAAATGAACCTGGACATTCTATCCGTCGAAAAATCTCAAATTCGGCAAAATGGACATACGCGGTTTTCATCGGACAGCGACGATATCTTCATTTGTGTTCCGAAGACGAACGAAGGTCTTACGGGGTTGGTACAGCATGGGGGTGAGTAAAATGACTTAATTTTAATTTTTGGGTGAACTAACCCTTTAAATTGCGCGTGCTCGCCGAGTCTATGAGTCCGTAGGCCGTCCCATTTAGCATTTTAACGCTCTGAGGTGTGCTCAGCAGCGCCCCCTTTGTACCCTTGAAGCGGTCTTCCGCGAAGCCCGCATAGATGCAGGCTCCACGCACTTGTCTTTAACTACCCAGGAATCCTTGCGAAAGGCCAATCAGACAACGGATGGGAGGAAATTTTCATTTTTGGGTGAACTAACCCTTTAACCCTCTGAGGTCGGCTATCGCGCCGGCGCGATAGTCTCGCTTTTTTCTTATCAGTGCAAAAGAAACTCAAAATACTCTGTTGATTTTGATCTTACATATTAAGTGTTGTACATCATTAGATCCTGATAAGTGTCTATTTTTTTGTGGATACTCACAATAAAAACCAAGTGTTGTGCTTTTCGCTAAATAAAGAAAAACAAACATGATGCGCATTCTGCCTTCTCTCTGTCAGTGAAGTCCATTCTGAAACGCGTCCTAAGATTAACTTTAATTCCGCGAATACTTGTCATACAGGCACGAGTGTTTTCCATAATAAAGCTTGAACTCTCTTCTTTTAAATGAATTAATTTATATATAAAAAACAAATATTCTCAGTTTATGTAATCTGTATGAAAAGAGAGAGATGTCAGTATTTTTCTTTCCAGCTCATTATACCTAATTACGCATTAATGTGTCACGCCCACGGAGAGCGCGCGCTATTCAAACGCAAATGATCTTAGACAAGCCATTCAAACATGCCAACGCCCACCAGCTGGATTATAAAACACATCGTGTTTAGTAAGTATCTTGTACAGCTGTGTACACAGCGTATCCTTTCGCTGTGAGGAATAATACTATCTAACCCTGGAAAATGTACCAGAAGTGCTGGTAGTTTCATTTCGAGGAGCAACGGATCCAGCTGATGTAGTAAGTCATTTATTCTAGTGCTTTGTTCTAATCGTGATATTGAATAGTGTCGGACTGTAAACAGCAAAAAGACTGTTTAAATATGAATTGCGTGTCTGTGTGTAGGCTAAATGATGAATGAACGGCACAGGCGCGCGCGCTTTGTTTACTACAGTTATACAGCGGGTGTCTGCCTTGTTCATTCACTCTCACACCTACATTAGTAAACGTTATGTTTACATGAACATATACAAACTATATTGCTATAGCCTACTAAGATGAGTAAAAATAGACTGAAATATGTTGAAATAAAATGTCTGTATAAGCAACAAGCTGCAAATTCACATGTATATACTAATATATCATACACAATATATTACAGACTAAATATGAATGTTTAGACACGATTTTGTGATTAGTTTTGGATAGATTATAAAGTTTTGACTGTAAAAAAAGACTCACATTAAATAGGTACGCTTTTGTTCACCAATTTCTGCTCATAGTTAAATATACTATAGTATGATGTTTTGTCAAAAATAAAGTAGGTATATTGAATTATCAACTAAGATGTTATTATAGTGTTTGTTCCAATATTCAAACTAATGAATCCTTACCTTTTTTAATACGTATGATAAAATGTATACTTTTTACAAAGAAATACACTTTATATATAGTTAAAATTGTAATTGTTGTTGTAATTGTAACCTATTTGTAATTTGTTACAATTTCTAATTGTAAAATATGTATAGGCTATATAGATAATTTCTTTTGTCCTTGCATTCTTTGGGATCCTGTGACACACCTGTGTGAAAGGGCTAATTAATATGCAGCTCATTATGCGGCACATTATCCGGCCTTTGTCTTCTCAGGTGTGAACACGCCTCCACGCATATTGCCTTTCCAAACCAAAGGTCTCTAATAAAATTTAAATCAGTCTATGTGTTTGTGTAAATGATTAGGCAGGATGATTTTCAGATCATTTTGAAGCAAAAATTCTAGGCAACAACACTCATTAGTCAAAATTCTTGTGGACACATATTTAGTATGTGTTTTGTGGCCTTATTTCAGACACTTTAAGTTTTAGTTTTTTCAATAACCATGCATAAGCAATATTCTCTCAAAAATACAAATACAATGTTTCATAATTGTTGCTCAGAAATTACGGTAGCCCAGTTTGTGCTATATTGAGTGAATTTACACCTTTGCCATTAACATGTTTTTAAATAACTGAAAAAAGCACAAATGTCAGAGCATGTCAGAACACCTCAAGGACCCCAAAAACCCTTAGACCTCAGAGGGTTAAAGGCCGTTTTCTCAAATTGAGTTTCTCATGCACTGAACCAAAAAAACTCTACTTACATACACCAAACTTTACATTAATCCCATCTATAGTAATTGAAGGTTTTTGCATAGGGGTTTGTTCATATACAATTTTTTCCAGCTGTTGACAATATTTTCTGATTTATGGAGTGATAAAAGGAGATATAAAAAATCCCTTTTCTAAAAACCTTTGACTCTAAGACTACAAAATGAAGCAAGAGTTTGAACCTGACTTAATCCAATTTTCAGATTTATAATCTGGAAATGTATGCAAATTAGTAAACATTTAATTAGATAATGTATCATTTGCGTATTTAAACGTTTCATAAAACTTGTAATACAAATTTGTTTTGCAATTCTTAATGTAATCAACTGGGGAAGTATGGTGTTCTCTATTATTTAATGTTTTTTAGCTATCACCTTTTTGAGAAATTTATTTAAAAAGGTATAAACCTGAATGTCAACTAATAATTATCAAGAAAATATATTTCAAGTATTGTTATACTAATAAAAACGATTGGTCCCTTTAACTGAAACCATGTAAACATTTTGGAATTTGTATTGTACTGAAAAACGGAGCAAACTTTCCCTCCACATTTCAGACTCTCACCACACGGCACTGCTTTGAGCATGTTTGTTTGTTGTACACAGCAGATGTCTTTTATGAGCAGATGACGGTGTGTGATGACGGACGTTCAAGTAGTGACTCTGATTTATCAACACAAGAGTCGTGATAGCAGAAACCTGTCAGAAACCTGTTATTTCAGCAATGTAAATTAGAGTCTCCCTGTGATTATCTAGATATGGCGTGAGGAGTGGTTACGTGTGTTTATGTGACCTCTGCGGTGTTCATCTGAGAAAAACGCAGCGTGTCAGGAATATTCCATGGAATGAGGAGCAAATTAATTCACCTTAAAAACACACTCCAGCCTCACCTGCCTTAACTTGCTCAGGCGATGGGCAAAATCATGGAGCAAATTCCTTCTACTGAAAGGCAGCAGCAGACGTGGGGAACATGGGCTGTGATGGCCAACAGAATCAAGCAGATAGTTTCCTAAAAAGTAGAGTTTAATGTTACATTTCATCATCACATGCACATGTACTTCTTTATAAGCAACAAAATATTTTTAAATTACAGTCCTCAATGACCACATCATCATAAAAAATGTAATTCCAACACAGTGATTTTCATTTCCCAGTGCAAAATAACAAATAAGCTAAAATGAACACAAAAGGAGCATTAACCATAATCGCTTATTCAAGCACTCCCTCTTAATGTTTTGGAAGTGTATTCTGGTAATGAGTATGAAACTTATCTGTTTCTATACTCAAAAAGCATTTTGTTTGTATAAGCTACAGACATACAGCAGTCTCCAAATTCAACAAGACAGCAATAGAGATTATCGAAATCCGTTACTTTTATTTCACAAAAATTTACTTTGGAGATATCTAAACTCTTTTATCATTTACTAAAAAAAAATTGGTGAAAAATGTTTACACTTAAAAATATTGATTAAATTTTAATGCAATAATGAAATCAATTACATATAGCCTCCCATGTGAACTGAGTAAATGTAAGTTTAAAAAAAGTACGTTGATCTGAGTAACTGCATTTGGTACGTTAGAAATAATTGAGAAAAACATTTAAAAAATATATATATTTATGGGTAATATTAACTGTTTTTATTTAAGAGTAATATTAACTTTTAATTTCCTGTAAACCTTTGTAAAATACTCCACACACAACCTTTGCTATAGTTACATGACATCAGCCTTTATTGTCGATGAGCAAGTTAACGTTAGCCTACAGCAAAACAGCATATTTTCATACTGTTTTAACAATACAACATTGCCTACATTAACTCATATAACAAACATATTAGAAGTAAAAACTAAATAGGTAGTAGTAATTCAAGTGTAAACAACCGGCCTGTTATCAAATTTCCGCCGTATTAGCGATGGTTCTCGTGCCGGAGATGGACTCGCGCTCTGCAGGTGAACTTTAGACCGCAGTCCCGCAATCAGCGAAAGATGATGCGACGCGACCGACTCCATAACCTGCCAATAAACAACAGTGCACAGTTGTGAGAACATTTTATCATCCAAAATTAATTATAGTTATTATCTTTAGGAATAAAGTTGTTTTTATACGAGGCATCAGGCGTTTCAATCACGCGAAAAGTAGGCTAAGACGTGACACTTGTTTAGGTGACTCACATTGCGTCCCAGACTAGTATGTTCTTTTGCATTAAATACAATTATTTAAAGCACAGTAATGATTTTATAGATAAAATAAAACATACACAAACCTGAATTTCACAACACCAATTTTGCGACACTGACTGCTCTGGAGAGAATTCAAACAACCCGGCCCGGCCCGCGCTCAATCAACCGTTGACTTGTCGTCGTCACGTCAGGTGGTGGGGGAGGGGTGCATTGTTTTAAAGGGGTCATATAATGCCATTTTTGTACAAGCCAATATGATTCTTTAGGGTCTAAATTAAAAGTTTGTAATATACTTTAATTAAAAATTCTCATTAGTATTGTAAGAAAACACTTATTTTACCTGGTCAAAAACAGCTCTGTTTTCAGCACGCCGTTTCAGTGCATATGACTTTAAATGATAATGAGCTTTGCTCACCCCGCCTCTCTGTTCTGCGCATACACCGTTTGTAACACAATAACACAATAACCACGCGTTGTTTATTATAAACGTGGGATTATGAATTATATTGAGAACGTTGTACATAGAAAACATGCTGTAATGTACCGCATTCATCGTGAAGCGTGCAGCTGGCGATTTGCAAAGATTATATAAATATTAATATAAAGATTAATAAAATATTACACTCACTTTAGTTCTTCTGAAGGTTCAGCAGGAACACGAATAGGTTTCGATCCTTTATTCAGGTGCAGCTTCTCAGCAAAACCAGCTTTACACTGATCCTCGTTTATAAAGCAGTCCACTGAGAAATGATTCGGCAAACATGAGAGCATTGACGTTGATCGTGGGGAATATTCCCTTCGAAAACAAACTCAGCCACTGCGTCTTCAGCGGTTCGGATTTAGGAACATTAAAATGACTGCTGTGTTCGTTATTACACCCAAGAACAGAACACCACAATCGCTTAGACGCCATTCTGCTCATAGACAGTGCTCCAGCATATCAACAATGACCGCGCCGATCCGCGCAGACTATGATTGACAGGACGAGCGAGGGCGGGTCTGTGTTGAAACTCCTGTGCGGACTCCTGTCAATCAACAATCGTGGGAGGGGCGTCCGTTTTATTGACGTCACAAAAACGAACGGCTCAATTTGAGGCAGGGGAAAACATATAAGGAGATTAAAACAAAAACACTGGATGGATTTTTATCATTATATGATGGTTGTGTACAGGCACTGCCAACACACATTTCAGTACAATCAACTTGTAAAAGTGCATGTACCATTATATGACCCCTTTAAAGCAACACCTCTTCAGTCCTATGCTTCAGTTGCCCTACAGGTTGGAAGCGGAATTGCCATTACCGCTGTCGTAAATAATTTAACCTATCGCAGCCTACTGTCGCACGCACGCTTGCTGTTTATAGCACTGGCTTTGGAATGAAAGATGTCCACAGACAAGGTATGTTGCATGATTTCATGAAAGTATGATGTATTGCGGTTGCGACATCAGAAACAAAGAAAAACTAAATAATGACTATTGTAATGCTTGACGTAAAGCAAGGCAATTTGTAGTTTTTTTGTCTCATTCGAATTACAGAAACGCGACCCGTTCTGGCAAACATAGGACCGCAAATCAAGTGGCCTGTCCCAAATGGCGCACTTCATGCAGACTTTCGGTCTCGTGGACTTAAAGGGTTAGTTCACCCAAAAATGAAAATTAAGTCATTAATTACTCACCCCCATGCTGTACCAAACCCGTAAGGCCTTCGTTCGTCTTCGGAACACAAATGAAGATATTTATGATTAAATCTGAGAGGTTGATCCATAGCCTCCATAGGCTCCCTAAGGGAATAACACCGGACGGCCCAGAAAGTCATTAAAGAAAATGTTTGAATATTACATGTCACAACAGTGGCTCAACTATAAGTTTATCAAGCGACAAGAATACTTTTTGTGCGAAAAAACAAATAAAAATAACGACTTTATTCGACTATTCCTTTTCGTCCTTGTAGGCCTGAAACCAGACTTCAAGAGATTTCCACGACGCATGTGCGAGAATTGCGATCTCCTTCAACTACTTCAGTTAAGTTCTCGAGCGTGCGCGTCGTAGAAATCTCTTGAAGTCTCGTTTCAGGCCTACAAGGAAGAAAAGGAATAGTCGAATAAAGTCGTTATTTTTGTTTGTTTTTTCGCACAAAAAGTATTCTCGTCGCTTGATAAACTTATAGTTGAGCCACTGTTTGTCACGGTATATGGATCCAGTGTCTCTCTCTAGTCTCGTGCTTTGTTGTTTACATGTGTGCGAGTGTGTGAGTGGGTGTGTCCGGATCATCAGTTGATCAGTATCCAGCTGCGATCACTCACCAGTACCAGCTGCCACTCATCTCATCTCCTATAAATACTTACCAATTTCTCATTCCCATTGTCAGATCGTTGTATGAAGTCTTCGTGTTCCCTGTGCCTGTTCCTGTGCTTCGTGTCCCGTCTCGAGTTCCTGTGTTTCAGTTTTCGTCGTGTTGGATTTCGTTTCGTGTCTGGACTACGTCATCACTCTTCAGAGCACCCTGCACTTCATCCCTCACTCTGTGTCTGACCATCGAAGTCCCTGCGCCACGCCTGCATACCTGGACTATACATCATCATCATCTTTATTTACACTATAAATAAAGAGCCTTTTTACTTGCATCTTGTGTCCTCGTTTCTACGTAACAGAACGATCTGACCAAGAATGCACACAGCAAGTACATCAGCGCCGACCATGGAGGACTGTTTGAATAACAGTATGGCTCGTCTGGACATTCAAGAGAAGAATGTGGTATACTGGTCGCGCTGTTCAGGCGTTAGTGGCGCAGGTGTCCGAGCTCACCCGGCAGATCCAACAGCTACGAGCTCCCACTGTGCCGCCCACACCGGCTGTTCCCCCCACACCATCGGAGAGCCCAACCCAGTCGGAGCCACGCCTACCTACCCCAGAGCATTATTCAGGTGATCCAAAAATTTGCCGAGCCTTTTTAACCCGGTGCTCCATGCATTTTTCGCTCCAGCCTCAGACTTTCCGGACTGAGCGTTCCAAGGTCGCCTTTGTGCTCACCCTCCTGACTGGGAAAGCGGCGTTATGGGGAACGGCGGTGTGGGGAACGGCGGTGTGGGAAACGACGATCCATGCTGCACCTCGTTCCAGGAGCTCTCCGCTGAGATGAAAAGAGTTTTCGACCGGACGGACGGCGGAAGAGAAGCTGCAAGAATGCTGGCTGAGTTACGTCAAGGAGAAAGGTCTGTGTCGGACTATTCAGTCGAGTTCCGGACCCTTGCAGCGGAGAGCAAATGGAACGAGGAGGCGCAGTGGGACATGTTCCTGCATGGGCTGGCTGACCGCGTCCGAAGAGAAATCTACGCTTTGGACCTGCCCCAGTCTCTCAATGAACTCATCGCTTTAGCTCTCAGAGTTGATGCCCGACTGTCCCGAGTTGGTGGCTACGCTATGAGTAGACGCCCTCTGGCAGGAGCCGAGGGTCCACGAGTTGGAGGCGGGGACGCGGTCAGTCCCGTCGACGATCACGAGCCCATGCAGGTGGGTCGAGCTCGGCTTTCCCGGGAGGAGAGGGAAAGGCGGAGGTCCCAGGGCCTTTGCCTGTACTGTGGTGGAACCGGACACTTTGCTTACAACTGTCCGGTAAAAGGGCAAGCCCGATAGTAAGTATGAGGCTACTATCGGGTGGGATCTCCGCCGAGAAGACCTCATCAACATCTACCCTCCTTCCGGTAAGACTGAGATGGTCAACACTCACTCACGACTGTCGAGCACTCTTGGACTCCGGAGCAGAAGGTAACTTCATGGATCACTCATTTGCACATCAATTCAAGATTCCCCTCAAGACCCTCACACATCAGATTGCTGTACACGCACTTAATGGACAGACACTTCCCAACATCACGTTTGCCACAGAAGACATCACCCTCACCACATCAGGCAACCAGAACCGAGACCATCTCGTTCTATAACCTGAACACCCCCCTTGCACCCATTGTCCTCGGTCACCCTTGGCTCATCCGGCACAACCCTATAGTGGACTGGCAGCTCAAGTCTGTGTCTTCATGGAGTAATCAGTGTCATAAGTCTTGTCTAGTGTCTGCCTGTCCGTCTGTTTCTGTCCCTGTGTTGCAGAAGGAGGCAGTGGATCTATCTAACGTGCCCGCGGAGTATCTGGACCTGAAGGAGGTGTTCAGTAAGTCTCGGGCTGCTTCTCTCCCTCCGCATCGTCCCTATGACTGTGCCATAGACTTATTACCAGGTACGGCTCCGCCCAAGGGCAAGTTATATTCGCTCTCTACACCTGAGAGGGAGGCTATGGAGAAATATATTTCTGATTCTCTAGCAACAGGGTTCATCCGCCCTTCCTCTTCTCCAGCAGGGGCGGGGTTCTTTTTTGTGGGGAAGAAGGACGGGTCTCTGCGACCTTGTATTGACTACCGGGGGTTGAACAACATCACGGTAAAGAATACTTATCCTTTGCCGTTGATGTCTTCAGCCTTCGAGAGGTTGCATTGGATTTACGTAATGCCTATCATTTGGTCCGCATCAGGGAGGGGGATGAGTGGAAGACCGCGTTTAACACCCCCAGGGGACACTTTGAATATTTGGTTATGCCTTTCGGGCTTTCCAACAGTCCAGCGGTCTTCCATGCACTCGTCAATGACGTGCTGCGAGATATGATAGATCAGTTCATTTATGTCTACCTGGACGACATATTGATTTTTTCTTCTTCTCTCCAGGAACACGTGCAGCACGTCCGACGAGTGCTTCAGAGGTTGTTAGAGAATGGGCTTTTTGTCAAGGCGGAGAAATACGATTTTCATGCACAGTCTGTCCCATTCCTAGGATACATCGTGTCGGTTGAGGGAATGCGCATGGATCCTGAGAAGATCAAGGCTGTGGTAGAGTGGCCAAGTCCAGAGTCTCGTAAGGCCCTACTGAGATTTCTGGGGTTCGCCAATTTCTACAGACGTTTTATTCCCAACTTCAGCCAACTAGCCGCACCTCTGACCGCTTTGACCTCCCCCAGAACGACGTTCAGGTTCAGCCAAGGCTGCGTTTGCCAAATTGAAGGGTTGCTTCGTTTCAGCCCCCATTCTGATAACCCCTGATCCATCACGTCAGTTCGTGGTGGAGGTCGACGCGTCAGAGGTGGGGGTAGGAGCAGTGTTATCCCAGCGTTCTCTTTCAGACGACAAAACGCATCCTTGCGCGTTTTTTTCTCACCGTCTGTCCCCTGCCGAACGCAATTATGACATTGGAAACAGAGAGTTGTTGGCAGTCAAGTTAGCATTGGAGGAGTGGCGTCACTGGTTAGAAGGGTCGGGGGGCCCAAACTGAATGATGTTGCTATGAAATGTCTTGATTCAGACTTTACACTGCAGGAAGTCATCAATGCCATCAAGTCGTTTCCGTCGGGCAAGGTTGCCGGGCCTGATGGTTATTGCGCAGAATTTTACAAGAGATTCTGTGATATTCTTGCACCACTTATGCTCAGAATGATGCATAATTCTAAAATTGATGGGGAATTGCCAAGAACCCTTTATGAAGCAAACATTTCTTTAATTTTAAAAAAGGGCAGAGATGAAACAGACCCTGCAAGCTTCAGACCAATTGCGCTTCAAAATTTTGATCGTAAAGTACTAACTAAAATCTTGGCTACTAGGCTGAACAAATATTTGGCTTCTATCATCCATCCTGACCAGACAGGGTTTATTCCTGGCAGACTCTCCTTTTCTAATGTCAGGCGGCTGCTCAACACTATTTATTCAGATTTTAGTGGTACTAAGGGAGCTTCTATTTTGTCTCTCGACGCACACAAAGCTTTTGATCAGGTCGAATGGCCTTATTTGTTTGAGTCACTACGCAGGTTTGGGTTTGGAGAAATCTTCATCTCTTTGGTTAAATTGATATATGCAAAACCGTGCTGTTCTATTTTGACGAATGGTGATCAGTCAGCCCCCTTTTTTTTGCAACGCTCGGTTCAGCAAGGCTGTCCATTGTCTCCGCCACTCTTTGCTATTGCACTGGAGCCGCTTGCTGTCGTAATAAGAGAGCACCCACAGGTGAAGGGGCTTCAGATTAGAGGTGTGGAAACACTTATCAGTTTATACGCTGACGATGTAATACTGTATTTGGATAATGCTGAAAAATCAGTTCCCCCTCTTCTTGAGTTGATCGAGTCTTTTGGTAGAATATCGGGGTACACGATCAACTGGACAAAGAGTGAGTTTGTGCCTTTATCCAGTACTTATTCACCAGGTTTTTTACAAAGTATTCCATTCAAAATAGTTAATGATCATTTTACTTACCTTGGTCTGACTATACCTAAAGATCCAAAGCTAATATTCAAATTAAACTTCGCAGAATTTATTTCAAAATTAAAACAAAATATTGAATGCTGGAAAATTCTTCCCTTATCAATGATTGGACGAATACACTCAATTAAAATGGTCTCCCTTCCAAAATTTTTATACATATGTCAAAATCTCCCCATTTATCTCACCGCAGCCTTTTTTAAAGACTTGGATTCAATTATTTCGTCCTATATTTGGAATGGCAAAAATGCCAGAATCTCCAAGGCTCACTTGCAGAAGTCTAGATCAGAGGGAGGGTTGGGCCTGCCTGTATTTAAACATTATTACTGGGCTGCCAATGTAAGGGCATTAGTGTTCTGGCAGCAGGGATCCCTGGATAATCAGACGCCTACAACCCCTTTGTGGCTTAAGATGGAGGCCAATTCTGTAAAAAACTCTTCATTACCAGCTATGTTATTTTCCAAGCTTGAAAAGCTAGAGTCCAATAAAAACTTATGTTTTGTGGTAAAGCAGTCAGTTAGAATTTTAAATCAGGTTAGGTGCTTTCTAAAACTACCAAACACATCAGTACAAACACCCATATGTTTCAATCATTGTTTTCTACCTCCCTGGCATGACATGTTGTACCATGACTGGAGAAAGAAGGGCTTGGTTTCAGTTAATAATCTGTACATTGATGGTAAATTTGCATCATTCAACCAACTGAAAGGAAAATATAATCTTCCTAACTCCCATTTCTTTCGGTACTTGCAGGTTAGGCATTACACCCAATCAAGAATTGAAGACTTTCAAAATCTACCCCAGGAACATGAAATCTTTGATATTTGTAAGAGCCCTCCTTTCTCCAAGCGTCTTATTTCGAGAATTGTACGTTTATTTGATAACTGTATAAGGGCGCACACTTTGAAAACTAGAGATACTTGGAAAGACTAGAGATACTTGGCCTTATCTGTGGAATTATCTGAATCCATGTGGAACACCTGTCTGTCTAATATTCATTCCTGCTCTATAAACAGCAGGCACCAATTAATTCAATTTAAGATTGTACATCGCTTGCATTATTCCAAAGTCAGATTACATAGAATGTATCCGTCAGTTTCTCCAATGTGTGACAGATGTAATATGACGGAGGGTACACTGTCCCATGCTTTTTGGACTTGCTCCTCATTAGCAAACTTCTGGTCCAAAATATTTGACTGTTACTCCAAAGCATATCAGAGGCCCATCCAACCCGAGGCTGGACTTGCCATTTTCGGCTGCTCTCAAGCAACGAGGACAATTCCAACTATAATGCGGCAACCATTGGAACTGGGAATGATAGTTGCCAAGAGACTAATATTGAGGGAATGGAAGTCCCCCACCCCTCCTTCCTTTCAGACATGGATCATTGACATGCTATCCATAATACAAATGGAAAAACTCCGCACTAGTCAAATGGACACATTTTTCCGTTCTTGGAACCCATTCCTAACTCATTTTGAAAGAGTTAAATTACAGTAAACTAACTGTGTTCCTGTGTTAACAACTTTTCCTGCTACCGCTGTGTTAAACATGACTGTAACAACTGGCAATTGCTGCATCTGAGCCCTGTTTGTTTGTTTTTGTTTGTTTCTCTGTCTGTTCAAAAAATAAAATAAAAATAATATATAAAAAAAAAAAAAAAAGAAGGGTCGGGGGTACCTTTTATCGTTTGGACCGACCACAAGAACTTAGAATACATTCGGACTGCTAAAAGGTTGAACTCCAGGCAGGCTCGGTGGGCACTTTTTTTCGGTCGTTTTGATTTTACTCTCTCGTACCGCCCGGGTTCTAAGAACATCAAACCCGATTCTTTATCGCGCATTTTTGATCGTTCCGAACGCCCGTCTACTCCCGAGTGCATTTTACCAGAGACCCTATTCATCTCCACACTCGTATGGGAGGTCGAATCGAAGGTCAGGAAGGCCTTAGAAGGGGTAACGCCCCCGGTCGGTTGCCCACCGAATCGTTTATTTGTGCCTGAGGGTTTGAGGTCCAGCGTCATTCAGTGGGGGCATTCTTCCAATGTGGCTTGTCATCCAGGAGTTAATCGCACTAGGTTTTTAGTCAAACAACGGTTCTGGTGGCCTCTCATGGCTCGTGACATTCACAGTTTGTTTTGGCTTGCTCAGTTTGTGCCACTGGTAAGACTTCCAATCGACCCCCAGATGGGTTACTCCAACCGCTGCCAGTCCCTTCGAGACCCTGGTCCCATATCGCTCTAGATTTTGTTACCGCCCTCCCACCCTCCCAGGGTCATACGGTAGTTTTGACCGTAGTGGACCGGTTCTCGAAGGCGGCTCATTTCATTCCCTTGCCCAAATTACCCTCAGCCAAGGAGACAGCGGTGATTGTCGTTGACCACGTCTTTCGGTTACATGGCCTCCCGACAGACGTGGTTTCTGACAGGGGACCCCAGTTTGTGTCCAAATTTTGGCGAGAATTTTGTAAGCTTCTGGGGGCGACTGTCAGTTTGTCCTCAGGGTTCCACCCCCAGAGCAATGGCCAAACTGAGAGAGCCAACCAAGATTTGGAGAGAACGTTACGATGTTTGGTTTCCAAGAACCCTTCCTCATGGAGTCAACAACTTTCTATGGTGGAGTACGCCCACAACACGTTGCCAGTGTCATCCACGGGCCTATCTCCGTTTGAGTGTAGCGTAGGTTACCAGCCACCAATTTTTCCTAGTCTGGAATCCGAGGTCGCGGCCCCCTCTGCTCACGCCTTCGTCCAGAGGTGTCACCGCACTTGGACTAGAGCCCGTGAGACTCTTCTCCAAGTGGGGTTGCGCACCAAGGCCAAAGCTGATCGCCACCGGTCTAGGCCTCCCGTATACGTCGTTGGTCAAGAAGTGTGGCTTTCTACCAAGAACATTCCTCTCCGCTCCGTGTCTAATAAACTTGCTCCCAAATTCATTGGCCCGTTCACTGTCACCAAGATCATTAGCCTGGTGGCAGTCCGCCTCAACCTTCCTTCGGTGTACAGGAGAATTCACCCCGTCTTTCATGTATCCAAAATTAAACCCGTATTTCATTCTCGCATTAATCCGCCTATCCCGGTTCCTCCCCCGCCGCGACTCGTAGATGGGGAACCAACTTATTCGGTCAATCGTGTGCTGGACTCAAGGCGGAAGGGGCGTGGATTCCAGTACTTGGTGGACTGGGAGGGTTACGGTCCTGAGGAGAGAAGTTGGGTACCTGCTAGAGACATTCTGGATCACTCCCTTATTGATGATTACTATCGACAGGTAAGGAGTCCTGGGAACACCAGGAGGCGTTCCTAGGGGGAGGGGTACTGTCACGGTATATGGATCCAGTGTCTCTCTCTAGTCTCGTGCTTTGTTGTTTACATGTGTGCGAGTGTGTGAGTGGGTGTGTCCGGATCATCAGTTGATCAGTATCCAGCTGCGATCACTCACCAGTACCAGCTGCCACTCATCTCATCTCCTATAAATACTTACCAATTTCTCATTCCCATTGTCAGATCGTTGTATGAAGTCTTCGTGTTCCCTGTGCCTGTTCCTGTGCTTCGTGTCCCGTCTCGAGTTCCTGTGTTCCAGTTTTCGTCGTGTTGGATTTCGTTTCGTGTCTGGACTACGTCATCACTCTTCAGAGCACCCTGCACTTCATCCCTCACTCTGTATCTGACCATCGAAGTCCCTGCGCCACGCCTGCATACCTGGACTATACATCATCATCATCTTTATTTACACTATAAATAAAGAGCCTTTTTACTTGCATCTTGTGTCCTCGTTTCTACGTAACACTGTTGTGACATGGAATGTTTAAACATTTTCTTTAATGACTTTCTGGGCCGCCCGGTGTCATTCCCTTAGGGAGCCTATGGAGGAGTGATCAACCTCTCAGATTTAATCATAAATATCTTCATTTGTGTTCCGAAGACGAACGAAGGCCTTACGGGGTTGGTACAGCATGGGGGTGAGTAAAATGACTTAATTTTAATTTTTGGGTGAACTAACCCTTTAAATTGCGCGTGCTCGCCGAGTCTACGAGTCCGTAGCCCGTCCCATTTAGCATTTTAACGCTCTGAAGTGTGCTCAGCAGCGCCCCCTTTGTACCCTTGAAGTGGTCTTCCGCGAAGCCCGCATAGATGCAGGCTCCACGCACTTGTCTTTAACTACCCAGGAATCCTTGCGAAAGGCCAATCAGACAACGGATGGGAGGAGATTTCGCTCACGGACAATTGTTAACATGGCTGAGAAGAAAATATTTAAGTTTAATTATCATTACGGTTTTTATGACAAGTTTATACAAACTTTATGACCATCGACCAGTGGTTGATGTCTCAAACATAGGCTAAAAATAGCGAGCTGAATAATACGATCGCATTATGATTCATTAAATAAATAGAACAGAATGTCAGGGCTTTACTGAGTCATATGTAAACACAACAACAATAGGCAGCATATTTCCCCGAGCCTGTAGCTTCTGTCCATAACAACAACAGTCTTCCTGTTTCCGGCGTGACGATCGAGTCTGTCCCAAAAATACCTCTCAATGCGCCCTCGCGGACTCGCGCTAAGGGCCCTACACTACATGACGTCCACGAAGTGTGGACTCTGAGGAAGTCCACAAGTCCGGAGTGTGCCATTTGGGACAGGGCCAGTAAGTGCCTTTCACCCTGTTATGACTTGATGAACCGCTAAAACGAGTTTGGAAACATTATTTTAAAGCTGCAGTCCGCAGTTTTTCCTCTTTGTCGCCATCTCTGTTCGAAATCTCCAATTGCAGTTATTTGCGGAATTATTAACTCTACGTGAGTTGTACTTCGACATGGCACAGTTGTTTGAACAATGTTTGAGGAGAGTGTGCAGCTGTCAATCACCGTGCCGGACCGGTGATACTGGCATTCAGAATCACAGATTATTCTTTTTGGAAGTATGACCAACATAATCATTTTCACCGGAAAATGTCATCTGAACAAGTAAGTAACATCCCCTTTTGTTCTGGTTCTGACTGCAGTAAATCGCGATGATTAAATCTAAAAATTGCTTATCACGCAAAACCGTGCAAATTATACTTTGTTCTCAAATTGTTAAAGTCGGCATGAAACGGAAGTTGACATTGTAATTTTTTCCTTGCTGTGACGTATATCTGAGTGAAACCGCTTCTGAAATAAAAATAAAAATGTAGGGCGGGGCTTGATTTTGTCCTTCAGGAATTGATTGGATCGTTGAAGGTTGGGCGTTGCAAACAAAATGGAGGCTGACTGACACTGACAGGTTCTCTGAGAGGCGGTGCACCGATAGCCGCACCCTCATCGACTCTGGCCGCACCCTTTCACCATGGCACGTGACCGAAAGAGAAGAGAGGTCGTTTCGAGGGGGGAGGGAAGGGTAAAGTATTTGATTAAAGATTATAAGGGTACATGAATTCTAAAAAAACAATGAAGTTCACAGATAAATCATTTATAATAAACACTACAATATTACATATAAAAAGAAGATTTGTCGACTTTAAAAGGATCTCCAGCTAGTTTGACAACTTAGTCTTATTGGGTTAGCGATACCATTTGCGCCACAAACGTGATATAATAACAGACGCGATGTTTTCGTTGTAGAGAGATATTTTAAAATAAAGTTTTTCCCTGTAAGTCACCATTGTTGTTTTTACCCATTGCATTCTGGGCCGTGACGTAGACTGGTCCCAGCGCCGCCACAAACACAAGGCGCGTAAACGTTATCAAGTTAAACTATTAACTTTACCTCAATTAGCGAGCGAAATGTCTGCCGTTCACCCTTTTCAGTTCGAGCCTGAACGTGTTGTAAATACGGAGGAAGGTTCACAGGATGCTAACGTTAATCATCTCGTAGCCGTAAGTGAAGAGGAGCAGGAGGAGAGAGTAGGGCACACGCATTGGTGTGGCTGTGGCAATTGTTTACCAATGCTTACTGAAAGGGAGAGTGTTTGCTGTAAGGAACTCCAATTCATATCAGCAGCAGTCCAGGGTAAGGTAGCTAGGGTAGCTATATTGATTAAGCATAACTATATTGGCCTGAAAAATTTTGAAATAATCTACCACAGTAAATGCATATTATAGCCTAAGAACAGGATACTTGTTTACTGATTTACCATGCATCATTGCCCATCCTAATTTTGAGGCAGTTTGTCTCAATCCAGATGTACTGTGGGCTGCCCTCGTCAGCCTCCATGACAGATGGAGCGCTGGTTTACCCAGCCGCGATGCAGTTACTAACAGGCAGGTCTAACATGAACATATTTGTTTGAAATTATATAACATTATTACATGGCTTGGCTGAATTCCAGTGTAGAATGCGGTGTGCTATTTCTTGATAACAGACCGTTGCCATGAAAAACAGCGCGTTGCTATGGATGCAGCAGGATTCTAACCAGAGACGGAACGGAGTATTTTCTTTAGCGGAAGCAATACAATCGTTTTTAAATCAATAAATTCCTTTTTAAATCAATATTTTGTGTCAAATTATTGATTTATTTGGTAGTTAGCCATGTAATAAGCGGGATAATGTATAGCGAGGCGGTTGTTATAGCGAATACAACCCCTTCAGGCTGTTTCAAGATCCCTCCGCTTCGAGCTCCCGCACCAGCCTGCTGGGGTTGTATTCGCTATAACAACCGTCTCGCTATACATTATCCCTTACTTAGTTTGGCCAACACTGAAAGTTTTTCCAGTAACCGATAAAGAATCTAGACAATAATACAGCGCAAACATTATTGGCTGGCATGTATTGGCTTGAGTCAAACCTTGATTCATCCTTTCATAACATTTAGTGTAAAACTTTTGGCTTTAGGTCTTACAGATATTCTTCCTATCGCCAGTTTACATGGTGGATGCATGGCTGGCTGGGGAGAAGAGTCCGCAGAGTCATTCCCTCGTGTGCAGTGAGCAAAATAAGAAATGTCTACCTCGAACCAAGTGGAGCCTATACAGGATTTGACCATGCAGACAATCAGGGAGAAGTAGAGGAGGCATGGAGGAATTTTTAACTATGCATAGACTGAATTTGCAAAAACAAACTGCTAAAAATAATTCAAAATTAAAGCAGCTGAGCATTTAAACAATAATGGTGTGTTCATTGTGGATTATCAGAGGTGTCAACAGTGCACACTTCCCATACTCAAAGTAGAAGTTTCCTGTGAAATGAAGAGAAATAAGACCAGAATTCCTTTGGGACCATCACAATGTGGCATTTTATCTCTCTAGGTGGGTCCGATGATAAACTGTAGAAGAGTGTGTCGAACTCATAGACAGTAAAAGAAAATGCCCGCGAACGATCGCCTCTGACGTGTTCTTTTTAGCTTAGCGCTCAGGACCGTCGTGCGTCATCAACAATCGACGGCCCATAGTACAAAAAAGCTGAAAAAGTAGTGATCGCGCTTTTTTATTTTTCTTAATCATGAAAGCGTTTCAGGTATTTTTAACCAAGCGCCTTAATTAGGAGGGGTATTGACATCATAACTAGCCGGAGATCCTTTTAATGCCGACTTTAATGTTAACAACGTCAGCATTCCGTGACTACATGTAATGCCCTTCTGATATGTATCCTTGTTTTCGCATGGGTCCGGTTGCAGTCTCTTTTTTTTCTGCAGCCACTCCGAAGTCCGAACGAAGTCTTTTGCATTTTACAACGGGTGAATCTGTTGTCACTGGTGATTGTCGTTTGAACCTTTCTGGGTCCGCCATCAAATTGACAAGTTTAATTATATCAAGTGCTGAGAGAAAAGTCTATACATTTTATTTTCGCAAATATGTAATTTGGATAATTTTTAACCCAAAAAAAAGCTACAGACTGCAGCTTTAAGGTAAAAAATCTTCTTTAGTGTTGCTTTTTGAGTAAACTTACTCAATTCAGTAAACTTAGTCAATTTCGTTAAAGTGTGTTAAATATTAATAATATTGTAAGACTGGAAAAACTGATTGAGGAACTACCACTCTTCGAGTGGACAATTAAAAGGACCTTGCTGAAAATTAACATTTGAACTCCCTTATCCCCCAGGGATTACTCAAACTCACACAAGAATCTAGATGGTTTAAATGGTGAATGATTATCATCAAGTATTATACATGTGTTTAGTATAATTCAAAATGTATCAGTAAGACTGGTACAAATGTCTCATTTACAAATAAGTAAAACAAAAGGTAATATGGTTTTTAAAGGTCCCCTGACATGAAATTGTCCCTTTCTGGTTTTTTTTTTAACATTAATATTAGTTCCCCTAGACTTTATTTGGTCCCCTCGTGTCTAGAATGTTCAATCGGTGTAAACCGAGCTTTGGCTATTTTTCTCTTCTCTGCAGCTCAGACGCGCTGATCTTGAATCTCCTCGTTATGACGTCATAACTAGGAACGGTTACCTCCCCTTTCTCTGCTTTGCCCGCCCGGAGAATTGCATCTGAAATCGCATTCTTCCCTCCATAGTAACAAACAGTATGTGACAAAAGAGGTATCTCCGAATTCACAGTACTCATAAAAGAGTAGTCAAAAAAAGTACCCGGATGACCAACTAATTCTGGCGAGATGCATACGACACTTTAGTGTCCCATGAAGCCACGGGGGAGGATTTATGAATGGCAGTGAAGCGAAGGAACTGACGCTGATAGGTCACATGATAAGGACAACATGGTGTATGTAATACGTCCGGATTACATTCATACTACACACATATATAGAACGTACTCAAGAGATTATGACATTTCGGATGTAACCAACTTTCCCCTACACTGTTTATGACACCCAACTGCAGATAGCATTGAAACAAAGCGTTCCATCCATACTATTAACAGAGACATCAGCCTGGACAGGAAATTCAAGACATTCACGTTAGCCACTGAGATATGTTTGGCAACACATGCACATCTAGAGCCAGATCTCTCATTCCTAATGACTCAATAACAGTAGCGCAGGAGGTCATAGGAGGTGTCTGATTAAAGCAGCCGATAACTTCAGCTTCTGCCTCTACCGAGTTCACAAAGGCCAAGCTTGTTTCAACAGAGACCCAGGCACACGCAGCTCACAGCTGTGCACACTTGTAACACGCTTTTCAGCCCACAATGAATCTTTATTAAAGCATGAAGTGGTTGGCTGCTGATGAGCTGCGTCACATTTAACAGTCCAGTGATGCCCATAAAGACACCTGAATGAGGAGTCTTTTATCCAGAAGATTGTAGATTTTATTTTCAAGGCTAATTACTTACAAATTCATTTGTATCTGTGCCAGGCTGCATTATCACATCAGTTTGTCACACTCTTTAAAGGAATAGTTCACTGAAAAATGAAAATTCTCACGGAAAATATTTTTTTTTTCGCTTAAAACCGGTATGGTCTTTATTCTTTAGAACACAAAAGGGAAAAATGATTTATGGCCATGATGTCCATTTCATGAACAAATGAAAACAGATTCACAAAAAACGTGTTAGTGAATTGGATTCAATCAATTAATTGTTCAGAGCACAGCAGATTTCGCAACTGACTCCATCACTAAACTGCAACTTACTATTAATTAAATATGTATTCAAGAGAGTTTTGTTGTATTAAATGGTATTTAAAAAAATATTTTTCTAAATTTTTTGGGAGTAAAACTAGGTAGGTAGCCATATGTTGATCAATGCCCTTTTTGTTTTTGCTAAATATTTTAAGTATGGAAAAGAAAACCATGTACATTCTTTGAAAATTCTTTGAACAACATGAGGATGAGTAAACAAGATTTTTTTTATTTTCGGGCAAAGTTTTCCTTTAATCCATCATGTTGTGAGTGTTTCTCTATCTGTCTGTTCTCTATAGAAACATCTCTTTTTTTTTAAATGTAATCTTCCAGGCCACCAAAACAGCAGTACACAGTGCATGAATGGCACAGCTAGACTTGCTGATTCTGCCATAGAATGGACTGGCGGGGGAGGCATTGAGACGCAACGTGTGTGAGACTGAGGTGGAGCTGCCAGGCAATGAGTGCCAGGAGCGCAGTTGTACCAGCACCTGTCTGTTCTATTGTTCAATCCACACCAACTGAACAAGACAGCTGCCTCTCTCTCATGTGTATCAAAGCAACTGCATGACTCACCACTCCTAATGAGCGAACAGTTTGAAACCAAACCAACATAAAACAAGATGTTAGCTGAGAATAAAAAGACATAAAAAGTAGGCTACTTTTGTTCATGTGATTTGCAATAAGGTGGCAAATCGATTGCATCACGCAGGGTTTCATTATGAGGCAAGTTCTCTGTGATTAAATAACTGGAGCATGGGAAGGTGAACGTGAACGTGGTCATTGAATTTGCCGTTTTATAATGAGAGAAACAACTTCTCCACCTGAGACCATCTCAGTGCATTTCAGCCTTCAGAGGATTCACTTTCAGCACAAACAGTTTTTATCTTGTAGAGTACACATACAGTAGCCTACTTGCAGCCACGATCAATTTCTTAGCACTTCCTTTTGCACTTATTATCAGAAAGCCTGTCTCCGAATTCAAAGAAGCAAGTTAAATATTATGCAGCATCTATTTTTAAAATAGGTAATAAGAAATGTTTATTTAGCATTGGAAACGTTTTTGAAGAATCGTTTGACACTGAAGACTGGAGAGTAATGATGCCGAAAATTCAGCTTTCATTTTAAAACAGAAAACAATTATTTTCAAACGTAATATTTCACACTATTATAAAAAAAAAGAAATGACCAAATAAATGCAGCCTTGGTGAGCATAAAGCACTTCTTTTGGAATACCAACCCAAACTGTGATTTATTGATTTTTAGATCGAATTTTAACGTAAAAATTGCGGATTCAATTTTTAGTGTTTTATTTTGAATTTATTTTTATCATCTATTTTATTGATTATCGACCATAACATGAAAATATTTTTGGTCTTATCTGAGACATGTTGTTTTTTGTTTGTTTATTATTGTTTTTTTAGGAACAGATTCAATGTAAAAAGTGATCAGCTGACTTACTTTGAGGAAAAAGTGAGGAAACACACTGAAGTTAAAAACGTCATGCATAATTGAAAAAAAAAAAAACGTCTCAGGTTACGACTGTAACCTATGTTCCCTGAGAACAGGGAACGAGACACTGAGTAGAATGACGCTTTGGGGAACACCTCAGGCGTGACAGGTGTCTGAAATCACTATCAAATCACGTCAATCACATTGACCGGCGGCAGCCCGTGAATCATTAACGTGAATGATTAACGTGCGACCTGGAAGTATATAAGGGCGCCTTGCAAACATGACAAATCACCTTATCGTCTGAAGGGACTGTACGGCAGGCAGGCCCCGAGGCATGGCAAGGAGACGCAGTGTCTCGTTCCCTGTTCTCAGGGAACATAGGTTACAGTCGTAACCTGAGACGTCCCTCCCCCCTTTAGGTATGGCATCCAACCCGAGGGACTGCGAAGCTGGCAGTGAACCGCTCGGCCCGGATCTCAGAGACGGGATATCCCGGAGAGTATGACTCAGCATAGTGCTTTACAACCCTTGCTAGCGAGGGGAGTTTCTCTACTCGATCCACGGATCAACCCAGTGTCTGTGTTTCAAAACACTGAGGAGGCCTGTGAAGGCCTAAGGACTGATCTAACTGGGAGGCCTCACGAGAGGCCTGCGACCAGCTGACCAGACTCAGGGCTCTGCGTGCTCATAGTGACCCTCAATGAGGGGAGCACATGGTCCGCCTGGTAGGCAAAACCAGGCTGTAGGCAGGAAAGAGGTCCCGGGAGGGAACCAGTAGCAGAGA
Organism: Tiaroga cobitis; assembly: GCA_030578255.1. Classification (NCBI taxonomy): domain Eukaryota; kingdom Metazoa; phylum Chordata; class Actinopteri; order Cypriniformes; family Leuciscidae; genus Tiaroga; species Tiaroga cobitis. Next base: position 31,560,799 of record CM060605.1, read on the forward strand.
AAAACACTTTAGTCGAGCCAGGGCGCAAGCTCGCCTTCAGCAGCTGCCTGATAAGGCCAGCTGAAATGATAGCAAGAGGCCACTAGCTTCCTGAACCCAGCACCGCTAGGGAACCACTCACAAGGAGGCCTGGTGAGGCCTACTACCTGATAGCAACAGTATGCGGTCACCTACAGGGAGGCCAAGAGAGGCCTACTACCTGATAACGATATTACGTACGGAACTCACCCTCAGGGAGGCCTGGTGAGGCCTGCTACCTGATAATCACAGCATGTAGGAACTCGTCTTCGTTCGAAAAGTCGAACTCGAACTCTACCTGACAGAGAGAGAGCTACCAAGAGAGCTTAGCACCCTTAAAACAAGGGGAGTACAACATACACCACTCTGCCTCAACGGAGGCCCCAGTTAGTCAGGGGCCTACCATCTATGCATGGGCGTCAGCTCAGGGCAATGCTCTGGCTACAGGGGAGTGTACTTCGACCAAAGAAGAAGTGAAGGCTTAGTTCATACTCGACCCGAGCCATAGTGGTGCGAGGTAGGATAAACAGAACTGGGAGTGAAGTACTCAAACCTACCCTGAACCCTGAACCCTACTCACACCTCACCCTGAGGTTACCAGGGGGCGGGCCTGCCAGCGGCTCTAGGGGTAAAAGAAATGTATCTGTGCCCACCCTAGGGGACTGGGGCTTGAATGAAAGCCAACCACCTACAACCCGGCGCTCGAGCAGTAGCTCAGCGAGGTAAGTGAAGCCCATACTGGCGGCCTAAATCCGTAGGCCAGTTCTACACGGCAGGGTCGGGCAGGAGACACAGTCTTCTTTGTGAAGCGAAAGACGGCCTAACCCTGCTCAAAAGGACTTATATACCACGGAGGCCTAACTGAGGCCTACCATGTCCTTATAAACCATCCTCTGCACCACGCTGCATTACTCTAGTCACCCCAGAATGCAGAGAAGGGGGCGGGCCTTGGCCTAACGACTCCCATGGGAGGAGGCTGTTTATACAGGGATGCCAGAAACCTACATTCACAAGGTGGAGGGTCAGAGGAAGAAATGCTAATTTTAGCAGAATGCCTCTAATATCCCTGGGACAGCCTTGGCCAGCTACAGAGGGCCAGCCTGTAAGCATAGATCTATCTGAGGGCTCGGAGGAGCCACAGCTTACTAAAGAATATAGTCTGTATTATTCATACAAAGGGCTGCAGAAACGCTCAACCTAATGAGAGTTCAACAGAGCTCAAGGGGCGAAATACTCAGAAAAGTCAAAACGGTCCCATGGGCCGGACATAAGATCTATCTGAAGCTCTAGCGTCAGTCAACACTCTAAGTAAAACATTCTATCAGAGAGAGACCAACTACTATACCCTGAGGTGGCTAATAGCCCGAAGGCTAACATAGTTATCGTTCTGGCCACCTAACGGGGAACTTCAGGGCCCTGATAATCAAAAAAAGTTCTCTTACCTTATTACCTTGACATGGCCCCATAACTCTATACAGGGAACGAGGTCTGTAAGAAACATATTATTTTTTAATCACAAAAAATACTCTTTGAAAGACCAGCAGCTCACCTGCGGCGTGCAAAGTGAAGACTCTTCAGACAGTTCTTCATGAACATGGGGTCTACCACTTTTACATACCTGAAAGAGGCACTCTCACTAACCAAGCCGAGGCGGGCCAACAGAACATTGTTCTAACCATGAGCCCAGCCTCAGGCCTGATGTAAGAAGCGCCTGGGGAGTCGGGGAAGAGAGGAAAGGGCTAAGATATAATCACGCCCTCAGGGAAGATGATCCATGACCGACGCAAAGTGTGTTTGTGCTGGACCACCTCCCTCAGATCCCTCTTCTTGCGGGAGTCGCGCCTCCTCTGCGACCTACTACTCCACGGAGGACGTGCACGAGAGGTGACACTGGCTCTCTGGCCTCATCTAAGGTCCTCGGACCATGATAGGCCAGGCCCTCCCATCTGTTTAGGCGTGGACACGGTCTCAGCGGTATGTATGTTTTTGCCTCTTCACGATGACTCGCTTGGTTTAGTCCTCAATTGTAAGTCGCTTTGGATAAAAGCGTCTGCTAAATGACTAAATGTATGTCCTGGATACAGCTGAGCGCGCACTCCCCTCTCTGAACTTTCCAACCACCGCCAACACGGAGGTGCCGAAAAGCTCAGTGGGCGAAACCAGCGAATCGAGGAGAAAGCCTTTCTCTTTCTTCCCGATGTCGGCCAGGTTCAACCACAAATGTCTCTCCATGGCCAGTATCGTCGCCATCGACCGGCAGATTGAGGCAGCAGTCTGTTTGGTGGCCCGGAGAGCTATATATTTTTTTTTTTTTTATTTGCGGCGCAGCTCAGTAACCGCCTCAGGGGCCCCACCCCCTGGTTGGGATCCCCCAGCAGATCGGCCTGGTGTACCTGCAACACCGCCATGATGTGCAGGCTAGCACCGGCCTGACCCGCTGACGTGTATGCTCTGCCATTAAACTGGCATGGTTTGAGCTCTCAGTGTGGATTGTTTTCCCATCGACGCATACCCATGCTCTCCTATCCTCTCAACATCAGCGAGACTAGCCTGCTGATGTTGGTGGATACAGGCAGAGCATGGGTTCTTCCATGTCCTCTCGATCTCAGTATGAGATCAGGAAGAAATGAAAGGCTCACCTGAGCTGGTGGTTCTATGACCGGGGAAAAACCACACTCATCGCGAGCGATTTTTCACCCAACGAGCAGCCACGGCCGCTGCAGCCTGCCCCCAGCGCGTTCCATAACACCAACCAGCTTAGCATACACGGTGCAGGGTGGCTGAGAAGATACAGGAAATATCCTATTATTACCACCCTCATCAGCCATCTCCTGTTTGTCCGGAAGAGCGCTCGCTGCCGGACTAAGTTTTCCCAATTATTATTATTTTTTTTATTTTTTTAAACTTCATCCAATTACAGCTTACCCTCGTCAGCCGCCACATCGTCTGAGAGGTTACACTCCTCTCAAGGCGATCGGCGAGCTTCATCTGCCAGACGCTGAACCCTCTTCTCTCAAGAAGAGGGACAGGCGAGAGCGCAGCGATCACAATTTGTACAGGCAGTCCCCTCAAGAACTGCCTGTGCGCGTCTTCCTTCCCAGACAGAAAAATGCACAGTTCGTGTGCGTCACCCGGCTTCAGATATCTTGAGCACGGGTCTGCACACTTCTGAAAGCATTTCATAATTACCTGATTTTCAAATCGGTTACAGACAAAACAGTCCCTGAAGACGAAAAGATGATTTGTCATGTTTGCAAGGTGCCCTTATATACTTCCAGGTCGCACGTTAATCATTCACGTTAATGATTCACGGGCTGTCGCCGGTCAATGTGATTGACGTGATTTGATAGTGATTTCAGACACCTGTCACGCCTGAGGCGTTCCCCAAAGCGTCATTCGACGCAGTGCGAGTTCCCTTCGAAAGGGAACTTGACTATTCCACATACCTTAACTTTTTCAAGTATGCATGAGGTTTATTTACTTCATTTTAAGGCAACGGGTTTCCTCACTTATTTAAAGTTAAGTCAACCGATCACTTTTACAGTGTTGAAATTAATTTGTTATTATATTTGCTGTTAACCTCCACAAATGGATTATTGAGTCACTAAGTCAAATTCAAGAACCGAATCACTTATATTTGGGAAAGTATCATTCATTTTTGTGAAACTGATTCTCAAAAATCAAATTCAAAAGAGTGATTTAATCCCATTGAGGGTCATGAGGCAGAAACTACACAGTATATTTACAAAATTTACATTAACCAAGATTAACAGTGGTGTAAAAAAAAATTCATTGTTAATTCACGATAATGTGTTAACTAATGTTAGCACAGAACCATATTATAAAGTGTCACGTATGCTATTAACCCTAAGTATAAGGAACAAAAATTGTCACTATAATTTAATAGTGTTAAATTCCAAATAAAATATTCACTATACTATATTGCCACAACCACATTTGTTCAGTAACCTATCTGTTTCTCCAGTCTAACAAAGAAAAACCTACTGTGCCAAATTATACGGCTGTTTAAACATCAACACCTCCTTCCTCAAACCCTTATCACTTGCTGTATAACAATAATAATAATGCATGTTACTTACCACCATTTACTAAAGTGACAGTGATTTAGTCATCAATGTCTTCTTTTGGAAGAATTCTCTCCTCTTTTTAGTCACAATGAAGTGTTTAGACTGTTGTTATTGTGTCAGAAACAAGGCGACCACCCCCTTCAATCAAACCGATCCCTGATTAATGTGAGCACACAGAGGAGGGGAAAGCCATATGGAAGATAAGAAGTCAAAGGGAATTCACTCGGGACCGCTGTCACATGGTCAAAGCACTCTAGGCAAGGGGACAGATTCATCTGATTGTCCCTGTGGATACAGAAATGATGGTCAAATGTGAGGCTTTCACGGTTCTGCAACAATGTTTTGGGAGTGAGACTGAAATGTTGAACTCTTTTAGATTCAAGCATAATACTAACAAAAGGAGGTCATGGTCTCATTAGCCCATCACAGATAGAACAATACCAGCATGTGCACTGAAAGCAGACGGGTGCAGAAAGAGCCCTGTGGTGCATAGTAATGGATATATTATGCGAAGATGAAAACCTCAAGATCTGAACACTTCCACATTATACATAAGCGCATAATGGGAATGCAACACAAATGTATATATAGAATTGTGACTTTTTATTTTGCATGTGTGACTTTCTTATTTTAAAGGGGTCATATAATGCCGTTTTCATACAAGTTAATTTGATTCAGGGTTTAAATGAAAAGTTTGTAATATACTTTAATTAAAAATTCTCATTAGTATTGTAAGAAAACACTCATTTTACCTGGTCAAAAACAGCTCTGTTTTCAGCACGCCGTTTCAGTGCATATGCCTTTAAATAATAATGAGCTTCGCTCACTCCGCCCCTCTGTTCTGCAGTGTTTTGACACAACGCACGTGGAGTGTTGCCTTGACCACAGTTGAGGGTATTTTTTGGAGAAAGAATGGCAGCGGGAGTCTCTGAGGACACATCTGTGCAACCGTATCAGTTTGAACCGAAGTCGGACCCGGAACAAGATGACGGCCGCAAAGAAGTTTGACAATTAAGGCTTGAACAGGACGTTTCTGAATGATTGGTTAAAACAACAAATTGTCCATTACCGCTGTCGTAAATAATTTAGCCTACCGCAGCCTACTGTCGCACGCACGCTCGTTGTTTATCCAGCACCGGCTTTGCAATGAACGATGTCCACAGACAAGGTAGAGTATGTTGCATGATTTCATGAAAGTATTATGTATTGCGACATCAGAAACAAAGAAAAACAAAATAATGACAATTGTAACGCTTGACGTAAAGCAAGTCAAATTTGTAGTTTTCTCATGTCTCATTCGAACTACAGAAACGCGACCCGTTCTGGCAATCTTACATAGCGTGGTTATAGCAGATATAGGACCGCAAAGTGAATCCAGAAGTGCCTTTCGCCCTGTTACGACTTAATGAATCTCTAAAATGATTTTGGAAACATTATTTTAAGGTAAAAAATCTTACTTAGTGTTGCTTTAACATAATGTCACTTTGATCTATCTTTGTATGTACTGGCAGGGTAACGTTAGAGTAACTTAGTGAGATGTACGAACGCTATGTGTTTACTGATGTATACGTAGGCCTACTCAGTTTGTAATAACACAATAACCATAACGCGTTGTTTATTATAAACGCGGGATTATGAATTATATTGAGAACGTCGTACATAGAAAACATGGCGTTATGTAGCTACCCTAAGTGTAAACCTAGCCGCATTCATCATGAAGCGTGCAAGCGATTTGCAAAGATTAAAGGGGGGGTACAATGGTGTTTCATGTATTCAGAGTTGTTTACAGTGTTAAAGAGATGGATTCTCATGCTAAAGACGGCCAAAGTTTAAAAAAATATATTTTGGACGAGTAACGGAGCATTTCTGTGCCGAAATTCCGGGTTAAGTTTCGGCTGTTTTTTTTCGATCGTAGATCTAATGACGTAGACGAGAGTGGAACTCCTTATAGAGAGCCTAAGTCCCTCCCCTCCGCTTCCGGCTTATGGGACCTTATTTCGGAAAAAATATGTATGGTAGTCAATGGCGAGAGACAACTTATCTTTTTATTCCGTCTGAACTGTGCCCTGAATTACACATATGGGGCCCTATTTTAACGATCTGAAACGCAAGTGTCAAAGCGCAAAGCGCAAGTAACTTTGTGGGCGGATGATCCCAGCGCTGTTGCTATTTTGCCGGCGGGATAAATGGCTCTTGCGCCTGGCGCAAATCTAAAAGGGGTTGGTCTGAAGTAGCTTCATTATTCATAGGTGTGGTTTGGGCGTAACGGAAACAAACCATTAAGAGCGTCATACCCCCCCCCCCCAGAAAAATAAATATTAATTATAATTATTTAGAAAAATACATAAATAAGTGTGCCATGTAATAAGTGAGTAGGAACGAGTGAGAGCTAACATATAAACTAAGTGCAAAATTGTAATTTATTAATACAATTAAACTATAGCTACTCCACAGTGATGAACCCCCCTAAAAAAAACTATAAGCTCCATTGGAACAGCAATACCAGTGTTTCTCACAGGATTTTAGGTAAAACTGTGGTAGATGGACCTCTGTTTCTCTATGGGGATTCGTGGAATCATTTCAGCATGCACTTATTTAGCTGCTGTCGCATCAGTTGACATGCCATCTCCCTTTCCCTCTTTCTTTTTCTATTTTTAGCCACACAGCATTTTGTTTTATCCATCTTTTTCGACGACAACTCACTACTCGTACCTCAGCGCACGACGCCCCCCGCCCGCTAGCGATATTACCCCGCCCCCCTTCTCCATGAGGGCGCCTACTCTAGCCTGTTAGTCCTCTAAAATTGCATTTAACATTGAAGAAATGCAGAAATGATTTAAAAACGCACAACAGCTGCTATATATAGAAAATACAATATATATATATATATATATATATATATATATATATATATATATATATATATATATTTTTTTTTTTTTTTTTTTTTTTTTTTAAATGTTTACCATCGCTTTGGCGCCCCCCATGGTGCTGCGCCCCTATGCGACGCATATAGCGCATACCCACTTTTTGCGCCACTGAATACTATTATAACGGCGCATTGACCAGCGCGCTTCAGAATCGGTTCACAGCCGAGAAGATCTCGTCAGGGCCGTAAAAGAAAGAGAAGTGACATTGGGGATGGGACAAGCCCACCCAAATTAGCTTCGGTTAAGCATATAATAATTTGGGTAAATGTTTAAGCTTTATGCCTATTTTTCCCATCGTCATGGACACAACAATGATTTCCCTCGTGGTTAAATATTTTTCCTTATAATAATGTATCATTTGCAAAAAGTAAAATGCATCTGTGTAGATGAGAGAATCATCTACAGTGTATGAGCGTTGTTCACACTCTGTATTATGGCCAAGCATGCGCGCTTAAAATAGCATCTGAATTACGCGCAACACGCCACTTACTTTAGACTAGGTTTTTTCTGGTCTGTGGCGGAATTGTTTTATAGAACAGCAAAATAGCATGAGGGAAAGTTTGAGCCGGAACACGCCTTCTCTTTGCGCTGAACCGCCCCGGAGAGTGCAAGTGTATTTCTTAGTTAACCGACGTGTGTCTGTGGAGGGAAAAGTCCGCTTTGCGCAGGTGCAAAATAGGAATGATACATGCGTCGGTGTACAAAGTCATTTGCGCCGGGTGCAAGATAGGGCCCATGTTTGTCAATTTAAAAGATAATTCTGAAAGTCAAGAAAGTCGCAGTTTGTCATAAAACAAAAGCTAAGACTATTGCAATTTTTTTAATACTGGGAAATATATCTTGTTTCATGTGGTTTCAAGTGGTGCTTGTATAATAAATAAAGGTTTCTGAGTCAGTGATATAAGATTGTGTGTATGCATTTTTATTGTACTTACCCTGTAACTACATGGAACAAGGGGGTAACAAGCACCACTTTAATTTACAGCCCGCAACGTCACACTTACCCTGTAACTACATGGAACAAGGGGGTAACAAGCACCACTTTAATTTACAGCCCGCAACGTCACACTTACCCTGTAACTACATGGAACAAGAGGGTATCAAGAGTATCTTTCCCCAATATTTAAGCAAAAGTTTAAATAGTTTTCGTTTTCAGTGCACTTTTGTTAAAAAGATTACATTTAAAAAATTACAGGGTACATAATCTATTATATCTATTTATAAAGCCTATACAGTATGTACTGGTTCATCATTTCAAAAAGGTACACAGTGTATGCTAAATTGATCACAAGTAAGATTGTTATATCATAATAGTAGAATAAGTACCCTAGTTATATAATACTCACAAATATTAATATTTTTTAAATTCTCCTGGTTGTTACCCCTTTATTCCCCAAACTTAAAATATTGTTCCCTTATACTTATATTGTAAGTACATTATAGGTACACTATAATTACCGGTTACGCTGTAAAATTGCTTTAATTACCCAGTACTTTCCGGGCTGTAATCTAAAGCGTTACCCATTTTTTTTTTGTGAACAACAATATTGTCTCTTTCTTCTAAATGGCCCTTGGAATTTTAGAAAAGGGATAAATTGTGTTTGTCTTCATAAAATGCTGTGTAGGACACTGTTTTGTAGCTGTATGACGACCAATAGAGAATAGTAGGCTATAGCAGATATTTCATAGAGGATCCATATGATTACATGGTACATATCTAATGGGCTAAATTTGGTTAATATCTAAATGTAACTTTATAACAATTCACAACGACATCTACTGTATATTAAAACCTACGGTGAATACTAGGCCTATAACTGCAGTAGGTCATATCATTACTTGTTATAACACATCGTTGATCCAATGTGTATTTTTAATTTTTCAATTCACAAAAACAAATAGGCCTAGTCTTCTGTGGGCTGAGTGAAGAGAGTGAAGCCATAGACAGTATAAGAAGTGGACAGAGCCATCTCATTGGAACTCAGTTGAGACAGTTGAAGCCCATTTTTAGCGATTTTTGAGCACTTCCGTTCCTGACGCGCAGACTCAAACCGACTCAAACTAAGCTTGATGACGTGAGCAACCTGTCTGACAGACGTTAATCTTCTAGTAGCTGTGCGTGAAAATGGCCAACGTTAATCTTGCAGAGACGTGGAACTTGAGCAAAGAGTTCTTTGGCGTGAGTGAGCAGGAGTAATTATTCCGTTGCTTTTATGGACTCATTATCTATGGGCTTCTCCCTTGACGGGACGTCCCACCGATTGCCTGCGAGCTTCTCCTCCTGTCTGTACGGTAATTTCTGTACAGCCCGACAGAGAGTCGAGTGGTTATGACGCAATCGTTAGCCTATTTTTACAAAATCTGTTTCTACTGGGCCATAATGTAACATAGAAGGTAATGGAGCCCTTTATACATTGTCGTGTTTCTTTAGAAATAAATAATGGACAAATGGAGTCTTTAAACGCCTCAGATGTAAAGTTATTCGCTGTCAAAGTGACGCCAAAATGAATGGGAGTCAATGGAAATGCTAACGCAAGTGAAGTTCTGCTACAACATGGCGGCACCCGGCCGGCTTCAACTTCCGGTCGATGGACTACCCCCTTGAGTGAAGCCCAACTGAATATCTATATTTTAATCCGTGCAGATCTACACTGTAACGTTTATATTTAAACGAATAAAAAACAGAAAATTGTCAAGTCTATGGACGGGTTATTAATGTGTACACGTCGATTTAATCTATTTAATTGTTATTTCGCAGTATTTCCCCCTACTGGACGCATCAGGAACAACAGGGGCTTAAAACTGTCAGGGGCGTAAAACTGCCGGCTCCAGGTCTGCAGCCTCCCCATATAGGTTTGGTTTGAAATGTGCTGGGGACAGAGACGCATTCAGAATTGCATTTTCAAAAGTGCTGGGTACAATGACACATTCATTTTTTTTCTCTCTTTTGCACAGGTCATGTTTTGAAAGACGATGTCCTGTAGCTTAGGCCTACTGATGTAAATAGAATAAAAATGTATACAAAGATGATGTCCGACCAAAAATGTGATGGGTGGGGGGTTAAATAGGCTACTTTGGGTTTAATTGGTCGTACAATGAGTTCTAATATGTTGTTAGTGTCACGTATGTACTGTCATGGTCCAGTGGCAGAATTTTTGCCAAGCGTGTTGGAGGTTCTGGGTTCTTATCCGCACTCGAATAGTTTTTTTCCCCTCATAAAAACCTATAATGTTTATCAGTGGTTGTATATCAAGCAGGGACGCGTTTGTTTGCATTTTGTTTTGCGATTTCACCGGAACGAACAGAGAATCTCCGCAAAGGATTGAAGCGCGAGTCCGAGTGAAGACATTGCGGCGCGTGCGCGAGCCACAACAGAACACTGGATCCGCGCCACTGATCAAACGAGCACATGATCACTTGATTAAAAAACAACACATGTTATCGCTAGATCGCCTCTTATTTAACAAAAGAACGAAACGAATGCTCTGCTAGTTAACTGGAGATGTTTTACTTGTATTGGTACATCCGTACCGCGAGATGTTTCAAAAGTGGTTGGGACAAAATCGACCCTGGCAAATAGTGGTGGGGACATGTGGGGACTCTAACATGGAAATCAACATAACATTCATGATCTGTTCAATGGACAACAATTCCAGAGCACGCTTTGAGCAAACAGGGCAACGTTTCAACATGTACAGTAGCTGATACATACCATGGTGGATGTGCTGGGGGGGACTGAACTGTGACAGCTCATCCTCAACACATCTGAGGACATTTCCAGCCAGCTTGACTTAGGGAACTAATGTACTTGAAATGCAATTTGTCATTGAGAAGACACCTTCTTATCTAAAGTAACCACCAGAACGCTTAGAACAGGAACAGGCCCCAGGAGAAAAAACTATAGGGTTAAGCATTTTGCTCAAGGACAGTAGCATAGCTCTTCGTTCATGCATTGCACTTGCAAGCTATGAACCTACAACCTTTGGGTTACCAGGTCAAATCTTTGAACATCAAGCTTTCACAAAACTTTTGTACTTTTGCTGAACTGAAAGGTTCAGGTGAGGTGAGACAAAAACTACATCATCTACTCACGCCACCCCAAACCCCAAACTTTTACATTGCGTTTTTGTCGGTTTCGGAGCTGTGTCACCATTCACTTTCATTGCATGTAAATGAGCAGCTTGAACATTATCCTAAACATCTCCTTAGGTGCTCTACGTATGAAAGACTAAACTATTTTATTATTAAAGCTGGCTGTAGAACCGTTCACATATAAGCAAATGCTGCAGTAAGTTTACATTTACAGTAGCTAAGTGAATGAACCTGGTCTTCTCTCTCATCACACAGCTGCGCTCATGTGTCGTTGTTGACTGGTTGTGCATGTGAAGAATCCTTTATGTAGGCCTAAGTTAGCGTGGTGGTATACACTATTCCGCCAGCCTGCTTGAACAGATGCACGACACAGACGGGCTGTATGATATAATGGCAGAAGTATCTGAAGAATGGTATTTTGGATTTAAATCAACAGCCTTAAGGCACGGGAAAATCTTGAGCTTCTTCTGTAAACATATAAGGCCCCCACTCCAGACAGAAAGCACTGCAGAGATAATGCCACAAGAAAAGCTGTAAAAAGAGGATGCACATTCATTTCATGTGTGGCTAGACTGAGAATGTCAATATTTTAGGTATGGTGAGAGCAGCGCATTATGGATCACACGTTTCTCAAACATAACATTTCAGGGGAAATTATAGAATACGAGAATTTGAGACGAATACCTCCTTGAGAGTGGGTGGATGATTGACATTTAGGCCTGATGATAAAGGAGATATCTGTACAAATATGGACTGCACACAGTTTATTGAATAATTTACATTAAGTAAATGAGAGTACAAATACAGGTGCCACTAATTAACTATAAAGTATACTACCTTATACTTAGGCTCCGCTACCAAACAAACAACACAAAGATTGTGTATCCCCACCCGTGATAAAGCGTGGGCAGGGATGAACACACAATGTAATTTTATGTTTGCTCACCATACTTTTGATATAGACAGTGGCGGATTTAGCAAATTGGGGGCCCAAAGTGAATGTACGTATGGGGGCCCCCCATCCCATCTTTATGATGAAAAAAAATTTACCGACTGAATGGTAGGAAAAGCTAATCTACGGGGAAGTAAAGGTTGGAGAGGAGAAAAAAAAACTTCCCCAACAGAGAATAAGGTTTCAGATAACACCTGTCTTTGCCAAAATGCCAGGAAACCCAGCACTGTTTATTATTTTTTTAAGATCAAATCAATATCAATATAACCAGCAAGACAAGTAGTTAGGGTTAACCCCCACAAACAGCCATATACTTAGCAAATATTGCCAAGATGAATAATTGACTTTGTATGAGTGAGTGAGGTTGCAATTGTCAGGAACCAATCACAAACCCCCACGCAACGATCACTTTCCCCAGAGTACTAATCACCTGCACCTGTTTCCATTCAGCACGCCCTTCACAACCAGCACAAAAGCACCCAATTCACAGTCACTCATTGTCAAGCCTCCAACAGGAAAAGACCAATACCAGTTTCAATTGCTGTCCTCAAAAGTTATCCCGAGTCTGAAACGTAAAGTATACTCACCTGTCATACTAACCTCTATGCTCTTGCTCTGATGTTTCCAGGACTAGTTCCGTGGTCCCGATCTCTGTGCCCTGGATCCTGCATTGAGTCACGTTCATTTCTGGATGATCTGAAAAGGGGAAAAATAGCAAGTATCACTGAACTGGTTATATTCGCCATTGCATGCACTGCAAGGAATCTACTCACGTCGAGTTTCTCTTTGGATCTGGTCTGATCACGAGCGATCTGCAAAAGGGAAAAGGGAAACGTCATTGCCTTGCATCTCTATTCACGCTATACTTTATGAAGAGGATTTATTCACCTGGAATTCCTGCCACGAATCCTCTGCACGAGCACCATTGAACACCTGCAAATCTACGTGTTTCTCTCACTTTAAAAATAAAGAAAAGTTTATGTTCATCACTTACCTCTTTGTCCGAGTCTAAATCCTGACAGAAGGCTTGACCCAACAACAGTAAGAGGTGAAGACCATTATGGACCCAAATCAACCAGCCGTTGCTGTCAATCCCTCACCAGCCCTCGCTCTTTCAATACAGCCAGTGTTATCATCTGTGGGTCTTTCCGGGAATGTCACTCCTCCGATCACCTGCTTTGCAAATCCACCGTCGCGTCCAGCGCCATTCTCTGGCCGGGCGGAGGATTGCAATGGGTTCCTGTTACAGTGTTCGCTCGCTCTGGAACAGCAGGCGCAGCTCTATCCCACTGAATGATCAAAGGTAGCATTCGTCATCCAACAACTATCTGGAGCGGCTTTGAGGTGAGCTGAGTCTTTGTGGACTAAGGAATCACCTGTGGTTGCAAACAGTCAAGAGTTCGAGCGACATTTCCGGGAAGTTTTCGGTAAACCTGTGGAGGATTCCTCGTTTGGAGAACGACTGTTACAGTTACGGCAAGGGAAGAAATCATTATCAGAGTATTCTGTGGACTTCCGCACTCTAGCATCCAATAGTGGTTGGAATGAACGAGCTCTTATTTCTGTTTTTCGTCGGGGATTGAATCCAGCTCTACGTCTCCAATTGACCATCTATGACGACACTTTAGGACTCGAGAAATTCTTGCAACAAGCCATGAGAGTGAGTCAAAGATCTCAGAGTTGCTACACCGATCAGTCTTGCTATCCTCCTGTTCCTCATCAAAATGCTACGAGCTTCGCGGCCGAAAGTCAAGATGACGAAATGCAACTCGATACCTTCAAAATCTCCCAGAGTGAACGTTTCCGGAGGAGGGAATTAAAATTGTGTATGTACTGCGGTGGCAAGGGACATTTTCGACTTCGCTGCCCCATCAGACCTGGGAATATGATGGTAAGCTCAGTTTTAGATCACCAGATAGTCTCAGCACCCCTCACGATCCCTGTGAATCTAAAAATTGAAGAAACCTGTATATCTGTCACAGCTATCATCGACTCGGGGTCCGCGGGAAACTTCATCTCGGGAAAACTCTGTAAGAGACTCAAACTGCGAGAAATCAGCACTCCCAAGGCCTACTCCATCTACGCAGTGACAGGTGAGCAGATTAACATGCAAGATGTTACTACCCAGATTACTCCCATTCAACTGTGTGTGGAGGACACGCACCAAGAATGGTTCGAACCGTTTGTACTCTCGAATAGTCAGGCAGATCTCATCCTAGGTCGCCGTGGCTAATCAGTCACCAACCCACAATTGATTGGAAGTCTGGAAAAATCTTGAAATGGGGTTGTCGTTGCTCAACTCACCAGATTCACTCATCTTATCTATCCAGCAAATCAAGAAATCACAGCGTCACAGTAAATTCCACGTCCATTGAAAGCCCTGCTGAAAAGATGTCAACGAATATTCCTGCCTGTTACTCCACGTTTTCTGATGTATTTGACCCTGTCACTGCATCCCAATTACCACCTCATCGACCATGGGATTGTGCGATTGATCTGGTTCCTGACGCACGACTCCCCAAAGGCCGAATTTACTCTCTCTCCATTCCTGAACAAGAGTCAATGAAGAAATATATCAGGGAGGCTCTAAGTCATGGTTACATCCGGCCTTCTACATCTCCTGCAGCAGCCAGTTTCTTCTTTGTGGCAAAAAAGGATGGTGGTTTAAGACCCTGCATCGATTACAGAGCTTTAAATCAAGTCACAGTGAAGTTCAGTTACCCACTCCCTCTCATTCCAGCTGCTCTCGAACAGCTCAGAGAAGCAAAGATGTTCTCCAAACTTGATTTGCGTAGTGCATATAATCTCATTCGAATTCGAGATGGGGATGAATGGAAGACAGCCTTCATAACACCTGCAGGGCACTACGAATACTTGGTAATGCCGTATGGTTTGGTCAACGCTCCCTCCGTGTTCCAGAGTTTCATGGATGAGATATTCAGAGACTTTCTAGGGAAGTTCGTCCTAGTATATATAGATGATATCTTGATCTACTCCAACGATTCAATGGAGCATCAGCGGCATGTGTCATTAGTTCTACAAAGACTCAGAGAATACACCTTGTTCGTCAAAGCGGAAAAGTGTACTTTTCATCAGACCACTGTCGACTTCCTGGGGTACATCCTTAGTGATAGGGGGGTAGAGATGGATCAACGAAAGACAGAAGCTATCATGTCATGGCCAACTCCGAAATCAGTGAAGGAGCTTCAGAGGTTCCTCGGCTTTGCAAATTTCTACAGGCGGTTTATCAACCAGTATAGTCAGTACACCTCACCGTTAACCTCCTTGCTGAAAGGAAAACCCAAGACTTTGAAATGGACCTCAGAAGCGGAAGATGCCTTTAATTCCCTGAAGTCTGCTTTCACCAATGCACCGTTACTTCACCATCCAGATCCTGAAAGACCATTTGTGGTGGAAGTGGATGCATCCACCACCGGGGTCGGAGGGATTCTATCCCAATATGCTGAGTCCTCCTCTAAACCTTTACCCTGTGCATTCTTCTCAAAGAAGTTCTCTCCAGCTGAAGCCAACTACGACATTGGGAATCGTGAGCTTCTGGCAGTAAAACTTGCATTAGAAGAATGGCGACATTGGCTCGAGGGAGCAAAACATCCGTTTCTGGTCCTCACCGACCACAAGAACCTTCAGTACTTGAGAGATGCAAAGCGTTTGAACCCTCGCCAAGCTCGATGGGCGTTATTCTTCACACGATTCCACTTCAAGATTGCCTATCGCCCAGGCTCAAAGAATACCCGAGCAGATGCACTGTCCCGTCTTCATGTCTCTGACATCCCTGTTGAAGAACCCGAAACTATCCTGCCAGAGAGCCTCTTCGTGAATCCCATCCAATGGGAGATAAACGAACAACTCCAAGAACTGTCCCATCAGCAACCCAGAGTTCCTGGATGTCCCGCCGGGAAAATATACGTTCCTGAAGAATTCCGCACCTCCTTGATTTCATCAGCTCATTCCTCGGTAGCCACTGGGCATCCAGGAGTGAACAAGACTCTAGCTACGCTTCAGGTCAAATATTGGTGGTCCCGCATGAGAGCAGATATCACACAGTTCATTCAAGGCTGTATCCCGTGTGCCATCTCGAAGGTCCCCAGAAGTCTGCCTGTGGGTAAACTGGTACCCCTTCCTGTCCCGAATAGACCTTGGTCTCACATCGGTGTAGACTTTGTCACTGATCTTCCAAGCTCAGAGGGGAATACCTGCATCTTAGTGGCCATCGATCGCTTCTCTAAGGCCTGCAAGCTAATTCCATTGAAAGGGCTCCCAACAGCCTTTAACACCGCTGAGTTACTCATGGAGCACGTCTTTCGGAATTTCGGTCTTCCTGAGGACATCGTTTCCGATAGGGGGCCCCAGTTCATATCTAGAGTCTGGCGATCATTCTTCACGTTAATGAATGTGACAGTAAGTCTGTCTTCAGGGTACCACCCACAAACCAACGGCCAGACGGAACGAAAAATCCAAGATATCGGGCGGTTCTTGCGGACATTCTGCCACTCCAATCAAAACATCTGGAGTAGATATCTCATTTGGGCCGAATACGCACAAAATTCTCTTCGACAAGCATCCACTCAGTTGACTCCATTCCAATGTATCCTGGGTTATCAGCCTCCGTTATTCCCATGGTCCGGTGAACCCTCAGAGGTCCCCGCAGTTAACAAATGGTTTGAAGAAAGCGAACAGGTCTGGGATCAGACACACCAACACATTCAGCAAGCTGTCAATCGGCAACAACAATTCGCTGATGAACACCGCCGACCCAACCCAGAGTTTCAGCCTGAACAGCTTGTTTGGCTTTCCACTCGAGATATCAGATTTCGCCGGTCATGTAAGAAACTAAACCCCAAGTATATTGGACCATTTCCAGTTGTCAGCCAAATAAATCCAGTTACTTACCAGCTCCGACTTCCGCCAGAATACCGTATCCATCCCACGTTTCACGTTTCCCTCCTGAAGCCTTACCATCCACCAGTATCCCAGTCAGTCACAGAGGTTGAACCAGAGGATAATCCTCCTATACCACCCATAGAACCAGAGTCCATCTATCTAATTAAAGAAATTTTGGACTCTCGACGTCGAGGGAATCAACTCGAGTACCTCATTGACTGGGAAGGATATGGGCCAGAGGAAAGAAGTTGGGTGCATCGGAATGATGTTCTTGATCCCAATCTGCTCCTGGAATTCCATGCCCAACATCCCGAGAAACCTGCACCACGACCCAGAGGCAGACCCCCACGACGTCGAGGTCCAGGGTCCGCTGGCGCGGACTCTGGAGGGGGGGGGTAATGTCAGGAACCAATCACAAACCTCCACGCAACGATCACTTTCCCCAGAGTACTAATCACCTGCACCTGTTTCCATTCAGCACGCCCTTCACAACCAGCACAAAAGCACCCAATTCACAGTCACTCATTGTCAAGCCTCCAACAGGAAAAGACCAATACCAGTTTCAATTGCTGTCCTCAAAAGTTATCCCGAGTCTGAAACGTAAAGTATACTCACCTGTCATACTAACCTCTATGCTCTTGCTCTGATGTTTCCAGGACTAGTTCCGTGGTCCCGATCTCTGTGCCCTGGATCCTGCATTGAGTCACGTTCATTTCTGGATGATCTGAAAAGGGGAAAAATAGCAAGTATCACTGAACTGGTTATATTCGCCATTGCATGCACTGCAAGGAATCTACTCACGTCGAGTTTCTCTTTGGATCTGGTCTGATCACGAGCGATCTGCAAAAGGGAAAAACGTCATTGCTTTGCATCTCTATTCACGCTATACTTTATGAAGAGGATTTACTCACCTGGAATTCCTGCCACGAATCCTCTGCACGAGCACCATTGAACACCTGCAAATCTATGTGTTTCTCTCACTTTAAAAATAAAGAAAAGTTTATGTTCATCACTTACCTCTTTGTCCGAGTCTAAATCCTGACAGCAATTGGCATTGCACATTGACATTTCAAACATTCTACAAACAAATATTTTTATAGATTTGTACTAGTTTATATATTTTATAATGTAATAATTTCAGTGTTAATCTACAAATGAATGTAGAGACAACATAAAGACAGTATATTTTAAATACTTGTTTAATAGCATATTTTTATGAATGAAGGTCGGTATCACTGATACTAATACAGCTATTGATGTCTAGATAAAAAATGTGCTGTAAAATGTGCTGTATAATGTGCTGTATAATTTTAAACATTAAAGGTGCAGTGTGTGATTTTTAGCGGCATCTAGCGGTTCGGTTGCGAGTTTGCACTAAGGGCTCAGCCCACTGCTCACCCCTCGTCGTCTGAGACAGCAGAGAATAGCCAGAGTAAGCCAAGAGTGTGTAACATTGTCACTGTTTCTGTACCACAGTCCATTATAAACCACATCATGGATAACGTTTTCAAAGCCATAGTCAGGTGAGGATCAAGGGTCTATAATATAATAATAATAGTAATCAGCTGATTGTCAAAACCCATAATACAGCGAGGGAGAAGAACCACATTAAACTAGGCAACTATATATTTTTCTAACAGGGTAGCTGCTAGTAAAAGTTTAGCTGGCTAATATGAGCTGTTACTGTGGCTGAGCTGGTTAAAGCGTAAAGCCTGGTTTATACTCGACACGTCCGCATGAGGTGCGCGCGGCAAAAATGACATGATTATAACAGCGCGCGCGCCTCCGCATCCCCTAGACACCATTTACTACACACAATGGGCTTTTTTTTCTCTGATTTTGAAAACTCTTCGCGATCGACTTAAAGGGTTAGTTCACCCAAAAATGAAAATTAAGTCATTAATTACTCACCCCCATGCTGTACCAACCCCGTAAGACCTTCGTTCGTCTTCGGAACACAAATGAAGATATTTTTGATTAAATGTGACAGCTGGATCACTCCTCCATAGGCTGCCTAAGGGAATGAATCCTGACGGCCCAGAAAGTCAATGAAGAAAATGTTTAAATATTCCATGTCACAACAGTGGCTCAACTATAAGTTTATCAAGCGACGAGAATACTTTTTGTGCGAAAAAACAAACAAAAATAATGACTTTATTCGACTATTCCTTTTCTTCCTTGTAGGCCTGAAAGGAAGAAAAGGAATAGTCGAATAAAGTCGTTATTTTTGTTTTATTTCCGCACAAAAAGTATTCTCGTCGCTTGATAAACTTATGAGCCACTGTTGTGACATGGAATATTTACTTCATTGACTTTCTGGGCCGTCAGGATTCATTCCCTTAGGGAGCCTATGGAGGAGTGATCCAGCAGTCACATTTAATCAAAAATATCTTCATTTGTGTTCCGAAGACGAACGAAGGTCTTACGGGGTTGGTACAGCATGGGGGTGAGTAATTAATGACTTAATTTTAATTTTTGGGTGAACTAACCCTTTAATGAAGTTGAGACACCCCATTTTCTGAGAAGGTTCTCTGTGTCCCACACCCATTCTACAATTAAAGATGAGCATTTGCTCAGGATGTGATCGACCCAAATGGTGAAGAAACAATATAACTTTACTTCCTTCATCTCTATGATAATTAAGCCATTTTGGGGATGAGCTTATTCTAAAATATATTTTGGAGTGAAATCTGGGTTGAGGCAGACTACAGTTTCTTACACTAGCTTTATACAGCCTATGATGTTGCTATAGTAATGAGCGCAAGGGCCAGTTCACACAGAACGTGTTTTTCCATTCCACTTTGATACTTTTTTCACATTGTAAACGCTCTAGACGGACAGGTTTGTCCATTGCACTTGCGTCTCGCGTTCTGCGTCCATGCAGCTTCTTTAAAAATGCTGCGCCCTCTTCTTTTCCTCTTCACTGACCGCGTCTCACATTTTTAACCATAAAAACGTGTTCTGTGTTAATGGCTCCTAACTGATTGGAAGATAAACAACGCATTCTTATTTCAGTGTTGTTATTTAAGCAGACAGTTTGCCTTATACGTTCAGTTTAACAGCAAGCCAAAGAGGACAAGGTTTCAACTGAACTATGCATATGTATTTAACTGGTCAGAATTGCAATAATATGATCAGGGTTTGAAATGAACTTTTTCACTCACTGGCCAATTTAGCTACTCTAGAGGGAGCTGCTCTTTAGGAGATGGTGATGGTGAGATGGTGAGGAGATGGCAGACGAGGATGCTCCTATTCTGCGTCCAGAAATTGCAGTGCTATTGGCGAAGGATGCGATAGAGCCGGTCCCTCCAGCTGAGTTGAAGTCAGGGTTTTACAGCCCATACCTCATAGTGCCCAAGAAAAGAAGTGGTTTACAACCGATCTTAGATCTGCGTGTCTTGAACCGGGCCCTTCACAAGCTCCCGTTCAAGATTCTGACCCAAAAGCGCATCCTCACGTGCGTTCACAGTCAAGATTGGTTTGCAGCGATCGACCTTCAACAGACCGCTCCTGTGCTTTGCGTTCAAGGGTCAGCCATATCAGTACAAAGTCCTCCCCTTCGGCTTCTCCCTTTCCCCCGCATCTTTACGGAGATAGCGGAGGCTGCCCTTTTCCCACTGAAGGAAGTGGGCATTTGCATCCTCAACTATCCCAACTCGCAAGATCAGTTATACGAACACAGGGGCATTGTGCTCTCCCATCTCAGCCTTCTGGGGCTTCGGGTCAAATGAGAAAAGAGCAAACTCTCCCCCGTGTAGAGAAACTCTTTTCTCTGTATGGAGTTTGACTTGGTAGCCATGACTGCACGTCTCACAGATTAGTGCGCTCAGTCAGTGCTGAGCTGCTTGAATACATTCAGGGGCAGGACAGCGGTTCCACTGAAGATGTTTCAGAGGCTCCTGGAGGAAATGGCATCCGCATTCATGCCGCTCAGATTGCTTCATATGAGACCGCGGCACACGCAGTGGAAATCACTCCGGTCTGTCGCCGAACTTTCAGGCCGTGGTCGGAGCTTGCTTTTCTACAGGCAGGCATTCCCCTAGAACAAGCGTTCGGACATGTTGTTGTCCCAACAGATGCCTCCAACACGGGTTGGGGTGCTGTGTGTGACGGGCAAGCAGCTTCGGGTCGCTGAACGGACGCATTGGCATATCAATTGCCTAGAGTTGCTAGCAATACACCTTGCTCTGCGCTGGTTCCTGGCTAGAGTCCAGGTGCTCCTCAGCATTAAACGGTAGAATGAGACGGTATAGGAAGTGTGCATGGCTACGTCATAAATGTTTCTGCCCCGCGGTCACCGCACGAAAATACTATTTAAACTTAATTTTGATAAAATACTTTATTACAAATTGTTCTATTGACTGGCTTTTTATTAATACAGTACAGTAAATGATATCCGTAGGTGGTCTCCCAGTGGCTTACATTATTGTCAGTTTAGTTATAGTGATTAATTTACTGCAAAACAAAAGATAACATCTATACTTAATATCCGTAAACGTTATTTTTGGCTTACATTTCATAATAAACTCAGACGATCTCAGTACCGACTCAATTTAGAACCGTCAGTTTATTTTCGTGAATTTAAATATGTGCAAAGGATTGTGGGTGATTTAAGGCAGCGAAGGATACATCCAATACGTCCTTCAAAACAGGCCGAATGAAGGACATGAATGACCGAATGAAGGCTGCCTTCCAAGGATCCTTCAAATTGAGATGGCCAACAGCAATTTTTGATGACGTGGTAGCCGAGATTTGCAGCCTTCGTAGGATGCAGCCTTCTTATTGAGAAGCACTCCTTGTTTCCTTGCCTTGCTTCATTTCCTCACGTCTTAGCTCCACCCACTTAGGATGGAGGGAAATATACACCTGTGTATCCTCACTCATGCCTCCTCAGGAAGCTTCCTCACTTCTCATTCACCCACACTTTTCTAGTTTAACAAATTAAAAAATAAAACAATTCTTATAAATTTACATTGGAAATTGAACTTTGAACTTAACCCTCTACTGCACGGTGTTGCCATATGGCAACATACCCTTTCTTTGGACATTTCTTGAAATTTGAAAATAAACATAAGCTCATATTAATCTTAAATTCATGGTAGAACCTGGTGGTACCCAATGATATGCTTTGATGACATCACATCACACTACACACACCCTTAAACTGTCATTTCTTCACACACTTTTGATGACTCCAGTTGCTGAAGAAGTGCTTGTGAATATGTGAAGATTTTCCTCAATTTTTCATATTTCTTCAGAATTTAAAAAATATGTCAAGCATCTGGGGTAAATTCTAATCTTTTTTCAATCATTGTCACATTGTTTTGATACTACTTTTACCTTTTTATTCAATAAAAAAGGTATGTTGCCATATGGCAACATTGTGCAGTAATGGAACAATATTTTGCCCATGCTAATGCAGAGTAGCTTTGTATGGATGCACTATATATTTATAAAGTAAAGTAAAAGTAAAGTATAAAAGTAAAATATATATATATACGCAAATTTTGTTTAGAAAATGCACAGTGCACAGTGTTGAGCTGATGTTGGGAAAGGTGTAAAGTATATCAAGAATTTGAAGGTTTTGTCATTCGAAAATATGGTGAAAAAAAATAACCACATACACAAGTCGCTGTGCAGTCCCCATGCAGATGTACACACACACACACACACACACACACACGCACGCACACACACACGCACACACACACACACATGCATGTTCTATCATCCTACACTTGATGGCAGCAGTAACAATTTTTTCTTATATTTCATTTGAAGTTGAAGTTCAGGAGGAGGCACCTGCACCTCCTGGGGTGGAAAAGGAACTGCTTCAAGGCGTTTCACATTGAGTAGTTTCACTTGAACAGTTCTTATGAGTTTGCGTCAGATGTTTTGTAAATGTTCTTGAAATAATCGTTCCACATTGAGTAGGTTCACTTGAACAGTTCTGGGCTGGCAGTTTGCGCCAGATGTTTTGTAAATGTTGAAATAATACTTTGAAAATTAGTTTCATATTTTGTACACAAAATGTTGAAAACATTTTAAATAGTAAAAACAATTTTAATTTCTATAAGACAGGTCTGTAATCATCTATGAATTTCATGTCATTTTGGGAGAAAACTGTTCCATTGTTGCACAATGTTGCCATATGGCAACGCACCCAAAAGTGCTGAAATGTTAATTTGAGTCCATTTTATATATAAAAACACTGTCAAAATTTTTTCCATGAGTGCATAATAATGCGTGCAGTAGAGGGTTAAATATACTAATTGTAATAACTACAAAACCCCAACGAAAGACTCGTTTGGACTACAACGCAATTTTACCGGATCTTATGAAGTCACAATGGTACTTAAATAAACCCTGCCCATGGAATACAAACCAAAAAAAAAAATTTTCATTGCATCATTTATAAACACCCGCCAGTTTGAAAACACCCACATTTAGAAACGCCCACTTTTGTTCCGCAGAGAAGCAGAGACCCCTACTCCTTATGAAGGGGCGGGACATTTTCTGAACATGCGCAAATTGGTGCCAATCACAACACACTGGGCCAACTGACCAAATGCAAATCACAGCACATTTCATATTTCGGAAGAAGGGGCTTCATCGAAAGCGGTGGTTTTTAGACAGACTGGGGAGAGAGGTTCTGAAATAATGTAAAATATGTGAAAAATAATGCGTTTTTAGACAGGGGAGAGAGGTTCTGAAATAAGGCAAAATATGTGAAAAATAATGTGTTTTTAGACAGATTGGGGAGAGAGGTGCTGAAATAATGTAAAATATGTGAAAAATAATGCGTTTTTTGAACAAGCATGAAAACATTTTCTAGCACACCCCAAAATCAAAATCAAGACTTTGTAAAAGGCCATAATTGGACCCCTTTAAGGCAACCAGTTTCCTCGCGTTTTTTAAAATAAATTCAATTTATCCAGATTATACAAGACCCTTCTGCTTTAAAGGCATCCTGTCGGTATTTAGGACACTTACTACTTACTCTCCTTCAAGTGGACAATATCCACTTGAATAAATGTAGAATAAAAAAATAAAAATATGTTTGCACTATGACTTTACCAGATTTGATGTTCTGTTTCTTGATGTCTTACTCCTCAACAGAGGGTGGCAGTAGTACACTTCCATTACAACAAGAAAAATACGAGTGTCTACACACACGTGACGGGCTGATGATTCTTTGTATTATTTTCTTACGTGCGTATCTTCAATAACATTCTATCTGATCCAGAAAGAATTTTAAAATGTCATGTATCTCTCAATCGTTATTTAATAGTTGCTGATTGTGTATCTGCACGCTACTTGCAAAAAAACAGTTGTTACGTAGTAGATTGTAACTAAGGCAGCAATGTTTCATTTATGTCAAAAACCAACGTATAGAGCAACTATTAAATGCAAACATGTGGTCCAAAATGAAACGCTTCTGAAACGAAAACCAATGCATGGGACATGGAGGAGGTCTTTCAACGCTGAACATGTAATGTTTCCTCGAAATTATCACATTCAAACCCCCAAAGTGTAAAACTAGTCTAGTCCAGAAATGACATGTACTAACTGTCCATTGCAGTGAATTCCTGCAACTCATTTGCATCTGTTTTTCTCAGGCTTGCCTTGAATCAAGAGCACTTCCTCTGGTTCATCATGCCAAGTACGTATGTGACCTCCCTGAAAACCACAGGTTTCCCATGGGAAAGTTCCCCAAAGTCCTGGAGAGTCTGTTCAGAGATCAAGTCATAACAGATAAACAGGTTGGACATGTTTAGTGAATCTGTAACTCACATTAATATACATATTTTGAATATTAATAGGCTACTTGACACATCTTGTAGGTGTGGGCTCCTAAGATTGCCTCCAAAGGGCTTCTGGGATGTGTGCATACTGAGGAGTACCTCTCCAACTTTATCGGTGGAAAAATCAGTGAGAAAGATCAGAGGCGGACTGGATTTCCTTGGAGTTCTGGTTTAGTTCAACGCTGCAGATATGAAACGGGTATGTCATTTAGTATGTGCTGAAACAGTGGAGTGACCCTCAGTAATTTCAGGGTCATTTTACCTCAAAATACAAATGTGTATATATTTTTGTATTATTTATATATTATTATATAGTGTTTATTAATATTTTGAATTAGGTTTTAGTTTATTCTAATATTTATATTTTATTTTTGCAACTTTGTTTAATATATATATATATATATATATATATATATATATATATATATATATATATATATACATACATATACAATTCCCTAATAGTTTTTCCTAAATACACATTACTATAAACACATTTTTTTAAACAATATTATGTTCATTACAAGAAATACTACTGTGACATACATTTAAAATTATACTTCACAAATTAACTTTAAAATGTAGTCATTTTTTTTATATTTTTTTGCATTACAGTAGACCCTTTCTGTTATGAAAATAACATCACTATGGAAGAAATCTTAATTTTCTTATGCAAAACACTTTTTTTTTTTGATTACGGGATGGAATATTGGACTTTTTTGTCTTCTTTGCACTATGTGTTTGTTAAGTCGGTACTAGATTTGTAAAGCTACTGTATATTGTCCAGTTGCCATCTCATCATGTAATGTATTTCTCTGGTCCAGCTGGCACTGTGCTGGCAGGAGAGATCGCCCTGCAGAGGGGACTGGCGTGCAGTACAGGCGGAGGGACCCATCATGCCTTCCCAGGCTACGGCGCAGGCTTCTGTCTGCTCAATGACTTGGCTGTGACCGCCAAACACTTGATGGGTGAGTCCGCATCCAAGAGGAAGATTCTCATCGTGGATCTGGATGTACATCAGGTACAAAATAAATTTTTTTGAGGAAGAATGTTTTTAGTCACCATAAAATGAAATCAAAATTGACAATTCATATTTTTTTTTAATATTGCAGTATTTATTATAAATTATTTATCCGTGCACTTTTTAAAAATATTATTCATGTGCCCCCCATGATCTTACAGTGACAGCTCTTCTTTGATTAATCAGTTCAAAGATCACAATCTCCATTAAAACATCTTATTCCTAAATGACAACGATTCAGTAATGTCTATAAACCATTGACAAAATCATACTGGAACAACATTCAAATCTACGTTGGCGCTGCCTCAGAGAAAACAGTTGTCAAGTTTAGGTATGAAACAGGTTAACAATCTGTAATTTCGGATAGGTTATCACAGAAGTACTGGGATAAAATGTATAATTTGGATATAAACACTGATGTCTACAGTAGCGGTCAACTTGAATAAATCACCTTTTGAAAGTAACATGGCGCTTTAAATAATGATGGTGTCCATCACACCCTTACACCAATAGGTGGCGACAAGTGAAAAATGTATTTACCATTGAATCATTCATTCAAGAGATTCGTTCAAAAACTTTGGTTCATCTATGAATGATTCCTTTATGAGTGAGTCATTGAGTCATTCATTCAAACTAATTTTCTTTAAAACAATTCATTCAAATTAATAATTTTTTACAAATAGATTGCTGCAATTTACATTTTGTCAGAACCTCTAGTAAATTACATTGTTTTTTGTTTGTTTGTTCAGAATCGGTGCAGAATCGTTATCTGTATTTAAAACCATAATAACTGTGATTCTCAGTTCATCCAGAATTGTGCATATTCTCTGATGATGTGTTAACTGGCGGGACAACCTGTCACTTACATCAGATTGACCAATAGCAAACAGCAACAATCCAACCAACTAATCAATTCCTGATGGACAAAATCAAGTCCCGCCTTACACTCTTTCTATTTTGAGAAGCCCTTTCCCTGAGATATATGTCACAATAGGGAAGAAAAGTCTATAACAACTCCAATCCCAAAATATTTTTTTGTGCTGACCAAAATGCTGTTGTTTTCCTGAATTATAGCAGATGTTTTCCTTTCCTGCGTTCACTAGGGTGATGGCACAGCATTCATCTTTAAGGACGAACCAAATGTGTTTACCTTCTCAGTGCATTGTGGGAAAAACTTTCCTTTGCGAAAGCAGCAGAGTGACCTAGATGTCAGTTTAGAAGATGGCACTGAAGACAAAGAGTATCTTTCCAAAGGTACTGTTTGTTTCAAATACATTTCAATACATTAACATATGTCTATTAAATAAGCCTATCTGTGGTACAATGGTAAAATGCATTAAGTAATTTCCTGTACAGTCCAGGAACACCTCCCTTGGTTACTGGAGACATTCCACCCGGATCTGGTGTTGTATGATTCTGGAGTGGATCCACACTGGGAGGATGAACTTGGAAGACTTCGTCTCACAGATGAAGGTCAATCATTCCACACATACATCATATATCATAATAATTACAGTATTTAATGTAATTGACCCTTCAATGTCTGTCCATTTTACCCGAATTAGGCCTTTACCAGAGGGATCTTTATGTACTTCAGACAGTCATAGAAAAGGGCATCCCTGTGGCCACTGTCATTGGAGGAGGCTATTCAAGAGATATTGATCGACTGGCACGCAGGCACTCAATAATTCACAGAGCTGCTTCAAAGGTGAGCTCGCAGAATCCATAATGAAAGTAACATGGTATTTAATGGACCTGAGTGAAATGAACATGGATATTATTTAGTGCCTTGTACCAATCTATATACAGTATTTATTAATATTATTTAACTTTGTTTGATTTATTTTAGTATTTTAATTGTTTTATTATAGCTTGCTATTATTTATTTAGACAATTGTTTTTCCTCTTGATTGTGAGAAAACAGAGTATGTTTTGCTATGATTTTTACGACTGTAATAATTTTTTTGTTCTTTAAAAAAAAACGGCACATGCTATGTTGCCGTTTTTTGTGTTGATGTTGTTATGAAACAGGTGCTTTCTATAAACGGCAGTATTGCACTGTCAGAAGTTTATATGTTTGTTAATGGTTCACATTTCTGCTTTTAGGTTTGGAGAGAATATGGACTTTAACTCCAGGATAGAAATGGACTGCGGATGCTAAACAAACTGAGATCATTGGGTGATCATTGGACCATATGAACATTTTGCTGTGCCAATGCAATAGATTTCATGAATAAATAGTTTTTTTGAAAAAATTCAAGCGCTAAATTATGTTGGTCCTCATTTAGTAATGTATTATATATATATATATATATATATTAGGTTGGGTTTTACAATGTTAACAATTTTTTTTACTTGTCTACTAAAATTACATTTTTGCTTTATTATTATTATAAAAATAATATATAATTAAAATATTGAAGTAATTACATCTGAGGGGCTGTTTACACGACACCATTTTCAACTAAAAACGTAAAACTTATTTTTTCTATTTTTCATTTATTTTATTGCAGGAATACATACAGAAACTTTACGTAACGTAAAACTTTATGCGTTTTGGTCCGTTCATTTACACGGCAACAGCGTTTTTGGTAGCTGAAAACGCTAAATTTTGAAATCGGGGATCGTTTTGACAAACATTTTGCGTCTGTACGTGGAAAAAACTTATTTTTAAGCATATCGTTGTCGTGTAAACACCCTTAATTTGAGCCAGTGGGTCAGATAAAAACAGTGCTTTTGTTGTTTTATTTTTTAATAATAAAAATAATTCGTAATGCAGTTAACTAGAAGCTGTGTTTAATGAATTATTTTATAAAATACTTTTAAAATACCTTTTCACTAAAAAGTCATTCATTTTTGTGGGTCTGATTAAAACAAAAGTGGTTTTATTAATTGTTTTAATTACATTTTTTTTTTTGAAAATAAATTTTTCTACAAAGTAGATAACTAGTAACTAGTTACTTTTAGTAATTACTTTTTTGGCTCATTATTATTAAGAAGCAGAATTAAAATATTTCAAGCAACTGTAAAAAAATGACCTCTCTTACTAAAAAGACAAGAAGCCAGTAGGTCAGATAAAAACAAAATATACTCCATTTATTATATTGAAGTCAAAAATACACATAAAAATGGTTCAAGTTTAAGGGAAAATTAAAGACCTTTGTTGTGACAATGACATGGTCAAGTTACACAAATACAAAACACAATTCACAACAACACGGCACAAACATGTTTCAATTGTTCAAGTTTTCAAGATGGGAACTCATGTACAATTGATTAACAAGCAGCCAACTAGTTAAAATCTTGTTTAAAAGCTTCAGACCACAACACAACTGCTTTATGGTAATACTAACCACAAAAGACAACACCTACACAGACAAACTCGCGAAGAGCGTTCATTAGAAAACTCTAGTTATGTGCTCACATTGTTTGGTTCAGAAAAATTATGTGCTATGCTTTCTGTTCCAGGCAGGCATTGCTTAAGACAGTTAACAGTGATACACCATTAAAATCAGTGCAAGTTAAGTAAATTACTTGTAACTTTAAACTGAATGCAACAAAACTAGATTAATGCCAAATTTAGTTTAGCAGTTTTCATAGTACAAGTAGCTTTAGTGTTACAATTTGGACCAACACTGGTCACATCAGAGCATCAATACCTCGCTTGTTATTGCCATTGATACTGAACAGCTAATATTTAATATTAGCTCTCTAGTCCCAATACTTAAAATCTCAAACTAAAATGTTAAAAGACATCAAAAAAGATATTATAAACTAAACCAGACCTTTAAAATGAGATTTAAACCTTCCAGACTTGTACCTTCTCAGCCACCACGCACCAATTGGCGTGGTCCAAGTATGTGTGCAGAACATGGAGCTCATCAACGTGGTTTTGGATCAACTGTGTCAGTTCTCCTTCCCTGAATACATGGTAGTACCGCAGACAAGAGTCCTTCATCTGTTCGCTGCTCCGTCCATTCATCCCCTCAGTTTCCAGAAGAGACACTGTGCTTTCCTGCCTTCGCAAAGGCTCTTGTAGGCTTGATTTTACATCTGCCTCCTCGTGTCCTTCAAGATTCGACTGATCCCTCTGGTAAGACACCAAGTCGGGCAGTGGAACTGAGGAACAGTCATGGACAAGCTCCACAGGAACAGTCTCATTTCCATTCCCAACACTTCTGTTGTTGATTTTATGGACCCGATCGTGAGCGTCTGAGATGAAGACGTCTTCTTCTAGACTGGTTCTGGAAGAGGAAGAAAAGAGGCTGGACATCTGCCTGAAGAGGCCTTTACTACTAGCTCGTCGGCTTCTGCTTTCCGTCGCTTCATCGACAGGAGTTTGTAAACTGCTGGAAGAGGAGCGGGACATGGCCAGGCTGCTGAAGTCCAGCACCGAATCCAAAGATCTGGAGAAGAACCAAAGCCTGGGTTGTTTCTGCTGACTGGGGCTGATCAAGTTGCCCTCGTCCACCATGGAGGATGTGCTTTTCACTTTCCTGTGCTTGTCGCTTGAAGCGCTGTCGTCGATGATGCTTTGGGTTCCGTTGACTCGCTGTCTGGTTCGGCCGAGTGCTCTGAGGGCAGGAGATAACGGTGGATTGGGGTTCCAGGGAACGAAGATGTCCTGCTTTTCAAACTTGCGCCTCTTCTGCTCCATGGCCCAAACGTAAATCATGATCCGCCCTCCCACACGCAGGGTGCGAGCCATCTCTTTTATTGCTCGGATACGCCGTTCTTTGGTGGACATGTGGTGGATGACTAAGCAATTGAAAGAAATTGTGGTTATACTTTATTTTTGATGGTCCACTTTAGACATTTTACTAACCATAGGCAACTTTACAACTACATGGTTAGGTTAGGTGTTAGGGTTAGTAAAATAAGTTGACATGTACAGTCAACATTTGAAGTGAATCAAAACCTTTCATCAAAGTTATACATGAATTTTGAACAATACCCATTCTTGTCTTAGGACAACTTTGATTAACTTTTTTGATCCACTTCAAATGTTGACTACTGTAGTTGCAAAGTTACTTCCAGTTAGTAAAATATCTGTTGCGGGAGCATCATAATAAAGAGTTGGCAGATATTAAGCAGACAGTCTATTAATCTCAAAATCACTAGACTGTATATCAATGAGTTATGAATACCATTTCGGTAACACTTTATTTCGATGGGCCACCTTAGATATTCTTCTATAAGTAACTTTGCAACTACATGTCAACTAACTATCATTAGAGTACCAGCAGACTGTCTGCTTAATATCTGCTAACTCTTTATTATGATGCTCCCCCAACAGATATTCTACTGACTGGAAGTAACTTTGCAAATGTCAACTTATTCTATTAACCCAAACACTAACACCTAACCAAGCAGTCTACTAATAATCTAATGATAGTTAGTTGACATGTAGTTGCAAAGTTACTTATAGTAGAATGTCTAAAGTGGACCATCGAAATAAAGTGTAACTGTAATGGTATTCATAAGTCATCGATATCCAGTCTAGTTATTTCGAGGAATAGCTTAGCCCCAAAAATTACATTTTAGACATTTTGTATTTCTAAATGCTTTTGGCATGCATGCAATACATTTTCTGAAACAATATGTTATTTAGTCGAGACATATATTTATGTTTTCTTTTTAAATAATCTACTCCATCTTATTAATGTATAATGTAACTGTTGGGTTTTACAACGTAGATAATTAATTACTAGTGGTATTGCATCGTCATCTCAGTATTTACTATTATAATGAAGATGATTAATAACAAAATAATAACAACAATAAAATATTTCAATTAAACTAATTAAATAGACATTTCTGAAATTATTATAAATAGTGAAAAGGGTCATTATTTGTCCGTTTTTTAAATTTTCAATTAGATTTTATTTTAAAAATATTATTTAAAAAAACTAAAATATATTGATTCAGTAAATCAATTCCCTCTTAAAATATAATTCAATTCATTTAAATGTATCATTTTATTATTATAATCATCATCATCATTATTTTTATGATTATTATAAATAGTGAAACGGTAATTATTACAAATTTAAATAAAAAAAGTAAAAAATTTACTAATTCAATAATAAGTAGCAATATTGTGTTTTTATCAAATGCAAATCCAAATACATAGATAAAAACAGAAGAAAAAAAATCAAGACCTCTAAGACCAAATTGACATGGTCACATTATACCAATATGAAAAAGAGGAATATAAATTTACTAAAAAAAAATGAATAAAAAGGAGAAGTAAAGTAATAAAGGTTTGGAACATTACACTGACAAAATTTAAAATTATGAAATTTTTCAATTTTGGGTGAACTAACAATTAAAAAAAAAAGATAGTGTCTCTATGAAGAACATATCTCTGAAAAATGTAAAACCACAATCAATGCAGAAAGCCCAGTTCATAGCAGTGGGCTGTTCCGTGTGTTTAGAATGGGCTTTCAGAGTGTTTAAACCATTATGAAACTCTGATATCATCAATGGCCACATGAATCTTCTCTCTGGGGATTGAGAGGGGTTGCCAGGTGACCCAGCAGTAAAGCCTGACAACAAATACTCCCAGGCCTCTTCCAAGAACCACTGATCACCTGTAGCCTAGTAACACCTCTTGTTTCCTCCACCTCATAAAGCTTAAATAAACCTATATAACTGCTCAATTTTGAGTTAATAGAAGCATTACCAGCAGATTGAATTTAAATGGCTTGATCATAGAAATACTGGTATGTTAATTTGGTTATATCACATGAAATGTGCTCCTATGAACATACATCCTCATTGATCATTATGCTAATGATCCCATCTCAGAGCTTATCAAGCTGTAATGTGCAGAAAATGTCTGCACTAGATCCAGTACATTACAGTTCCAGTACATTCTGCACTAAAATAAAACGGATGTGCATAAAAAAAACATTTAAAATAAAATGTCACATTCATAAAATGAATAATAATTTCCAAGTTAGGAATGTAATCATTTTTACAATAACTAATGTAACCAGACCTACTCTCCGAGCAGGATTCGAACTGGGGTCTATGGCATGGGAGGCGGGCGTGCTAACAAGGACACTAAAGACCGCAGTTGCTAGCATTAGTCGCTAGCGCCTCTTGAGGGCAGGGGAGTGAGGTTTACACGCGTAGCTCTGGCCTAAGTCCGTTACACTGGCTTGGGAATTGAGAACCATCTTTAAAAGAAAAAAAATATGGAACTGAATGTTTTTAAGTTCTGTTAATGCTTCTCACTGGTTGCACACAACAACAAAAAACACAACCAGTGCCTTTTATTAGTTGATTCTTATAAGAATCACTAATAAAAAAATAAAAAAGCCTATTAAACATGATTTTTCAGGCTAAATCATTTTAAAGTGAACCCCGACTATTGCGGAATGTTGGCCTTATAAGATTAACGTGGGCGTCAGCTATGAAAATGTGATACAAAAACACTCCAAATGTTTTTGATTTTATTAAAAAAAAGACGAAAATCCGTTCACTCGTAGGCCGCCATTGTTATTTACGTCTCAATGCATTCTGGGTAGTGACGTGTAAAGGTTGTAGCCATAGACTGTAAAAAAATATGGACGTAGTGTCCGTGACGTCACCCGTAGGTTTCTGAAGAGCGTTTTTGAAGCCTAAAGTGGGCGGGGCCGGCCGTCGCCATCTTGGCAGTGAGTCACCTCTAGTCACTACCGGATAAATTAAAATGGGCAAAGAGGCGGGACGTGGGTGGAGCTGAGGTACTAATGATATGCTACTGCCCTCACGCTGAAGTGACAGCCGATTGAAAAAGTAAAGTCAATGGAAAAGTCAATGGTTAAAGTTCATGTTTTTGCCCTACGAAATATTATAATAGTTAAGACGTAACTAAAAGTGAGACTATTTACTTTACTTTTTTATCAACTTTATTAATCCCACAAGGTTAAGAGCATGTATACAACAGTACATAACACAGATCACACATTTCTCACAACATACAAGCAGTCAACTATGTGTATCGTGATGCATTATTATTCTGCTAGTTAAAAATGTATTAGTAACTTACAATATTGCTCTAAGCTTGTGCATGTGAGTGACAGTGATTCAAGCACATATGTCAGTCGGCATCTCACGTCAAGTTCGTAAAGAGCTTTAATTCTCTGATTTTGGCCGCCTCTCCGTTTCTCAGATGGGTCAAACCAAAGATATTACCTCAGAAGTTCAAGTAAATGAACTAGAAAGCCGCGCTCATTCAAGGGTGTGCATCTATTGCATTGACGGAGAGAACGCACTGAGATCATCAGAAATCCATTAGTCCATGTGAGGGAAACAGCTGGAAACGCAGCGCTGGTCGTTCTCTCCATACTCAACACGACGGAATCCAACGGCGTGCACGGGCGAAGGTATAATACATGTATTAAATTGTATGAAATAATCCCGGAAAAAGCAGAAACACAGCTGAGGGTGACGCTAACAGACAGCAGACAAACGACTAGCAGTGAAAGCAGCTGCAATCCACCTGTCACTCAAGTGGCCACGCCCTTAACTATCCAGAACTTTAAGGCTTAAATATAATTTAAACAGATGAGTTGTAAAAAAAATTCACCCCCCTCACAGTCGTCATGAAGGGCAAAATTAGCACATAGACCAAAAAAACAATTTGCCACCAGGCTGTAAACCTGTTTTATTCTGCTGTGAAGTTAGACATTTTAACATGGGGTAGATACAGATTTGACTTGCTTTTGCAGTCAGCCTCAAGCGGCCACTCGATGAATTGCAGTTTAATTCACTTCCGTGTTGTCTTCAAGAGAGAGACGGGGAGGTTGCCCCTTGGTTGTAGCTAGCCAAGTTTTGACAGTAGCGAGATGAACACGTCTGCCGTTCAGCCTTTTCAGTTTGAACCCTAGCGCACCATAGGCTTAAAACAAGAGAATAACGTGGAAAACGATAGACCTACTCAAGAGTTACATGAAAATGAAGATTATCAGAGAGTTGAAGAAGCGAGAGTGGGGCAAAATAGATGGTGTCTGCGGCAGTTTGCCAATGCCAAGCGAGAACGAGAGCGCTTGCTGTAAAGAGCTCCACTTATTGTCAGCAGCTGTCCAGGGTAGGCTGTATAGATCAGACGATCCTACTATCGGTATAAATAATTTAATAAGTCATCTACCGCCGTCGTTTGCTTTATTTTCCCTAAGCAGTCACTATGTTAAAGGCATAGAAATACCCTCTCGGACCTTGTTCAAAATCCTGCCGCGCAACAGAGCAGTAGATAGTTCCACTGCCCGACTTGGTGTCTTACCAGAGGGATCAGTCGAATCTTGAAGGACACGAGGAGGCAGATGGAAAATCAAGCCTACAAGAGCCTTTGTGAAGGCAGGAAAGCACAGTGTCTCTTCTGGAAACTGAGGGGATGAATGGACGGAGCAGCGAACAGATGAAGGACTCTTGTCTACGGTACTACCATGTATTCAGGGAAGGAGAACTGACACAGTTGATCCAAAACCACGTTGATGAGCTCCATGTTCTGCACACATACTTGGACCACGCCAATTGGTGCGTGGTGGCTGAGAAGGTCCAAGTCTGGAGGGTTTAAATCTCAGAGCATTTAATTTTATATTAAATTTACATTTATTTGTCTCAAATCGTTGTTAATGTATATACTGACTTCACCCAGCGCAGCAATATACATTTAGTTTTACATTTATTTACAGAAATCAGCTGGTTGAATGAAAATTGCTGATGTTACCGGATTTTCAGGTGATATTCTCAATTCATTCAGTTAACGGACGCTCTGAGGTAAAGTGAATTCAGACTGCAGACTAATAAGCAACGATTGTATTTAATTGCACAGTACAATCATAATACAGACATGATCTTAATTCCATAATGTCCTTCCTTAAACATAACAATATTGCTGGCCATAAACTGACAAAGTGCGCGTCCGATGTGCGATACCTCGAGTTGTCATAGACGCGGCGCTGCGCTTCTCGTCCGGACACGGTGTGCAACCCCCTTTATAAAGTCAACACTATTCTGCTCATCTACCTGATGTACATTTTCAATCTTACAATTACAATATTAATAATTACCATTGCACTGAATTGCCTTGCACTATATATTTAAAATCTTAAATCTAAGACTATAACGTTACTGACTATACTGATCTCTTTACAGCAAACGCGGTCGTTCTCGCTTGGCATTGGCAAGCAGTTGCCGCACAGACACCGCGTTATTCTCTTGATTTAAGCCTTTAAGCTCGGGTTCAAACTGAAAAGGCTGAACGGCAGACGTGTTCATCTCACTACTGTCAAAACTTAGCTAGCTAGCTGGTACCAGTCACGTGACCCCTAGCCGCGTGTCAGCCATTTTGACGGAATACATCCGTCGGCTACTCATAGATCCATGGCCGTGGGTAATATATATTATTAGTATATTATACTAATAATATAATTATTAGTATAATTAGCCTAAATATTGCAATACTTTGCGCTACAGTATTGATATAATTGCATGCGCAAAATCATGGTGCAAAATATCTCGATACTGAACAGAATCGATTTTCCCCCCACCACGTCATGTCATCGCACTTATTATTAGTATCACAAAAATAAATATACAAGAGGAAGATAAAGGAATTAGGAATCATATATCCATATGAAGCACCACAAGTTCTTTTTACAGGCATTAAATGTGTAGAAAAACTTCCTGACATTGAGTTCAGTGACAGTACAGCTACCTTATTCACTTCCCATCACGCTACACCGGAGTTTCATTAAAAGAAAATGATTTTTCAATCATCACCGCAAAGGTTGGTCAATGTATTTTTATCACCAAATTATAGTAATAATAATAATAATAATAAATTGAATTTGTATAGCGCTTTTCTCGAACTCAAAGTATATAGTAGGCCTACCAGTAATAATTTTTAAACTGAGTTTACAGGGAAAAACACAAAACAAAAATCACCAACAAGATTAAGTATCTTTAATGAATTTGCTTAATCTAGTTTGATCCAAGAAAAACTAAATAGCTTATATACTTTTTTATACCTATCACTGCCGTCACTGTAGTATGATAAACTGTCATTGAGACTGTTGTCTCAACCTGTGTTTCTAACGATTTATAAGAAGTGTCACATTAAATACAAGATCGGCTTTTGGTATTTGAAAACGAAAGAATGTAATGTGATAATACGCCTAACTAATTAACTGATCTAGGAATGAATGGATGCGTTTTGCCTGTTTATTGCCGCCAACCACTTTTCTCCGTTTTGTTTCTTTTGGGATACAGTATAAAGATATTCCTTTTGTATGATCACGTATCTGATCGCATCCAAATGCACAGCATCGCTCGGGCATGATAGGAATATTTAGCGACGAGCCGTATTATCACCGGCGGTTTAGCATTTTCTATTCCGTCAAGATGGCTGCTCCAAATGGCGTGACGTCACGCGGGACGTCCCTATAGCGGCTAGGCTCAACCGACTACAACCTTTACACGTCACTACCCAGAATGCATTGAGACGTAAATAACTATGGCGGCCTACGAGTGAACGGATTTTCGGCTTTTTTTAATAAAAACAAAAACATTTGGAGTGTTTTTGTGTCACCTTTTTATAGCTGACGCCCACGTTAATCTTATAAGACCAACATGCCACACTAGTCGGGGTTCACTTTAATGATTTACTGAATCAATCTGAACAGTTCTTCCCTTACTTGCTGAAATGAAAGTCAATTATCCAACTAATAAAGTTGTTTCCTCAACAGTACTTAAAGAATCATTAGGAACTGACTTAAGTGGAATCTGAATCAGAACCAGACAAAATCCACCTGAATGTATTAAAGGGTTAGTTCATCCAAAAATTTTAATTCATTACTCATTTAGTCACCTTCATGTCACTCCAAACCAATAAGACTTTCATTCGTTTTCGAGACAAAAATGAAGTTATTTGAATGAAATCTGGGAGATTTCTGTCCCTCCATTGACAGCTATGGAACTTTGATGCTTCAAAAAGTCCATAAAGAGATAGTAAAACTAATCCATATGAATTTAGCGGATCGCTTGGTTTATATGATGAAACAAATTGAATATAGTTTTTTTTTTTTTTTTTACATATAAACATTTATTAACCCAAACATCAGTTGTGGTAAACGGAAGGTCAAGTATGTTCACTTGATGCGTGAGAACCAATGAGGTTCATTCTCGTGTTACGCAGCACATTTGAGCTTCAGCAAGAACCAGTGAACTAAATCATTAAGTGGATTCAAATAAATCCAGAATCTAAATGAATCCACCTGAATGTTTTAGGACATTTATGTTGACGCATTACCTGCAATGGAGAGCACTGAGTCAAAACAGCCGTCTCTGTATGGTAAACGCAGGCCATCGCTGAGCTGCACCTCGTGACCTTGACTCCATGCAGAGTCCACCAACGGACGACACACGTCACAGCCCAACTTGAAGATTTCCTCATTGATGTGCAGATACTTGCCATTTCCACATCCTGTAATAATTAAAAATAATCAGAGCATGTCATAAAATAATTCATAAAATAGTTCCTCATGGATGATTAACTGGGCTGTTTTTCCAGTGTCGTACTGTAATAACTTTGGTGCCCATTCATCCTTATTAAACTTTAATATGAATAATTGCATTTCCTTTCAGGCAACGGTGAAGTAAAAGCTGTTGACAAAGTCTCTGTGATATAACGGGCCATTACTCACGCAGAGTTTTTTTTTCTTCAAAGCAAAAGAATAAAGACAAGATTAAATGGGTTTCTTTTAGCAGTAGGAGTGCAAATCATCAGATAAAACGTGACAACGGACGTTTACAAAGCAAGCGGGACTGTAAAATGCTTCTGAGAGTTTTAGTTCTCATTTGAAAGAAAATAAAGATCAAACATGTAGCCTTACCGATATCAGCCACGATGCTGCCGGGCTTCTGCTCTAACAGGAACTTTTTGACCTTGGGCCAAGCTTTGTAGCGGCTGTCGTTGAAGTAGGGTGCGATCCTCTCGTACACGCTGTGAACATGGTCTCTCTCCAGCTGGCTGGCAGCCTCGTCCATGCTGCTCTCCATTAAACCCCACCAAGCATCTTCACCACTTAGCCAGACAGAGACAGGAACAGAGAGGGAGGAGGCGAGACACAAATTCAGACCTAAAGATTGAGCCGTCCTGGATTTAATGGTTTACTTCTGCAGCCATTTCTAAAAAAAAAATAATAATAATCCAATATGCCACTTTGATTGGTTGCTTCTATACAGCAGCACAATCTCATATTTATATATACCTGGGTGAACAACATGAAAACTGTCAAGAATTGTTATATTTAACCACAAAAAAGAAAGAAAAGAATAAAAAAACAACCCTATTTATAGGGCCATACATTTTTTTTGGCATTGAGATAAATAGCTTAATCTCACAAAAAATGTATTCTAAATGTACACCAATTATGATGTATTTGTTACCATTTCAATTAAAAATGCAATTATTCAGTTATTACAGTACGACACTGGAAAAATAGCCCAGTGAATCATCCAGGAGTAACCTTTTTATGATTTTGATTCATATATAATATGTTACCACTAACAAGGATGGATGGATGGATGGGTGGAGGAACTATTGTATGATTTTGATTTATATATAATTGTATGTTACTACTTACAAGGATGGATGGATGATTGGGGGGAGGAACTATTGTATGATTTTGATTTATATATAATTGTATGTTACCACTTACAAGGATGGATGGATGGATGGGTGGAGGAACTATTGTATGATTTTGATTTATATATAATTGTATGTTACTACTTACAAGGATGGATGGATGATTGGGGGGAGGAACTATTGTATGATTTTGATTTATATATAATTGTATGTTACCACTTACAAGGATGGATGGATGGATGGATGGATGGGTGGAGGAACTATTGTATGATTTTGATTCATATATAATTGTGTTACCATTAACGGTGGATGGATGGATGGATGGACAGATGGACGAACGGACGGATGGAAA
Organism: Tiaroga cobitis; assembly: GCA_030578255.1. Lineage (NCBI taxonomy): Eukaryota > Metazoa > Chordata > Actinopteri > Cypriniformes > Leuciscidae > Tiaroga > Tiaroga cobitis. The sequence continues at coordinate 31,600,598 of CM060605.1, forward strand.
ATGATGGTTTTCTGATTTTGATACCAAGCAAGAGTCTGTGAAATTTGGCTGAAACTGAAATGTTTCTGATTAAATCTTTATTTTCCTCCTTTTCAGGTAAAATGGTTTTGTAAATTGTTGCTCTTCTGCCACTTGACTGCACCAGCACAGACGGATGCGGTTGTCGCCTCTTCACAGCAGCACATCCGTTACCAGATATCCAATACAACAGCATCATGCTTCACAATCAACACACGGCTGTTCATCATTCCCCCCCAAACACACACTACACCTCCCTCAATAAGGACCTCACAAACAAAGCTTTGAAGAAGAAACAGTCAGAGATTTCTGTGCTTCTAACATATCCCGTAATTGAACTGCAGAGTGGACGCCTCTGCGTTGCCACCTCTGATCTGTTTACAAAGCCTTGACTGTCATATAACCGATACTCCTGAAACTAAACGCATCAGCTTTTCAGGGTTTGTTTATTCATTTATCTTCAAGTATGTGACATATGACGACAGATGAATTTGAAAAAGGGATGTGCTCAGCTGTAAAAGTAGACTAATTGCCTTTGAGAAGTGAAGTCATGGATCAATAAAAGAACATGTCGAAGCAAATCCACATTCAATGCTGATCTACTCTCCTGCATTTCAATTGGCAAGGTTCAGTCAATAATCACATGGTCTGGCCAGCAAATTGATGAGACCTTCACGTGGGCCGCCAGAAGGGTTAGGACGTGTCTGCAAAGAACGAATAAAGGTTTTTATCCCATTTTCACAAAAGACCAGAATCTATAAAAGGTGGTTTTTGATTGTGTAGCAAAGCCATTGTGAAGAAGTAATTCACCTTTTGGGATACTTGAATGAAAAAATTATTAATCTTGTTATTTCATAATCCCTCAGTGGTTTGGTGTAGTCTGATAACTGTTATGTAAAAACAGAAAGGTTCTTCGGTTGAATCACAAGCTGCCCTAAAGGGGAAACTCCACTGCTGAAATCACAGATGAGCCATAAGAGACAACACAGCAGCATGTGGGCTGATCGTATAAGTGTGCGATTTGACAGAGGGTGTGTGATTTGCTGACTGAAATAAGGAAATTAAAACAGAAATGGAAGAAAAATTGCCAAGCAAGAAGATGGATATTTTTGGAAGTGTCTTAGCTTGCATAATGTATCTTTTAAAGCCAATATAAATTCACAATGCAATTTCGTAATGCATGTTGTGAACTTATTTCCTCCGGTGCGCAGCCGGAGAGGCCTCAAGTCTGACTAACATCACAAGGTCCTCATAATTACATCATTCAAAGCGAGAAAAACTGAGTGCAACTCCAATACTACAGACTCACAGAACCATCAAGACTTTCTAGCTTTGAAATGGAAAAACTGATGGTTCTTTCAGATGGTTAAATTACTCTTTTTATAGCTTCATTCACTTTCACTTTTCCATTTCCCATGTATGTGTGATTTGTGTGTACGTGTTTGTTTAGATTAGGTATGTGTTCGGGATTTAGTTAATAAAACTTGTGTAAATTCACACAAGTGTTGATTCTGGTCTCTGCTAGTAAATCAACTTTTAATGATGTCATCACATCTACATGCTAAGAAAGAGTTATTTTTCTGTGGTCACGAAAATATCCTTTCTGAAAGTTAATAGACGATCGACACCGAGTGTTCGCTGGACGAACAGATTAATTGAGCTAATTTGAATTGATTTAGCCTTTTGAGCTAATTTGCTACACAAAATGTTCCCTATTATGCTTTTTCGGATATTACCTGTCATGTAATGTGTAATATAGCGGTTAGTTATTGTAAAAATATACCAAGTTTAAAAAATATATAAATGCTGAGGAAGCTCCTGAGCAAAAATCAGATATGGCAATGAGAGTTTCATTTCCGAGACGTGCAGTAAGCGGTAGACCAATCACAACTGACTGGCCAATCAGAGCAGAGCAGGCTCTCAGAGAGGAGGAGTTTAAAGATACCGAATCTTTCATTGAACCATTTCAGACACTGAGAAAAGAGGTGATGCTGCAGTGTATATAATGAATAAATTAAAGTGTTTTTTTGACCTTGGATGCATCTAAGATGTCCAAAAACTAAATTAGGAGCCTTTAAAATAGCATAATGGGAGAGCCCTTTTAGAAATGAAACAATAATAACTGAAAAAGGCTGCATTTACATCTCTCTCCATGGCAAAATATCCGCACAACATTTGTTTTCTGAGCAGTCGTTTTAGACTGCTTAGCGCTGCCTCTCTGGCCTTGAGAGTCTTGTCAACAAGCAAGCAATATTAAAGGTCATCCAGCACACGCTGCATCAAATAAAGAGATAGCGGACGCCAACCTTAAATGTCACCTAACTTAAAGATGTCAACTAGTGTCGCTCCAACACACCTTTGGAAAATATCAAACCTCCAGATTCAAAGCAAAACCGTTTCCATGACTTTCTCAAGCCCTTCTGTTTTGAGCATTATGATTTCACCTCTCTTAGGACCCTGCACCGTTGCGCACTCTGAGGGTCCCTCATTACGAGACTATTTTAAGATCACACCCGCTGACAGAAGGATGGGAGAGCAGCGTTACGGCATCATCATCTCGCACAGATGAGACTTAGATTGCATCTGATTGTCCCTTCAATTCATTAAAATGCTCGACTCGACAGCCCTTATTTAAGCAGCTGCAAGGGGGATGTTTTCAGCATACTGAACAGCAGCATCTAAATTTAGAAACAGGCAATACCCGCCTGACCACTATTCTCCTACAGAGAAACAGCGGCTCTGGCTCATGGAATGAACGATAAAGAGTTTTATTGTTCAGTAATATATCCGCTGATAGATTTATCCTCCATACAAGTTTCCCATAACTGATGATTTAGAACTTAAAAAGCTCTGTCAAGTTAAATCTAAGCATTGGTTATTCTCATAAGATAAGAACGTAATTGTATATTTTTAATATACAGCCGTGTAGTACGCCTATATACTAGCCTGAGCATGCATGTCAAGCCTGAGTAAGATGTCAGGAGCTGAACATGACGAGGCTCAATACAGCAATATTTCCCAACTGTTCAAAATAAAAATGCTAAATAGGGTGGCCATCTGTCCAGTTTTAGGTCGCACAGTCTTGTTTTAAAATACCATGTCCTTCTACTGGCACACTCATTTGTCCTCCTTATAAGATCATCACTATTTAATACTTTATTCAATGGTGTATAATTAATGAATAAAAATGTAATAATTTAAAACATAGACCAGGTTTAAGCTAATATGCGTGACGTACATTTTAGACACAATATCGTCAAAATTTAGTGTTTTGCTCCAAAATGGTTTTAAACTGAGTCAGAGCAAAATGTTTGGATCTCTGATCAACACGGTTGTGTTTCGTTCCTAAAATGATTCAGTTAATGATTCAATGACTCAATCATAAAGATATTCACTTGCTTCGTTCCTGAATGAATCAGCTGTTTGGATACAATCAGTTGAATTAATCAATGCCTCAATGTCCATACACTATCCATCCTAAACAGTATGTGAGATTAAAATAAGTGTGTCCCAAAGCATGTTGAAAAGAGTATGCCAGAAGTACCCGGATGGCTATTTCCGGTGGATTTTCAAAGTGTGGATCCGTGCTCACTATAACAGCTAATATTCCCCACAACCCATTGCGCTTTAGAGGAGGATCCAGTTCAGAACTACAAACACGAGTAAAAAGTGTTCAGAAAACTACAAAACATGGCGGATGTGCGAGTACGATGGTTAAGTAGAGGTTTAGATAAAGGGGTTTGAGTGACTAATAATCAACATTTAAGCTGATAAAAAATATTTATTTAATGTTATCCGTGTCATATTTCAACTGCAACAACAATGTGAACTTTATAAATATTGGCCAAACAATAACTTTTAAATGCATCGTTATGCATGAATATGAGGAGAGTCTGCATGAAAGACCCGTGACAGCAGATCAACATGCTTCTGCATTTCTCTCTAATACAGTAGGAAATTTAATTAAATGGAGGATTTTATCTTTGACAAGATGATTGACAGGTCAGTTTACGTGACAGGATGCCTGTAACTAAGCGACAGAGAGCACCCGGTAAAGATGCTATTTCAGTAAATAAATAAATAAATATCATGCTATATTTTTAAGTAAGTAAGTGGCGCAAAATTAACCATTGTGTTATGTTTGGTGTGTTGCGGACAGGGTACCGTGGGGCGCTCTGTGCCAGAAAGTCTGGGGCCACTTTTTAGTCCCAGTCCAACCCTGCATATATAACATGTACAGCAAACAGCAAATGTACATGATGTCATCAGTATTCTCAAAAGTACTTGATTAACATATATATAATTGTGTGTGTGTGTGTGTGTGGGCCTGCTAAACCTTACATTATGTGGACAAAATGTCCCCACAAAGCGAAATTCTTCTCCTTGTGGGGACATTTTTGGTCCCCATGAGGAAAACAGCAGATTAGGAAAATCATACTAATTGATGTTTTTTTGAAAATGTAAAAATGCAGCAAGTTTTCTATGATGGGTAGGTTTAGTGTAAGGGGATGGAATATACAGTTTACAGTATACAAATCATTCTGTCTATGGAAAGTCCCCATAATACATGAAAACAAAACATGAGTGAGTGTTATACGAATGATGCACATTTGTTTATATAACACACATGCGCACATATTTATGTACATGATCTCAGTTAAATAACAGGAAATAAAGAACTTGATAATTTAATCATTCATTCATTCATGTTTGGTAATCGAACTGGACATCATGTTGATCCCTGACGAACCTGTATAACTAAAGTTTGACCGCCAACAAAAAAAGCTTCTTCAGAAAGGTATTTTTCATTAAATAAACATGCATTTCTGTTTGCCAGAAAACACAGGCGTTTCTGTTTATCTTCATGCGCAAAGTCGCAAACTACACAAGACCGTCATTCAACGTGAAGGGATAACAATCAATGCATTTGTTCCAGTCGAAAGTTTTATCCAATGTATATTTGCAACGCAAGAATCAGAGCCATACATCCTATGAATCAAACCTACCTTTCTCCTCTCAAGGCTGCAGTCGCAGAGACATCGAAACCGACGGGAGGTTGTTCCTGTAATTCGCCACATAATATTCACGTGAAAATAAAACACATGAATAAAACATCGACACCCCACACAGACTGTGTGCAACCGACCGGCTCAGAGTGCACACTGAGGATGTGTTAATAAATACATGCTCACTCACAGTCACTACACTCGACCCCTAATCTAGAGTGATGTCCGATTCGAGAACAAATAGTTCATATGAACCGGTTCTTTTTAATGATTCGGTGGAACCGATTCTCAAATGAGTACATCTCTTACATTAAAAATTCCTGGTTTTTCTCCGGAGTATCTTGGAAGTTACTGAATAACGTGTGAATAAAATGGTTGACTGACTAAGTGCAAATTTTGGCATAATATTACTAAAAAAGGTTGGAAAAACACTTCTGGAGTGCACAGACTAAACTACAAGCTAAAACCCAGTCAAAAACTTAGTCATACACAGAAGCATTTAACTAAATGTCACTTGTGAGAATTCCGGGAACATTGTGATGAATCAAACGAATTGATTAATTTCAGCAAACCGAACGAACTGACTCGTTTAAATGAATCGGATATCGCCATGTAACTACTAGACGGATGAGGGAATGAGAGCACAGGGAACACAGGACTAGTGCGCGGCGTAACATCCCCCACTCCAATTGGTCAGCACAGTCACGTGACCTCAACACAACAACAATACACACAGTGACACATGGCAAACGATTGAGGCTGAGCAGGATTTTCATTTACTTAAGGATGATTCAGATTTTTACTACAGTGTGTTATGCGAGACAAAAGACAAGTGGTGTAAATAAATAATAGTTAAACAGCTAAAAAAACTAGCTGTGATTTGTAGGCTACAAAAGCTGTAAAAGATGATAGATAGATGATAGATAGATATATAGATAGATAACCCAAAGACCACTGACAGTATGTAAATGGCCGTCCTTTGCTTAAACCAACACTGAATTGTTTGTCTTTATATTTACTTAATTCTCAGTTGCAGTTGGCAGCAAGAGTTCTTCTTACGTGGTGTGGGTGTATAAATGCATGCAAATGACAGTCCTGCACAAAGCTGTTATAATTGTACAAAACGGCTTCATGTTGCTAAGTTAAATGCAGTCTAATAGATTTCCAGTTTTAAGGCTACCGGTAAATGCCACACAGCAGCTGGTAGCAGACGGTGGACTCAAGAGGGTGCATGAAAAACAATGTTACCTCTTACAAAAACATGTTCTGTTAAAGGTTTGCTTTTAACCAAATGCTCACAAAACTTGAAATAATATGTAAGCAGACTTAACGAAAAGGCATGGTTTATATCATTTGACAAAATGGATTTCAAAGTTTCAGTGGCCGAACAACTCAGTTTACTTGTAGATTCTGTTTGACCTTATGATGTATGTCTTTATTTATTTGAATAGCCTCAATCAACATTTTTTTTTAATCCGGATCTTCTGGACAGATGTTCGCGCGTCACAACACAGACAGCACGCCAGTTCTCTTTTGCATCTTATGGCACTTGAATGATGCCAAATAAATGATTGGGTGATCATAAATTTGGTTTACATGTGGACCGTCCAGCGTCCATCCTCGCTCGGTCGCTCTCTCTCACATCGCAGAACCCAGATAGCGTGATTATACTGTAAGGCCGTTCACACCAAGGACGATAACTGTAATGATGAAGATACAGTTCTTAAAATCTTTGTAAGTTTAAAAGAATAGCAGAGTCCACACCACAACTATAACGATAACCGGCACAGAGGATTTTGTTGGAATCACTTTCAGAGCGCCTTTATCAAGCTGAATGATAAAAACATTGAGAGAATTCATCCTGCTTTAAAGAGCTCGATCATTTAAAGAGACAGACGACAAAACTGCAGCACGTGCTTATAGTAAACGAAATGTAATCTTGTGTTGGTGTAGACGCTAATATAGTTATCCTTATAGACATTAATCACAATTAATTTATTCCAATGCCAGCCATATAGCTTTGCATCGGAGTTGAAATCTAAAAGTACTCTTAGGGAAAAATTATAACTTTATATTTACCAGATCATATTTTACTAAATATACTTATATATTTTTTTCACAGTATAAAAAAACATTTACATGAAAATATATAGCTGCCATTATATTTTAGAAAGAGGATTCCTCAAAATGGACTCATAATATTTTGAGGTCAGTGGCATAAAAGTTTTTAAAAGCCCTGCCTAAATGAACACTACATTACCAATAAACAAATACGCAAGTTATTTATACAGAATATTTTATTGGTTCAGCAGACTGAAAAACTGATTTTGGTGGTGGGGGAAGAATCTTCAATTGTTTCCCAACACGGCCAATATTAAAACCAATGCTCTGTATCATCTCCTCCCTGTTTCAAACACTGATAAAATCAATACTGGGCTGTAAAATGTAACAAAGACATGAATTTATCATCAGACCAGTGTTTCTTTTATCTGCAGAGGCACATTTGCACATCCACAACCATATGCACACAAGAATTTCACAAATGAGTAGGGTTAAAAAAAAGGAAAGGATAAAATGACAAACAAATAATAAAAAAAGGGACCTAAAAATGGTTATTCGTGTAGCACAGTACAGAATGATATACAGAAGACACACAGGACACATACAGTACTGCTAAAACTTGTACAGATTTTTTTTTTCCTTTACTTGGACAGATCAGCTGGTGCAATATATTTAAAGCTGGAGGTAAAAGCTATACAAGTTGCCTCCCTAACCTTGGGTGGGGGGTGAGGGGGGAGTAAGAGCCCAAAAACTATTTACACTTTCTCATAAGATTAAGATCACATGGTCGGCACACATAACAATGGAAAACGAACCACAAGTCATGGTGGATAGGTGGGGCAGAAGCATACGGCAGAAAAAGACGGCAAAATACAGCTGAAGCAGATGCATGGCTCCAAAGTCCAAACTTTCCACAAGTTCACTCCTCTTTTTGCTTAAGTCTAGCAGTCTCCAATCAATCTTGCGTTTTGTGTCTGTAAGGACTCATCTTCTGTCCCTTCTTCCAACCTTCCGTCGCACCTATAAAACATGTCATTAGTACATATTCTCAACAGTTTCAATGTTTCTGATCAATGAATTCCCATGACATTTATGGTCATTCATGATTACTAGATACAAATTTCTACACGGAAATAATAGAGTTAAATAGTTATACATTTCAAGATTTCTGACCAATTCATTTATGTGACCAAGTTATTCGTGATAAATATCAGATTTTATTTTTATTTTCATACAGATTTCTGGAGTGGGTTTCTATGTGGAATTGATATATTTAAACAATTATTATATTTCTGGTACGAATCTACAGTCTCCAACCGAAGATCTTCCTAAGTGTTTTAAAGATAGACTTTTAAGATGTTTATCTTCCTTGCCTGGATACCAAAATGTTCTTAAATCAGTTAATTGGGCTTTCCATGACTGTGGGAATTCACGCGAATGGAAACTCACTTTAGGTGAGTCAATTGACTCATCCTCTTCCTCTTCACTCTGTTGGGCTGTGTCCATCTCCTCTTCAGACTCCTCTTCCTGGTTGGCGGCAGCTTTTGATCTCCCACCACTGAAACAGATTATACGAGTCGAATGAAACCCACGAAACAGACCTAGACACACATGTAGGCTGAGCTTTTAGCAACATGGGTCTGTGTACCTGGCTTTCCTTGCTGCTGTCTGTGACTTTGGAGGCCGTCCTCTCCTTTTCTGAGGTGTGGATTCCACAGAATCGCTGATGGCCTCTGATACCTCCGCTCTGCGAAAAAAACCCAATGTGAAACATGTTAAAAAACGGTTTATGGGTATTCAGGAAGCTCCAGTAGCAATTTTTCGACATTATCCATAGTACAGACTCAATTTGGTATGCAGTTCATGAATATTATTTAGGCAGACTTTGACAGTGGCAGGGTGGGTTAATGCAAATATCCAATCAGAAAATCACATGGCACCAAATCAATGCATTTAGGCATGTAGATGGTCAAGACGATCTGCTGAAGTTTAAACCGCTTCAGAATGGGGAGGAAACATGATTTTAAAAGTGGCATGGTTGTTGGTGCCAGACGGGCTGGTCTAAGTATTTCAGAAACTGCTGATCCACTAGGATTTTCACGCACAACCATCTCTAGGGTTTGCAGAGAATGGTCAGAAAAAGAGAAAATGTCCAGTGAGCGACAGTTCTGTGTGTGAAAATGCCTTGTTGATGCCAGTGGTTAGAGGAGAATGGCTAGACTGGTTCGAGCTGATAGAAAGGCAACAGTAACTCAAATAAGCACTCGTTACAACCGAGCCGAGGTCTGCAAAAGACTCCTGTCGGCTGAGAACAGGAAACCGAAGCTACAATTCACACGCAGCCCACCAAAATTGGACAATAGAAGATTAAAAAAAACGCTGCCTGGTCTAATTAGTCTCAATTTTAAGCTAGGTGTACCTAATAAAGTGGCCACACACACACACATATACATTATATATATATATATATATATATATATATATATATAAAAACGTGTTTATTTTAGCGCTTCTGTCAGTGAAACAACACACTACAGCCTGTAAAACATTGAAATAAATATCAGTAAATAATGGTAACCTAAATAATATAAGAAAATTGAATAAAAAACATTTGTTTTATATTTCCCTACAAAGACAAATGCGTCATCATAAATAGCAATCTGAGAGAGATTTGGGACACGAGCAGGACAGATACCATCTCTTGTCAAATATCTTCATGTCTTCTCCCGAAGTTCCAAAGCAAATGAAACTTGTTGTAAAAGGTATGAATAGTTAATTTGCACATAAGAGACATTTAGGCTATAGCCTATTTGATGTGCTGCCAGAGAAAGCGAAACTAAATGACAGGGGTGTGTGATATGCGCTACACAAATAAACTGGATGTGCCTTACCAAGTCTAAGTCTGTTAAATAGAATTTGATATGCAAGTAAAAGGCCCGTTCACACCAAGACCAATAACTACAAAGATAACTATATTAGCGTCCACACCAGCGGACGATATTGTTCTGTTTATTCTCAGCGTGTGCTGGTCTGTCACTTCCTCGAGCTTGTTACAGCGGGATGGATTCTAAACGGCTGCCAATGTTTTTATCATTCATCAGCTGGATAAAATCGCTCTGAAAGTAATAGAGTGCCGAAGTGATGACGTCACTTTGTAGGACAACTCGGAAGCTAGCGGCGCATGGGTTCCCTCGATCGAAAAGCTATGCATTTTCCCCATAGACTTTTGGAAAATAGCAAAAAATAAGATCTGTGTTTAACAAAGAGTTGTGACCCTTACACGTTTTGTCTATCAAGATCATCTTTACAAGTTAATCCAAAATTTATACATTTTGAAGCTTATATAAAGTTTTTAAAAAACACAAGCAGACACAATAAAATTTTAAAAACCACAAGCAGGTTATAACTGTGTGTTCTATGTCATAGATCAAAACGTGAAAATATTTAGAGGCTTTGTTCACCACAGACCTTATTTCAGGCGATTTAGCAAAAACCCATTCAAAAATCCCATAGACTTTAGAGCGAGGGAACCGGGAGGGCTAAAATGCTAACTCACTTCCGCGTTTTGGCCTACAGAGTGACGTCGTAACTTCGGCACTCTATTTCAACGATATTGTTTCTCAGTGCCATTATCAACGTTGTAGATGTGGTGTGAACTCTGCTATTCTTTAATACCGAGAATATCTATATACTAATACTATATGTTAATCGTTATCATTCTTGGAGTGAACGGCCCTTAAAAATGAATCTGTCCTACAGTGTTTTTCTACTTTAAATTCGTGGAAAATTGCCAGATCGCAAAACAGAATACAAATGGCTTAAATGTATTAGGTTGAAGGCAATATAAACCTTCAATTCTCGTCAAAATTCTTCATGTCTTCTGCCGATTATCCAAAGCCACTGACACTTGATTGTCATATACAGTATATATGATAAATAATAATAATAATAGATGAAGAACAGAAGTGCATACAGGCAGCCACCCACCTTGGTTTCCGTCCTCGTCTGCCTTTGGGCTTCACCTCCATATTCTCACTGCCTGCGTCATCCTCTTCCTCCTCCTCTTCCTCTTGCTGCTCTTCCTCATTCTCTTCATCTACAGGTGGAGCAGCCTTCCTGCGACCCCTCCTGCCCTTGCTGGGTGTCTCGTCCTTTGCGGCTGCTGATTTGGGGGGCCGTCCTCGCCGCCCCTTCTTGGGTGGGCTGTTCTGTTCGTCTTCGGTCTCCATGGTCGGCTCTGCCATGCTGCTGTCCTCGCCCCACTGGTCCTCAGCATCATCAGTGCTCGTGTTGGCTGCTTTCTTCCGGCCCCGCTTGGGTTTGGACTCCTGGCCCTTGTCGTCTTGGCTGGCTGCAGCGCCTCGCTTGCGCCCCCTGCTGGGCTTTTCTGTCTCAGACGGGCTCTTCATTGAAATGTCTTCATTCTCACTGTGGTCCACTTCAGCCGAGTCCAGTCTGGGGTGAGAAAAGAAATGGACATGCAAGTTACCCTGATTTTTTTTTATAAATCTTGTTAAAGGCATTAGCAACTAATTGAAGAATGTGAAGAAACCAATAATAAAAGACTCCAAGAAATACAAACTTCAAGGCATTTCTCATGTTTGTCTTGGTCATATTATAAAAGACAGCTACGGGTTTGGCCATTGTAAATCTAGAGGGACGGCATGAGTCATCTCAATGCCATTGAGCAGTACATCCCCAGAGTGCTCTTTCAGTGTAGCACAGGTAAAAGGAAACAGCAATTATTGTGCCTTCGTGACGCAGATACATAAAACACTCCGTTCAAAAGAATCTCAATGACACCTATTCAATAACCCAATGAGTTGGAGACAGCCACCGCACATACCTTTCCTGCCTTCACTCGTGTGGATGCTGAAAGGCGGTGTGATTACAAAGCACTGTGACCTCAATAGAGCTTGTTTAGTCCACAGCAGGATGTTAATACCACAGCCAGAATTTGCAGTATGAAAATTTGTGTTAATAACATAAAATGGATTCAGATGAGGCTTGAGATCAAACTGCAGACAGCTCAGTGTTTACAAGAAATAAATATTACAGTTTTAGGAGAGGGAGTGTGTCAAATGTTATTTATAACGCTTGTGTATTTATGCACACCACCATTGGTTTTACAGGACATCTGGATCAAATTTATGCTACTGAACAGATCATGCAACAAATATGTCGTTTTTAGGAATGTGCTAAACTACATATTTTCAAAATCGCCGGTTAGATGGGTTGTTTCTTGGATTCAGAGCAAAAGCTATCTCTAGCCATGATATGGTGTTTTCCCCTACAACCTATAGTGAGGTCAGATTACAAAAAACAAACTTTTACGTTGGTTGTTAATTAATTGGTTTAACCAAACTGCAAAGCGTTTGTACACTTCTCAAATATAAGGTAGAATTTTGTCCAACTACCCAAAAACATGGCGATGAACAGTATTTTTGAACCAAAAATAGTTTACTACAAAAAAAGAACATGTATCTACAACTTTAGTGTAATTTGCATGCAAATGTAAAGAATCGTAAAGAATCAAAAACAACACACTAACTTAAAATGAATGAGACTTCCCATCTTCCCATACATGTGAGCTAATTGTGTTTGTGTTGTTTGTGACACTAACCGTCCTTTACTGCGGCCGGGGGAGCTGGGGTTGGAGTTGCTGCTGGCGTTGCTGATGGTCTCCATTCGTGAGAGTTTGGTCTGCAGTTTTCCTGTGGCGGACAGAGGCTTGTTCACGGCGCCCAGCACGTTTGCTGCCTTAGGCTGCGGAGAGAATCAGGCAGTCAATCTCACAGTCCTATTGAACTGAAGAAGGTTAAAAGCACAGAAAAGAAGGCAAATGTGTACCTTTCCTGGGGTGAAGAACGATTTCATCTCAGGAGGCAGATAGTTTTTTGTGTTACTGAAATTCTGAAAGGCAGCGAGGACATTGAAAGATATTGTGATCGAGTGGGAGAAAAATCATATTGAACAAACATTTTTTTTTAACTGATTTAAAGTTTGTACCATCAGCAGGTCTTCCACACCTGCTAACCAATCAAAATGTCTATGACTTCTGACTAGATAAAGGTGTTAAGCTTATTTTGCACACAAAAAAAGCTCAAGAACATTTTCTATACAGTACAGACGTTTCAATTGACCGTTCACAAAGAGCGCCCCCTTTAGTTACTGTTGCTATGTCCGACAAGCCACGCCGCTTTCACGACACACCATGTTCTCACACAGTGAAAAATACATCGCGGAGTAGAGAGGAAACTGACAACGCGCTGACAGACAGGTTACTTTTGATATGAAACAAAGTCTCACCTTTCAAATTTGGTCATTTTTTTAAAGAAATTTAAACAATTAATGCCGTTTTGTGGCTTTTTAATGTGTCTGACAGATCGCTGTAGAGCCTCTTAATGCTACTCGTGAACCGATCATCTCTTCCTTCTAGTTGATTTATAGCATTAAATGAACATGAATGAACATAAGCAGGAATGTTGTTTTAACCGTGGAAAGATGTCAGTACACACCATTTTTCAAGTTCTAATCCTCCAACGTTAATCTACTTACTCTCCTGACTGCTTTGTCGGACAAAAATGGCAGATTCGGCGGATGGTGATTGGTCAGATCGCCTGTCAATCAAACTCCCTGCGAAGGGGCAATTACTCTAAGATTCCATAAATGTCTGTGACTTTTCCACTCCAGGGCAGAAATGTGTATGGTTCATAATACATAAATAAAGAGCTGCTGTTTATGGGAGATATGGGTTCAAACCCAGTCACAATCCTATACCGACTCTCTCTCATCCACTTTCATGTCCCTTTTCCAGCAAAAAGAATTCCCATAATCCCCAAAACAAAAATTCCCTAGTATTTCTACAGCTAAGTCCTGCAGCAGTTCAACAGAAAGGCAGAAGTTAAGCACCTTGTCCGGTTGTGTGAAGTAGCGTGCAGGCAGCACAGGATCTTTAGGCGACTCTAGACTGTATGTGGTGCTCTTGGAGATGACGATGTTCATGGCTACATCACACACTGTGTACAGTTTCTGGAGAAAGAGAGAGAAGAGAGATAATTGAGGACAGTGTAAATAAAAACATTTATATAGGCATGGGCGATATAATGGTATACAATATTTATAAATGACTATAGACATTTACAAGTTTTGTTAGTACTTCATAAATGTCCAGTTCTGAAAATCATTTACATTTCTAAGATTGTCCCTGTTAGAACAACTTTTGAATAGCCACATGAAAAAAGCAAAGCATCCTTGAAACAAGAAAGACCTCATTAATCTTGGGATCATCCGGGCACTGTCCATCTTTTGTCTGTTTTATGTTTTCCACCATTTTCCTGATAAACGCATGGCTGTTGTTTTCATTTTTGGCCATTAGGATTTCCAAAACAAACCATAAAGCCCTGAAGGAAAAGAGAAGATATGAGTGAGTGAGAGAGAGAGAGAGAGAGAGAGAGAGAGAGAGAGAGAGAGAGAGAGAGAGAGAGAGAGAGAGAGAGAGAGAGAGAGAGAGAGAGAGAGAGAGAGAGAGAGAAACATCATTTTCAAGATTAAAAGCAGATGGCAACTCTGGAACACCATTTATCAGTGTTTTCGGCAGCCAGCCAAACATCTAACAAGCTGCACATTTTCTCCACTGTTTATGAAACTTTGAAGGGCAACATATTGGTAACAAATATCTCATCCAAAGCTTGAAATGACAACCTAATGAAGAGATAAACATTTCAGAGATTAAAGATGGAAGAGAAGCCGGTGGAGCTCGTGTGGACTCACTCTTTGATGTCTTTGAGCTGCTCAATGTCCTGGACTTTCACGTAGTCTGGGTCATGGACCAAAAGGTGAATTGCATATGGCACCACATATTCCGGCAGGAGTGATATCAGCTTCTCTGCAGTACACACACACACACACACACTTTATGTGAGTATTATAAAATCCTGGGCATTTTCCAGGTCCCACAATATTTTACAATAGCATGGGTTTGTACTGTGGATCATGAATATGAATTACAATTGGAAAAGCTTCACATTCTCAAAGGGTCTGAAACTAACAAATTAAAACAAAATGGTGACATGCAATGAATTAATTCCAAAACCAACAGATGAAGAAACCAACACGATGGACTGGCAAATCCACCTGACAGGACAGACATAACAACTGAGTCTTCTGCATAATGACCCTGATGAACAGTTCAGCAGAGCATCTCAAGATTTCACTGTGCAGGACGCGTGAATATAAACTAATAAAGATCACTACCACACAAAAACACCACATGTGTGTGCCTCTTTAATAAGGAATTTGATTCTGCTTCTGGAATGATTCTTTTAGCTTTTAAAAGCACCCTCACCTCAAATAATCGTTCATAACTATAAACTGATGGATTCATTGAAAGGCTCTTTGGAAGGACTGTGGATCAACCCAAAAAAAGGGCATTTTTTACATTAATTATTAATAACTGATGTTGCTGAAAATATTAAGATGCACTGAGAATACATTTGGAATGGCATTGTGACCTGAATCAAATCTAAATGAATCGTGAGGTGCCTAAAGATTCCCAACCTTATAATACAGTAGTGGCTTAAGTAATCTTTTTGTACTGATTCATTGAAGCTCTTAAAACACTGTAATAAACAGCACACTTAAACCAAAAACTGTTGACTACTACTACTACAGAAAATCAATTAGAAATGCGGGTAGCTAAAGCTGGACAGGAATGAATCTTTTTGCACAGTTTTATTAAAATAACTCAGAAGAGTCATTTGATAAAAAAAACTGACTGGCCAGTGCGTTTCTTTTTATAAAAAAAAAAAAAAAAAATTAATGAATGTTTGATTAATTGTAAATGAACCAAATAAGTGATGCTGAATAAGAACTGTTTCTTGATTCTAGCCTTGTCTTTAGAGCAGGATTTAGACGGACTGTCCTTACCGCTGACTGCTGCGTGCTGTTTCAGGTACTCCCTGCGCAAGTTGATGTTTTTGACCAGGCACTGACGGGCGTGCGCCCTGCGCTCCTTCACCGGGTCTTTGGCACACAACGTGAACACGGCCAGGTACTCCAGCGGCAGACGCAGTCTGCACAGACCTTTGTGCAGCTTCTGGGCGAAGGCCTGTCGCACCTGATAGCACTCGTCCTGAGAAAGACAAGAGCACTCATTAGCTCCTAATGAGTCATTTAGTTGATGCTTTTCATCAACAGTTTACAAAACACTCCAGGAACAATAACCTTGCAGCGACCTAGGGTTAAGTGCCACCACCAAAATCAAAACGGACCCCCAATTAATTTCTTAATACACATATTTAGACTTGCTGTGACAGACTGATCGGCTTCTTCCTCTGAAACCGCTTTATTTTTCTTCTGATGTCACTTTTTGGCTGCCAGTTAGCAATATTATCGAACAGCCTGCACATCCTGCTTAAGCTTTGGTCAAACATGCATTTGGTCTGGCTCCATTTTAATATGAAACGCCCACTTTTAACAATCCAATTAATTCCCACCATTTTTTCTGCTTAAACATCCAGTTGTACTCTGAAACAGTCATCCATCTATAAAAGTAAATGTAAAATGGATTGTGAATGACCAATCTGCAATAAGAGAGGCATTTTTTGGAAGCTGACTGATTTTAATGGTGGGTTTGAAGCCAACCGTTAAGTGACTCTTAGTGAGGCTTCCTCAAAGATATGTTTGTCATAATCTGCACATCAGATAAGACTTCAAAGCGTGGCGGGTGACCAGGAATACAGTGAATCATTACAAAACCAACCAGCCTGTTAGTCAGAGCAGAGTAACCCATTAAAACAATGTTATGATCTCTTTTTTTTTTACATTAGACCAATATGCAGTCAGATAAGGAGCCAGTGATGGGTCTTACGTTGATGACGAGGGCGCAGAGCTGGTACTGCTCCAGGGTGATGATCTCATGGTAGCACGGCTCCTGAGCGAGACGAAGAATCGCACAGCCGGCTGCTAGCCGCAGACGAGACATGTCCGGCTTCCTGTACACCCACACACAGAAAGCCAGCACATAAAATCACTCCCACATCACAACATAAAATAAAAGCATCAGGAATGTTTTGCCATGTATGCCATCATTTTCCAGCCAAAGTGTTCATGAATTTATTGTGATGTTGGAGTTTCCTATTAGAATGAAAGTATAATTTCCAGCCTTACAGACAAAACTGAAAGAAATTAATACTTTTATTCAGCAAGGATGCATTCAATTCATCAAAAGTGACAGCAAAGAAATGTATAATGTACAAACTGTTTCTATTTCAAACAAATGCTGTTTTTCTATTTCACCAAAGAATGCTGAAAAATTTATAATGGTTTCCATAAAAATATTAAGCTGCACAATTGCTTTCAACATTGATAAGAAAAGTTTCTTGAGCCCAAAATCAGCACATTCGAATGATTTCTGAAGGATCATGTGACACTGAAGATCATATGAATGCAGTGTATATTAAAATATTTTAAAATGGAGAATTATTAAATTCTAATAATTTCACAATGTTTGATCAAACAAATGCAGGCTTGGTGAGAATAAGACTTCTTTCAAAAACAGCTAAAAATCTTACGGATCTTTACAAACTTTTGAACGGTAGTGTTTATTCGTCGGATGTAAATGCTCGGAAATTGACCCATATATTTTATTTTACATCACAGCTCATGATAGTCACTAGTGAAGGGTTTGGAACTATGCATTTAGGGCATGTATGACTGACTCAAAGTGCCACTCACCCCATCTTGCCCTGCTCCGTCAGATCGCCATCGCTGCTCAGGATAGCTGTCAGCATTCTCAGAGTGGAGTTGCCAGATTTACTCTGGTTGTTCTTCACGCCGAGCAGCCACCTGACCATCAGTTTCAGACCCTGAATCTGACACGCACAAAGACAAGAGGAACATTAAACTCGATTTACTCGCTAGTATCATCTCCTGTGACTGCAAGTTTAGGTGTCATTTATTTAAAATATAAAGGAGAGAAAAAAAACTAAAAGAAGAAAATAACCTGTCTAGACATATCTGTTGAGAATCAATGCAATACAGGATGAAATGTGATTCACTCTGGGAAAATTAATAATAAATGGCAAAAGACAAATCTTAGCTGAAGTTGTGATTTATTTACTGAGCGTCTCACCTTGGCCAATGTTTCAGGAGAGACTTCATCATCTGGGACCCACAGCTTGGTAGTTTTCTTGCCAGCAATCTTTGCAGCAAACAGAAAATCAGTATCAGATGCCTCAAAAACCAGAGAGTGTGGAGAACCCTTTATTGCTTGGTCTGAAAGTTTTCTAAACAAGGTTACAACAAAAAATAACCACACTGCTTGTAATAGAGGCGAGGAGACAAATTATGTGTCACACGTCTATGTGTATTAAAGCACACGACTTGATTTAAAACTACAGCCAAATTAACTAAATCTCTGCCCACAAGGTTAATCAAATGAGATCAGTAAATGGGATCTCATCTGTTTGATACGTTCTGAACTTTCTCAGGCATTTACTCTCATAATTATACTGAGTTGATTTGAGCCTTAAGCAAGCACACACCCATAAAATCACATTAATTAAATGAGTCTAAATTAGTTCATGCTACAGGCAAATAAACGACACATGCATATTTAATGCTGCTCTCTTGACCAGCTATGGCATTCATTATCAGCAGTGCTTTCACGATCATGAAACTTTGGCTTATGATTCATTGTTATGCAAATAATTGTGATTCAAATTTTAATGTCTAATGTTTTTGTTATTTTTTTCCATGTTAGTTTACGTTCATACTGACCTCAAGAACAGTCATTATTTATATTGAAGTTAGAACACACATACACACACCCTTGAGGCTTTATAAACAAATATTAATATTTAATCATTTTTAAATTATATTTTAAATAACAGTTTAATCATATGAATATTCTATTATTTTTGCCATAATTTGGCATATTTTTTCAAGTCAAGTCAAGTCATCTTCATTTATATAGCGCTTTTAACAATGGATTGTTCCAAAGCAGCTTTACAGAGATAAACATATAATTTAAGGTAACAGAGATTGTTTTGGCTTTATAGCGGTTCTTTCAGTAACATTTCAATCCAAAATATACTTAAATAAAAAGTACACAAACTATATTAAAAATGTGCGTGTGTGTAATTACAGCATGTATATATTTATAAATAATGGGCCTGTAGCGGCGCGTCGAAAATTTCGACGACCTCATATTTTTTTGTCGACGCTTCTTTATTTATGTTTTTTTTTTTGCACCGTTCCCGGCGGTACAGCTCGCCACACACACGTGGGAGACCGAAACATTGCAGAATCGAGGACGAAACAGCAACCTCTTCACAGAATTCACAACAAAGTCCCAACAAAAGAAAAAGTCCTAAAACAAAAGAAAAAGTCCTAAAACAAAACAAAAAACAGCTCGCACTAAATCATCAAAGGTATGGGAATACTTCAAATTTAGTCCCAAACGCAAAGGTGTCGTTATTTGCGCTCTTTGTCAAATGGAGTTGACATCCCAAGTCTCCCGCATATTGATAGTGGCTCCCTGATGCCCGCAAATTAGTTAAAATCTCCCGAAATCTAGAGCTCGCGAGCTCCAAACCGTGTAGTGCGCGGCAGAGAGGGAGAGAGCGAGAGACCTTGCGTGTGTGTGCAAACGTGCGTGTGTGGCTTATGAAGCACATGTAAACCCCACCCCCATCAACAAAACCGATCAGTCCGGATGTTTTTTATGAGCACTGAAAACTTTAAAATGAGCACCACATCCAAGTGTGATAGGGCTCATTTGAGTAGCCTACCAAACATTTTACAGTGTAGATACTCTGTAAGAACCAGATCAAAATTGTTGTGCATTGAATGTGCACTCCTGCAATTTCCATGTTACAAAAAAGAATCGTTCAATTAGTCGACTAATCGATAAAATAATCGACAGACTAATCGTTTTATTAATAATCTTTTACCCCAGCCCTAATAAATAAAATTTAATATTTATTATTGTCATTATGATATTGGAATATATTTTTTTAATATTAGAATATTATACATTGGAACACTAATATATCCAAGTCAAAATGTATTTACTATAATTTACTTACTTTTAATTTATATCATATATATTCTATTTTTATAATTTATGCCCATCCTGTAATGGCCAGAAAATACACAAATGTTTATTTAAAAAAGAACTTTGAGTTCACAATGTATGTTACAGTGAAGCAATCCATAGGCGTTTATACTGTAAAACTTCAAATAGTAGCCCGGGCTTTTATTTTCCCAAATCATCGAACTGCACCGGCTTGTATTTGAGAAAGGCGTCTATATGAGACAGGCCTTTATAATTTAGTGTTGAGATGTTGTTCATTGAGTGTATAGGCCTGTCTCTAATCTCTAAAAATCTCCAAATGCTCCACGTGAAACTGCGGTCTTTCGACCTTTTCCTATCGCGTCGTCAATTGATTTTGATTAATATATGCGCGAGGGAGAGAGAGCAAGACGGTGATCGTGTTGTTTGAAGACGTGAGAGTGCGCACGCGCAGCCGGGACGCTCTCTCTCTCTCTCTGCTCGTTATGCGCCCTATCAGGCGCAGCAGTCATTCTATTCTACATCACTCATCGATCAAAAAAGGCTTTGGAGGGACAAAAATTTGCTTTGGCGGCCGCCAAAAAGCGGACGATCTGACGGTTTTAGAGGATTAAATACACCCCGAAACTAAAAAACAGACCCAGCCTCTATTTGAGACCGGCCTTTATTTACCCAAACCTGCAGCCACACCAGGCGTGTAAAAGAGACAGGCGTCTATTTGGGACTCGGCTATCATTTGAAGTTTTACGGTACATCAAGTATCTGAGTTCATTTTGAGTGCTCGCACACTGCAGTACTTCACCAGAAGGGGAGATATAAAAATGAGCATTTCTATGCAGTGCATCACACTGATTGCTGTGTCCTCTCATCAAAATTCAGGCTTTATTGCAGAAACAGTAATGAGCAGTGCTGTAATTTACCCGGTCGTTCATTAGCAGGTCTTTAACGATGAAATTGGCCACTAAAGATTTGAGAGGAGCTGCAAACTGTTCCGGGGCCAGCATGGCCAGGTGTCCCAGTGTCGTTAAAGGGGTGATGAGCTGTTCCATGTTGTCTGTGTCTAGACTCTTATACAGAGGCTGTGGCAGATAGAAAGCAATTGGTTAGAATGTCAGGCATCCAGGTAAAATTTTAAAGTGAATATGTCAAGGTCTCGGTCACGTTAGCCAAAAAGGATAGTCATTTCAGAGGAACAGCAAAATTACAAAAACATTATTTCAGATATATTTTAGACACCAAGACTATTCTTCACAATCTTACCTCAAATATCTGTGCAAAGTGCGTATCTCTGTTGGAGAACATGGCATGGATACAGTGGATGGCATATTTGGCCTGGCGAGGAGGACCCTTTTTTGCCTTCTGCTGCAGTACTGGTAACAGGACTCTAGGGGGCAAAAAGAAGTAAAACAGGCAGAAGTGAATAGCAACATCCACTTTATGGATGACTGTACAACACAATAGAAAATGGTTTTCCAATTTCAAGTGGCAGAGCATCTCAGAAATCACAAAATGAGAAGCAGTCTTCAATAAATATAAGCATGTTTAAAACATTTGAAGTGCTGGAACAATTCAAGCAGCATCACTCCTCTAGAACGAAAGACCAGATGTGCTCTTCTGAACAGCCCGGTACATGAGACAGACTCAAACTTACGATTTGATGTGTGGAAAGCTCTCCTCCAGTTTGTTGCCAGTGTTTTTGAAGATCTGCAGTGCGGCCTCTGCAACCTTTTCATCGTCCATCTTCAGACAGCCCAGCAAAGACTCGAAGGTTTCGGCAGAGTGAAACGACACAGGATGGGTGAAGGACAGGACCTGAGGGGCGTAAAGACACTCCAGTACAGCAATGAACACATACCAACAAACTAATAATAAATAAAATTAATTAAAATCCCAGTAGCTATACTGGAGCAACAAACTAACTAAAAAATTAATCCAAATATTGACATGCCTGTATGTTTCTGTGCTAATGGGATTTAACACCAGCACGGACACAGTCCAATGCGGTAATGGGTCTAGTAGAGGTTTATTTACCTTCAGCAGCTCCAGGCCGGCTCTGATCGCTTGCTCAGTCGGGACTCCCTCATCTTCATCATCAGCAGTTCCTTCTATAGATTTGTTCACTTGCTTGATAAGTGCACTGCAGAAAGAGAGGAAGCAGTGAGACAGCACGCAAATGATGGTTCATTTATTCCTGGTATTTAAAAGTCTTAATGTACCTGATAGACTCTGTGTCAATATGAACGGGTGCTATCCTCTCCAATAAAAACTTCACCATCTCTAGGAAAGGGTTGCTGGGCTGTTTGGGGCTGCCCAGTTTTTTGGTGATTTCTTTCTGTGGAGGGCAAACACAGCCACAAACTGAGACAACTTAAACTACAAAAAGTAAAAACCGGATTTTTCTGCAAGGTGAAGAAATACGGTTCTTACCACACAGATCTCGGCCTGCTTACACGAGCAGGATGGGCTCACGAGAGTCTCCAGCTGCTTTCTGATCTTCTCATCCTCTTCAAGAGCCTGAGCGAGCTTCTTCACAAAGTCCTGCGTCTTCCCCGGGTCTGGCAGGTTTTCTTTAACACAGAGATGGAGATGGAGATATGTTTCCCCCTCAGTGAACGTTTTTCTTACACAAAAAGCTGATTGTATTTGACAGGAGATTAATCTAACAGCACTGCAGAGAACAAACACGACTTACTTGTGATAACCATGACCTTTGAGAACACGGCCTTGTTGTAAGAGTCAGACTGGGGGGAATAAAGGAATTCAAGAATGTTCAACCCGAAGTACAACATGTAATATAAAGAAATCAGAATCTATAACCAAAACCAAACAAGTGAGAGGAAAAACCAACTTTTGGCTGTTTAACAAGATCCAGAAGATCTTTGACATGGTGTCTCAGCATGTTCTGACACTTCCACATTTCATTCAGAGCTCTATAGGAGAGATAGACCACAACAACCACAATCAACATTCCATGTCTGCAAATACATCTTCATGGGTCCCATAAACTCTTTTCAGACCCACAAGCACCTTATAAAATCCTATTTTCCATTAAAAACATCATGAAACAATTTAACTTCCATAACATCATGCATTTCTAAATTAAACAATATTTAACAGAATGGGGCTTTTGGTTTGCAGGTTGCATGGTTCAAAATCCTCTACTCAATTTGTGCACAAGCAGATGTTTTAGATGAATAAAACAAGAATTACTGCACCTACTTGACAGCATTTCCATCCAATGTGGCGTACAAGTAATACAGGCACTTCATTCGCTCTGTAGTCTCTAGATTGTGAGGCACGAGATATTGGGCGAAGATCCTCTCCACAAGCAACCTAGCGAAAAAATCAAATCAGATTGAATCTCTTATATATATTTTTTTAATTTACATTCCTTTGAGATTGTACATTGTTTTCTTTGACATGTCATTACCCAAATTTAACTGAGCTTAGACAGCATTCAAGTGAGCTCAAATCTCAAATTGATGACCCAATCATAACACGAAATTGCATTTGCACACAGTTGTCAGCACATGCTTTAATAATGCAATAACATTATAAACCAACTCATCAGTGAGAAGTTCAAATGGGTAATCTGAACAAGCTGCATGCAACACGCCATGAAAGCTTAAAAATTAAAAGTACTTTGGTTGCAGAGCACAAAAACATCAACAAGGTTAGAAATGATTACAAGACGGGATAAGGAATCATGTTTCAAAAAATGACCGCAAATTAACTCAGCATGTGCATTTAAATTTGAAAATAAGTGAAACGAGTTGTGAGCCTGAACTGCGACCATCTCTGCATTTCATCCTGTGGCTCCATTCTTGGGTTTAGCGTAAAGAGAATCTGTGGTCATCTTTGGTGGATTTTTGCAGCCGATACAGACGATTTCTTGTCATCATCAGCCAATACTGATAATTCAAGTTTTATATAAGTGACTTGTAAGCTCTCGGTTGACTAGCACAATGAAGGCATTTTTAATGATTTCATGTCTTATTCAACAAAGACATGTTAAATTGATCAAAATAGTTCAAAAAAAAAAAAAAAAAATCTAATTTCAAATAAATGCTGTTCTTTTCCATTCATCAAAGAATCCTGAATGTATCATGGTTTCCACAAAAAGGTTACACTTTAGTTTAGGGTCCAATTCTCACCATTAACTAGGTGCTTATTAACATGCATATTACTAGGATATTGGCTGTTTATTAGTGCTTATAAAGCACATATTAATGCCTCATTCTACATGACCATATTCTACATCCCTTAAAGGGATACTCCACCATTTTTTCATATTAAACTATGTTATTCCCTTAACTAAGACGAGTTGACACATACCTCTCTCGTCTCAGTGTGTGCACTCAATCGCTCTGGCGCGCGAGACACTTTGATAGCACTTAGCTTAGCCCAGTTCATTCATTAGGATCCAAGCAGAGAAGCGACCAAACACCTCCACGTTTTCCCTATTTAAATACAGTTACACAAGTAGTGTAACTCGCCCTAGGACGGTGACACAAAATAAAACGTTGCACTTTTCTAAGCGTGTAAAATGTATAACTATATTGTACTCGGCGCAGTAATATCATCACTCGTGAAAAGTCCTCTTCCCCTCTCACTCTCCGGAGTGATGATATTACTGTGCCGAGTCCATTGATATATATGCGCCGAGTCGAAGTGCTCCCAAGCACTTGCTATGGTATTCCGCCATAAAATATAGTTATCCACTTTACACGCTTAGAAAAGCGAAACGTTTTATTTTGTGTCACCGTCCTAGGTCGAGTTACACTACTCGTGTAACTGTATTTAAATAGGGAAAACGTGGAGGTGTTTGGTCGCTTCTCTGCTTGGCCCATATTGAATGAACTGGGCTAAGCTAAGTGCTATCAAAGGGTCTCGCGCGCCAGAGCGATTGAGTGCACACACTGAGGCGAGAGAGGTATGTGTCAACTCGTCTTAGTTAAGGGAATAACAGTTTAATATGAAAAAACGGTGGAGTATCCCTTTAATCCTACCCAATACCTAAACTTAACAACTACCTTACTAACTATTAATAAGCAGTAATTAGGAGTTTATTGAGGCAAAATTTTTAGTTAATAGTTAGTGAGAATTGGATCCTAAACTAACGTGTGAACAATGAAAATATTAAGCAAGCAGCACAACTGTTTTCAACACTCATAATAATAATGTTTCTTGAGCACTGTGGAATTACAAATTTAAGAATCGGTTAAACATCTGGTGATTTTAGGTCCTTACATAACATAGCATGAAAAACTAAGGTAGAGTACATTGAATTAAAGTCCCTGTAAAGGCAATTCTACAAAAAAATTCTAAACACATTATAAATGTTACAAATGTATTGCTAAAACATATTACAAAGACTGTGAACTGTGAAGTACTGAAATGCGGAGTTAGACCGTTAAACAGTTTTTCACCATTGCTATTTTACGGATTTTTTGGGCGGGGCTAAAACAGGGCTCGATGACGCACTGGAGCCCATGAGCTCGTGGACACGCCCCTACTTGATGACACACCGAGGCCACTGAGGCTGATCTCTCCCGACCCCATTCGCATTCGCCGCTCAAACGCGAGTTACTGTCAGTACTATTAGTTACTACAGCCTACTGTTTGCTAGCTAGCTAAGCCTTCGACACGGAAATGCATATAGGCTACTACCTGGATGCGATCATGTACAAAACAGATCGGTGTCTTTATTTAAATTTCCTAAAAACGATCACATCAAGAAGAGGTGGATTCATTTTGTGTAGAGCCAACCTTGATGAAGAGATGAGGATCAACGGCAACAACACCCGCCTCTGTAGTGATCATTTTACACAGGATCGTTTTATAAACTTTCCTCAGAGACAACTGGGATTCACTGATAATCCGCTGTTACTGGTGAACGGGGCCGAAACGACTATCCCCCGCCAGCGTTCATCCTCCCGTCCCGAAAGCAGTATCACCTAATATTGCCGTCGACAGCTTTCCCGCTAGTGGGCGTGGTTTCAGGGCAGCCAGTGGACACGCCCCCAGCGTTTGAGAGCAGAGAATAATGCTAATTTTTTCAAGATTTTGATAGCTTATTTAATGTACTTGCCGGCTTTTTTTATCGTTCAAATTTGGCTGGATGGCTAATAACACATTTTTCTGTGGTGTGACATACTCAGAACACATACTTAATTTTGACTTTACAGGGACTTTAAGCATTTAAGGTCATCAGTCTGGTGCTTTGTCTCCATTTCTAAGCACTGCCTCCTACAATCTATATAAACTACAATGTACACTGCCTTAGTTAGACTTGATGACTGCAGCTACCGACAACTCGTCTTCTCAAAGAATCCTGCTGAAGATACAACCAAGTCTCCCGGTCTTCGCTTCTGAGTTTCCTACAGCACCAAATCAGCATATTAGAATGATTTCTGAAGGATCGCGTGATACTGAAAACATTACTGTACTGTATTTTTCTATTTCTATTACTATGCAGGTTTGGAGAGCACAAGAGACTTCTCAAAAACATTGCAAAAATCTTACCAATGCCACATCTTCAAGATATAGTTAAGTAGCTGGTTAACCTAGATCAAGTTTGCAAGTATGATTTTCAATTCTCTTTGAACAATTATTTTGAATGGTATGGAAATAAAATCAATATCATAATCAAAGAGTTTATGAATATAGCTACCATAGTAATATTATCTGTATAATTTTTAGCCATCACTGCAAATTAAAAATCTAATAATTTAACTGCTGTAACAACTTTACCAACTATAATTAAAACCCTTAATAAAAGGACAATGCATTAAAACGTGTAAAATGTGTTCACATAACCCACAATGTGCAATATAACAGCTTTATAATGCATTATATAAACGGGCACTAAGCAATGCGTTACTGAATCTGTGTTAGCAAGCGTCTCTGTCTGGTGACATCACTATTCTTTCTTTATGACTGGCCTTGTCTTCAGCTCTGCAGAATCACTCAACACAGGATCAAGCTGAGGATTTTCACAGTCCTCTTGTTTTTAGCCAAAGCACAGGCTCTCAGAGGTCATTTTATTTGAGAAACATGCCCACTGGCTGTCAATGAATCTAAAAGTCGCTTCAAGCCTTAAAAACATGACTGGATTTTTAATGTCGAGGATGTGCCATAGCATCAGTAACGTCGAAGGGGTTTCTCTGTAAAGTGCACAATCTCAAATCCTCTGTCCACCAGTGGTCCTTAAATTCTAACAACCTGTGAAATATCTTGAAGTTAAATTACCCAGCAGAGCTCCATCATACAGGAGATTCAGATTTATAACAAGCTCTTAATGTAGACTTGCTGCGGTAGTCGGTATTACCAGTGTAGGGCCCTATGATTTCCGCGATCACGGAATCGCGGACGGAATTGCGGAATTGGCCAATTAACGCGGAATCTAGTGTTAACGCGGAATTTCGTGGAATTTTACATATTTGGTTTGAAATTCTGTTTTTGTGTGGGAGAAGAACGTATGTCTGGTTAAATGCAGACCGGGGGAAGCAAATCTGGGTGACACAACCCCCCCACCCCGTCATTTCAGCTACAATGACGAAATTAAAACAATGAAAGCATGGCGAAGCGGCTCTCCACGGCTCTCCTTTCGTCGGCAAAAAGTTAAGAAACTCAACACTATAAGCCGTCAGTGGCGAGCCGAGAAGTTCGCACGTGACTTATGCAGTGTTTCCGACACATAACGTAGACTAACGTTAATTCGCCGCCACATACTGCGTTTCGTTTTTTAACACTATTTAAAACACGCAGCGTATTCTTTCAGTTGTATTTCCCCGCTCTCCCTCCGTCTCTCTCTCACACTCACGCGTCTCTCTCACATACACATACACACACAACGTGCACACCACGTCTGTCTATGAGGCGCCGGACTGGACAAAGGCGAAGCGAACTCCGTGAGCGACACTGGGCGAGAGAGAGACAGAGTGTGACTTTATTTAAACTTATATAAACTAATCTAATTTATATTACTGGACAGTTTAAAGCTCATAACCATATTTTGTTGTTACTTGAAGAGTGCAGTGTTGTTGCATCATGCAGTATTTGTCCTGAAAAGGCTACTGAGTAAATATCTGTATTACCTCAATAAATTTAAGGTCATTCCTAATTTATTTGTATTTTTTAATACATTTTAATCATTAACTTTAAAAGCACACTCTTTTTTACGACTAAAATAACAGTCAAGGGTAAAAAAAAAAACAATTCCCAAAAATTAAAACGGAAAAAACGGAATTTGGGAAAAAATAAAACGGAATTTGGGAAAAAATAAAACGGATTTCATAGGGCCCTACCAGTGTTACAAGGTGGTCGGCCATACACGATTACATTACTTGGCCACTGTGGCACTGCCCCCACTGTCTTTTTGCTTTTTTATAGAAATAAAAAACATTTAGTTCAGTTGTACAACAGACACTACAATTTTAAGCTGAAAGCACCTGCTCTGCTCCATACAGTACTAGCTGCAGAGTCAGATTTCACTTATGTGATGAGAGTAAGGAGAGATGACTGACAGGACAATGGCAGAGGATTTGGTGCGCAACATATCCTGACGTGCACTGGCCATTGACTAATATCTTGTAAAATGTGTGGTCAGTAGTACCGCCAATCCCTATACACAGAGTACACACGTTCAATAGCGAAAGTGAAAAGCAAGTGCCCATTCAAAACACCCCCTCCCCCGATGTTATCGGTAATTCTGGTGTTGTCGCAAGTTTAAATTTCCTCACTGTGACATCCATATCTCATATATATATATTTATTAGGACTGGGCGGTATGACGGTATATATCGTTACTGCGGTAGAAAATGTCAACCGTAACAGATTTTTTTATTCCGTGCATAGAGGGAATGCATTAACGTCACTTTCCCGCCGTAACACGCCCCCCTCAGCCGGACTGAGTGGCAAAAGAGCTGCTGCGTGGCTGGAGTTAATAGGGGAAACTGCGAAAACGCGAGTAAAACAAACTATTATCAGTTACTAAAAGTTGGACTCGATATAGTGTTCCTTACAACTTATCAAAGATCCAGTGATCCATGGATATTGACATGCAGCCAGGAATCGTGGTTCCTGACATTTATATGTGCCTGATTTCGACGCCGGGGAAATAAATTAAGAAAATTTGCCTGTAAACGTTTTATATAAATACAATATAGATAGGTCTAAATCCGAGTGATCACTTACATTAATGTTATATGGTATATCATCATATCGTCCAGCCCTAAAACTTGTATAGTTTTTTGTCAGTGTTTATTTAAAAACATCCAATTATGCAGAATATAGTCTGTTCTGTAGCTTTTTGCAGTCTGTAAAAATATACAGTACCTCAGATTTCTGGTCAAATCTCGTTGTACAGTCAATCGCAGATTCGCAAAGCTCTTTCCCGTTTTAGATGTGTTTTTTGTGTTTTTCACGGCATTCACGCTGAAAACAACTGCTAAATATATATATATATATGTGTAAAGAATAATTGACGACAGGTCATTGAATTATTAGAAAAATAATGCACACCCGAGGTGGTAATGTTGCACCTCGGGTGTGCATTATTTTTCTAATAATTCAACGTCCTGAAGTCAATTATTCCGCTTATACTACAGTTACCACACCTCAAAACATTGTTCAGATGATGCATTTCAAGACGTTTGTCAAGTTTTTGTCATTAAAACGCTCTTGTATGTAGGACTAATTTCTTACGCATCTAATCCCATGCCTAATATGCACGACTAATAATGACTATTGGGACTGTCATATTACACAAGATTATAAAGAGAACACTATTGTAATAAAACATTGTGAATTATTTGGGTTTAGATGCCATGTCGCGTTGTTCCAGGAAGAGCTCGTCAGAGACTTTGAGCCACCACAACATATGAGTCATTCTGAATGGCACGTAACTCAGTTTAAGTTCACTTGTGCATTCACGTCATTTTGTGCAGATATAATTTTGTAATATTCTGCTTATTTTGTATATATCTGATTAATATCAAATAGGATGCGTTTCTTTGAGTTAAATAAACGCTAACAAAGTGCTCAACGGTTATTCATTCAGCGCGCGCCGCTGAAGTAGAATGCACAACTAATAACGATGGTTAATTTGGGACTTTCATATTACATAACATGAGAACACTATTTTATTAAATGGTTGTGAATTCACTGGGTTTAGTTGCCGTTTTCAGTGCGTTGTTCTAGCACTTCCACAACAGTCACACATTCTGACAAGCACGCATATGAGGCGGCGTTGGTGACACATTGTATTTGTCGTTATATTTATATATTAAATAGTTAATTTAATTTATCAATCACATCAAAACATTTTACAATCCTACTAAGCCTTTATTTAGATTAAAAAACATTCTTATTAATTTGGTGAGTAACATAGCTTTTTGAGCAGCATTTGCAGACCCTGTGCTGTTTGCCATTAATGCTAACGATTAATCGATTAATTGATCGTTAATTTAAACGACGATCGATCATGGGAATTTGTGAAAATTGATATCCCTAATATATATATATATATATATATATATCGTACAAACTTCATGGCACATTCAAAGCCTGTCAGAAACCAGCACTCTTTTTCAATAGCATCTTAAACCAACACAGAAAAAAACTTCAGAAAAATGTGCCAATGTTTTGGTCCTATACAAACTTTCACAGAAAATAAAGTTCAAGCCTAAATTTCAGGTTCCGAAGCACATTTAAATATTTGATGCTAAACCTCACAGTTTAAAGAGCCTAGGGCCATCACAAAGACAGGTATTATATCTCAGGACACCCATTCAGAGATATCCATCAAGCGTGCATGAGTGCGAGCACGAGCATCAAGTTGCTGGCTGCAGTTCACTTATCGGTAACCGGTGTCTTTAAGAACAAGGGTTTATGAATTCTACATATAGCCCCTTAAAGATTTGGGCTATTTAAATAAGCATTGAAAACATTTCAATAATCAAAATTTGTCAATCAAATTCTGGGTCAATTACTTCAACAAACTATGATTTAAGGCTTAATTAATTACAATAACATTACCATAGAAAACCATGTATATAATCCATCAAAGACCATTTTTGACCAGAGAAAATCGAGACTTAATTGCCAAGTACTGAATGGAAGCAGCATTCACAATTGACACAAACCACTTGAATTTAAAATAGCCATGGACATCATACTAATATCAAAAGACCTCCTGCTTATCTTTACTCACCGGTCGTCGATGCTGTTCTGGTAGTAAATATGAAGCAGTTTGTCTTTGATCCAGGAGATCTGCTTGGCTGCCTCTTTGCCAGCCTCCGCCTGTAAGGCGTACTTCTTATAGATCTGAGCCAGGCCCATCATAGCCTCCTTACGGACCCGCCACTGCAAGATAACACACAACAAGAAACTCTACTCAGTGAGATTATTCTACTCCCGTGTAAAAATCATGCCCTTAGAGCCAGCAGCAATAAAAACACCTTGTCAGCATCCCATTAAAGTCATAAAATATATTTTACAGGGACACAATGTTATTGTATTGTTGATCTTTTTAATGCAAAAATGTTGATTTTCATTTTTTGATCCCGTAATGCACTGCAAGTGATGTAATCAAATGAGCCATAACAATACATTATAAAAATACTTTTCAGTAGTGAATAAAATATACAACACTACCACTCAAAAGTTTTAGGTTTGTAAAAAACAAGTCTCTTATGCGCACCAAGGATGCATTTATTTGATCAAAAATACAGTAAAAAATACTATTATTGTGAACTATTAGTATTAAAATGAAGTGTTTTCTATTTTAATGTGTTTTTTTTTTTAATGTAATTTATTCCTGTGATGTCAAAGCTGAATTTTCAAAATCATTGCTCATTATTCAGTGTCACATGACCCTTCAGTAATCATTCTGATATGGTGCTCAAGAAACATTGTTATCATCATCATCATCATCATCATCAAAACACTTACTGGCCCCAAACTTTCGAGCCATCTGGAATTCATTAAAGAATCTATCTCTAGCCAATTATGATTAAAAATGTTGTCTTGGTGGGCAGCTTACTACATTTTAGAACACACCTACAGTAAAACAGTAAAAATTAATACTGTACATTAAGAAAGAGAAATCATATTTAATCTCACCTGTAGTCACATTTTGCCTCAGCATGAACATGTCAGAGCAATGACTGCTTTTAAGGTTTTACCAAGTCATAAAAACATCCATTTAGCTACAACTGAACCTAAATAGCCCGATATAACCATTCCTGCATATAAAGCCACAGCTTATGTATGTCAAGCTACAGAAGCAAACAAGGTGTAATAGGATGAGATGGAAATACTCCTTGACTACTGCGGTGTCATTTGTCCAGGAACACAGGGGGCTCTTCGATTAAATTTCTCCCTGAAAGCATTTTGAAAAGGCTGAGAAATGGTTATAGTCCAATTTATATCATTCCGTCCCCTCCAGCTCTGGTGGCTAAAGGAGACTGCTGATTAAATTATAGGGAGAAGAAATTGAGTGTGTCTGGAAAGAAACAAGAAGCTAATGTATTCCAGCTCGACTCTGCCCTGAATGCGAATATGTCAAAGTCTCTGGTTCATTTGGGGTACTAATGGGAGAAAAGGCCCTCAGATATTATGCATGAAATAAAATGACTGCAGCACTAATAAAGACTGTTTAGGAGACAGCAAACAAACATGCACAAAGAGAGCCTGGTACTTACCCGTTTATCTAGAGTCCTCTCCTTCACAAAGTTAAGCAGGTGATCATTGACCAGAGCGAGGTCCTTTTTGGAGGCAGTTACAATGGACACAATGACGTCGTGTCGAATTGCCTCCTCTGGGTCATGTGACCTTACTTTCAAATACTCTGCATAAGAAATAATTACATGCACAATTTGGTTTAATGTGCATTCACATAATTTTCCTTGCAAATTTAACTGAAATTTTTAAATAGTATATGAACAAATATACACATACATACGTACATATATATATATATATAAAAAAAAACATTACAAAACATTGTGTGATGCATTCAATATATCAAAGAAGATAGATAGATAGAATTCAATATATTGTTAAATGTTTGCAATGGATGGATTTTTTTTTTTTGTCATTATATTTTAATATAAATATGAATTAAAGGAGTTCCATTTCGGTTTCGTGTTGACTTTTATACTCATTTGTGAAATAAAAGGGTAGTGAAAGTTAGTACGGGAACAGTTTGTACCAGTGAGATCTTTTGCCAGGTCTGGATGGTTCATCAAGCAATGGCTGGCAAACTTAACACATTCCAGTCGAACAGGGACGTGGATGTCATTAAACCTAAGGAAACATAGATGGTAAAAATCGTTCAGCTTCGTCTTGCTGTTGAAATATTTATCAGTTTGTGTAGAGAAAGAAGCAGGTAATTGGATCTGTGGTGCGTGAGCTGTACCTCCCAAGGTAGCACTGCCAGAGAGGTTTGTTCTGTGAAGCGAGCTCTGAATCTTTCGCACCAAACATCTTAGCCAGGAGCTTGACAACTTGCAGGCGTTCATCGTTATCATTGCTCTACAAAACAGACATGAGGATTTCCTGGTGATATAACTGCAAAAACAAGGCCCACGCCTATTAATTATAACACAAAAAAACCCTGAATTAACCCATTTAGCCTCGTCATCATTGTGCTTTGCATAAATACAAAAGAATAAAGGCATGACGTCAAATACGGTACGTGGAACAACAAGCCCCTAACAGACCGATAACATTCATTCATACGCTAATCACAAACTCAACCTGCTTTTGTCAGTGTATACAAGTTTAATAACATGACCAACACAATAGAAAATAATCGCCTTTGCTAGTTTTTGAAAAATGCTGTGCTTTCAGGCCACGCTGGATTAAATCTCATGTGAAAGAAAATGAAAGAAAGGATCGTTGACTTGGCTGAAGTGTAATCATGTTCACGCAGCATGTCAGCATCTTTTCGCTCGGGAATGTCAAATCCATATTAGATGTGGATTTTATTGCTTAAAAGTTTCTATTAACTTCCAGTTAACTCACAAACAACTGAGCTGAATTTTCCATTGTGAGAATAGCACATTTATTCTTAGGTAAGTCACAGAAGGCAGAATTTATTTGAACACTTTTTTCATTTAAACACTTCTCCATGTCATCAGGTTCTGACCACAGTTAATACACACAAGGTTTTTGACCCCCACAGGCCACAAGAAATGTTGTAAACAAGTTTCTGTGGTATTGTGAGATGTTAATCATGAGCTATCAAAGATGTCCTAAAGGCTTAATAGAGGCTCAATTACAGGGCTACCATGCATTCTTAGAAGTAGCCAAATAACCATCCAAAACTAGACTAATAAGCAGCCTGACATTAGAAGGGGAAAGAAAGATTTAGTGTCCTAATCTAACAAGACTGTCAATAAATAATACCCAATAATAAACCAATAATATGGTTTCAAATATTTGTTTCAAATATTGAGGGCCAATGGGTGATATAATGCATGTAAGAAATGTAATATAAATAAAATTACTTACTACTACTACTAATAATAATAATAATAAAATAAGTAAAAGTAAATAAAACAAAAAAAAACTTTTAAATATCGTCATCGGTCAACAATTTTTTCTGTTTGGCCAATGTGTTGGAAGCGGGACTTTTATTTTGACGGACCAGATGCAGGTCCATGTGAACTGATCTGAGTTCAGCTTCAATGGACACGCACGACTTTAAACCCTTGATTTCCAACTATGCTGCGCTATATTCAGTTGCCCACTATGTCAAATTCCTGTTATTTTCACAGTGCTGCATGTAAAATTAGTTACACCTTGTCTTTATTTGAGTTAGTTACAGTGATTACTTTATTTTTATTCATATTAAAGCTGCAGTCCGTAGTTTTTCCTCTTTGTCGCCATCTCTGTTCAAAATATGCAATTGCAGTTATTCGCGGAATTATCAACTTTACGTGAGATGTGCCTCGGCACGGCACAGTGCGGATGAACACAATGTTTTCAGGAGACTGTGAGGCTGTCAGTCACCGCACCGGTGTGGATACTGGCATTCAGAATCACAGATTATACTTTTTGGAAGTATGACCAACATAAGAATTTTCACCGGAAAATGTCATCTGAACAAGTAAGAAACATCCACCTTTGTTATGACCAACTAAAGGAAAAAAGCATTGCAGTAAATCGCGCTGAATAAATCTAACGATCGCTTATCACGTCAAACCGTGCAAATTATACTTTGTTCTCAAATTGTTAATGTTAACAACATCAGCATTGCGTGACTACATTTAATGCCCTTCAGATATTTATTCTTGTTTTCGCATGGGCCGGTTGCAGTCTCTTTTTTTCTGTAGCCACTCCAAAAGTCTTTTGCATTTACACCTCCAGCATCCTCACACACAATAAAGCCTACTAGCCGAGACTCCTCCTTTATGTGTACAGATGTGACGTAATGACGCAAAGACATGCTCGAATCTCCCGTGGAAATCAACCAGTACCACTGGAATTAAAAACATTATTACAAGCTTACAGTTTTGAATCAAGCTAGGGCAAATAGATAGTTTTGAACACTGGCTGGTTGTGTACTTGCTCAAATTTATTTTTCGATAATTTTGAACCCAAAAAAGTTACGGACTGCAGCTTTAAAGAAAAAAAAAGCAATTTGTGAAAAATATTGTAATACGATTACAGAATCAAGAAGTTGTCATCTAAAGTAAGTCTGTTTAATTTATAAATACATTTTCTAATTATATGTTATTAAATATTAATTCAAATAAATATATATCGGCCATCCTGCTCTAAGATATCGGCATCAGCCATCAAAAAAACAATATCGGTCGAACACTATTTATTAGTACTTATAAAGCATATATAAATAAATGCCTTATTCTGCATGTCCATATTCTACATCCTTTAATCCTAGCCAATACCTAAATTTTACAACCAGTAATAGTTTATTGAGGCAAAAGTCATAGCTAATAATTACCGTATATACCCGAATATAAGAA
This sequence comes from Tiaroga cobitis, assembly GCA_030578255.1. Classification (NCBI taxonomy): domain Eukaryota; kingdom Metazoa; phylum Chordata; class Actinopteri; order Cypriniformes; family Leuciscidae; genus Tiaroga; species Tiaroga cobitis. The sequence goes on from CM060605.1 coordinate 31,636,759, forward strand.
GAGGTTTTTGTCCTAAAAAGTAGGCTGAAAAATGGGGGGTCGTCTTATATTCAGGGTCATCTTATGTTCGAGTGGAGGAATCGATTGATAGCCTTTTTCTCCCGTGCCGTCGACTGACGAGAGCGCCGAGGATCTTGATGCGGCGCGGACGCGCTTGGAAAAAACGAGCGCGTCGCTTCCATTATGAGCTCGCGCCTACATTTGAAATAACGAACTTGAGCGCGCAAAAGACGCGATATGTAAACAGGGGGGGCGGGTCTCTGCTCGCTTGTCTCCGTCCGCTCTGACATCCGTCGAAAACGGCCAGACGACCCCGTAGGGTGGTTAAATCCATCCCGTCGCACTCAGGGCAGCCGCACGAGCGGGCCTCCACCGACGAGCGGGCCTCCACACGAGGCACAGGTGATGCAAGGCATTTGGAACAACGCCTCGGAAATTTGCTCTTAAAATTATTTTCTGTTGAAAACCAGATTTTTTCCACAAAAATCTATTTTTCCACAAAAATAAGTCTGGAAAATGGGGGGATCGTCTTATATTCAGGGTCGTCTTATATTCCGGTATATACGGTAGTTAAAAAGTGAGACTTGGACCCTAAAGTAAAATGTGACCATTTTTCCTGCTGTATCGAACTCATATCGAACATGACCCCAAAACCAAGGTTCGTTCCGAAACGTGATTTATTTTCTGTTTACCGTTAGACCCTTATCATCTAAATAAAACCACACAGTTGTTAGATTTTGGAACAGAAAAACTCAATTGCCAAATATCAGTCTGACACCACATACAAAACAATTATACATTTATACACAAGCAAAAAGACCTCAAGGCACAGACAGTTTAATCGGAGATCCCCAAAAACAGCATAATGCCATGTATCGTTAAAAAGCCATCTTACCTTAAGCTTGAACTCCAGCTGTGGCAGGACGGACAGCAGTAGATGGCTGTCGATGTTGTAGAGCTCCAGGATTAGGTCAAAGACATGTTCCGACAGATCACTGACTGAAGTCTTCCCCAGCATCAGCACCTGGTTAAAGAACTGACACACCAAACTGCACATCACACACTGGCATCCATCAAAGTCTACAATGCTGCATTGGAGAACCCTTTAAAACTCACTGCATACCCGTCTGGCAGCAGCTCTTCACATGCAGTTGATTAGAGATTAGTTTGAGGAAGCTGGTATTAGATCAAAACAAAAAAGTAAGTGGCTTCATCTTTGGGCTGGAGGGGCCGTCTCCAACAGAGCGCAGATGTATGAAATAGAAAGAAAATCAGGCCTTTCTGATCTATTAAGAGTTATTGAGAAGGATTCTCCTCTGGTAAGGACCTCCGCACTATCTCTGGCACTTTTAATGAGCACAGGAGGGAATAAGGTTCACAGCATAACAGTGCTGCATGCTCCTGCGGGTGTTAATGATAAATGTGTATAAGCTCAACTCGCCGTTTGAGCGTGGAGAGGCGCTCTTGATCTCCGGTTAATGTTGCAAGCCTCAACGAGTTTTTGAAAGCAAAAGGGCTGGAGTCAAATCATGGACGTTCATTAGGGATTATTCACGATTTAAATAAACTAGAAGAACTTACTCGCACCCTTGTAAGTCAGCATGATTTTGGCACAGCCGACAAGAGATAGTGTGTATGTTCTATGCAAAGTTAACTATTATAAATCACGTTTACTCACGTTGGTAATGTATGGCTCTATGGCCTGAGCGGTTCTCTTCAGCAAGGCTTTGGCCAGATCGTACGCTTGCTTGTTGAGATTCTGCAAGACAAGATGGAGGAAATTAATAATTAACGATTACCTATTAATACAGACCTGTGTGTGTGAATCTCATGAAACCTGTCAAGAACATGTCCTGGTCTTATTTTAAATAACATTAAATTGAAAAAATATTATTAATAAATAAATAAAAAACATTTCAAATTACTGTAAAATGACTTGAAGATAATCAAATCAACATTGAAAATAAGGATTTAGGGGTAAGGTGTGCTAATTGACAAGGAAAGTATTTAATAAAACTTATTTTCATCACGTAAATATTGTAAAATTAAAGACAGTTAAAACAAATACCAACATGATTTAAAAACATTTAATTGAAAACACGCATTATAATGTGTTACATTTAAATATGCACTAAACAAGAACAATATTAAGTTAAACAAAACTAAACCCAAGAAACTATAGTTCTGCTAAAAGCTTCATCGCATTAAAATTCATTATGTAAAATTTAAATGTAATGTAAAGTACATGACTGTTCATAAGTAATGACTTTTTAAATGGCATAGCAATGCACGCAACAAATTATGTAAACACATTAATACAGTATTATAGACATGCAATTATAGGCCACACACACACGAGAGAGACTTCTTTTCTTTTTTTTATGAGAATCAAGTTTATTTGTTTTCTGTACCTTGTGTGCTGGGACCAGGTTAACCAGAACAGTATCCAGGAGTTCCTGCGAGACAGAGTCGCCCTCGCAGACAATTGAGCTCATGAGATCCACCATATGCATGTGGACTTTCTGGTTGTGTCCATTGCTAAAAATAAACAAATAAATCATGGTAAAATCAAGAACTGACCTAAAATCAGGTGCACCAGGCAATCAAAGTGAAGAAGCGGGGAAGCAAGCGCAATGGGGCAGAGAAAACAGAAACACATCTAGGTTTTTCCATTTACACATGAGAGCCGAGCGCTGCAGTGTCCCGCTCATAGAGGACATTTCCGACTGAGTGAACATCAGTGGCTGAGATGAATCGCCCCATATGCAGCCTTTATAGCGCACATGCAATGAAGGGTTTCCACCTGGGATTCGCACATCATTGTCATCTGACTGAACGCAGGGAAATGATATCGCCGAGCAGGAGGCTGACAGTTCATTAGGACATAACAAATAGGCTGCAGCTTCACATTTGCATCTCAAACAGAAAACAGCTGAATAAGGAGGTGCTTTACTGAATTATGACAGTTGTTATTGCAAGATTCAACATTGCACTCTCTAACCAAATGGCATCGCTAGTACAGGATTACAAAAAACTACTGGGTCATGTAATTAAAACTCACAATAATATTTTTGGTGATATAAAATTAGCAAATAGTGTTTCCCACACATAGACTAATTCGTGGTGCTGCGCCACAGAATCAACACCGGCCGCCACATATTGCGTTTTTTTTTTTTTTTTTTTTTTTTTTTACGCTATTTGAAACACTGTTCACTGTATTTGTTCAGCTGCATTTCCTTTCCCTGCTCTCACTCCGTCTCTCTCGGCCGCCAAAGCGAATTTCTGTCCAGCCAAAGCCTTATTTGATCGGGGAGTGATGTAGATGATTGCTGCGCATGTTACTGAAAGAAAGAGAGCCCCGGCCGCGCACTCTCACCGTCTTCAAACTGTCTTGCTCTCTCTTGCTTCCTCGCGCCTATTAATCAAAATCAATTGAGAATTGACACGATGGTAAAAGATAGGAAGACCGAAGTTCACGTGGAGCATTCGGATATTTTTTTCCCTGAATTACTGCTGGGTGTGAATTGTGCTAATAAAACGTTGCCTTTTCTTCTCTGAAAAGTGTTCCGCACATTCAGCTGAAATAAAAAAACACTTTCAATAAACAAAAAAAAAAACTATCCAGTGATTAAATGTTTTCTGTGTTTACACAAATCTTGTGCAATGTCCTAAACTGCCGGGATAATCACAAAACTCCGTGGTCCGCTAATGACACGTCCGATTCGCGAACTAATGACTCCTTGAACCGATTCAATTTAATGAATGGTAAAAACTGAAAGCTATGAAATCCAGTGGTAAAATCACAGCTTTAAAGAAAAAAAAAAGAGGGCAAGAAAGGTTGACGGTGTCCGTCGGCCACCACCAAAGACCAATTTTGACCCAGGAAAAACAAGAATTTTGACCCCTTAGCAAACAAGCGATTGCGACTTCTTTAGAAAGTTAACTAGTCGCAAGTTTGCAGTAAAATGCAGTTGGGTTGTCGAGGTCAAAACACTATATAATCTGTGAATCAAATAAACTTCTTATAAATAATGTTCTATGTCATTTTTTTACTCTTACACTGAATGTTTGGATTTTGTGAAGGTGTGAATCATTTTTGATTAATATTTAATATAATAAAGTTCTGTGTTACAAATTATTAACGAAGGAATTATTTTGAATAACATGTCTGTTGGAGACCCCGTCTGACATGGAACAATGGCTAGCTCGAGCCTCCCTCCTCCTTATCCCGTCCCCTCCCTTCAGTTGCACGCGCACTAACCCCAACCCCCACCCCCAAATCATTCTTGTCAGTTATTGGCTGGAACACTTATGTTTCGTGGTCCAGGTTGGACCAGTTTGTTTTTGTTGCCGTTTGTTGAGCCTGGGCTGTCTGCGGATTTTTACAGTGTGTTCAGTGGACAGGCAGCTAGAAGATAGTGAGGAGATGTTTGCTGTATGTGACAAAAAATGTTTCCGCCTAAAAAAAGCGTGACATCGCTTAGAGCACCTTTAAATGTGAAAAGAATCAAACGGACCATGATTTTTAGATAAATATATCCTTCGCTTTCGCTGCCTTACGGTTGAGCTAAAAATTAAAGATGGCGTCTGAAAGTTGCGGTTGGAGGTCAGTTTGTTTAAATGCACATTTATGACCAATGTTTTCCACTCTTGGTGTCATTTCTAGTGATAAATTACTACTGTAGAAATTAAATATTTGCTTAGTTTTCCCCAAAGCTCGCTCCATTTTGTTGTAGATCATTACACCGTTATGCTGCCTCCAAAATCTGTCCGAAATCAGTTTCGTTGAAAGTCCCTTTCAGGCAAGTCATTTCACTCGGTGGGCATCTTTGAAACGCCTAAATTCTGTTTTCCATTTACTTTTTTGGGGATTCTGTGTTTTATGATTTAATACAAATTTATATAAACTTTAGCAATGTAATAAAGCTTTTAAAATGTAATAAAATTTTGTGTCAAATGAGATGCGCAATGGAACTGTATAAATCAAAATATCTGGATTGTTTGATATTCCTTAGAAATAATAATATTATTACTTCGAGAAGTTCATTTTATTATACAGTAATGATATATTTCTGTTATAATTTATAAGTTAAACTGAACTTTTATTTTGACGGTTTGTCATGAAGATCTTTCAGTTTTAGTTTTCACTTTCAGTGTGTATTTGACAGTAGTTTTTTTCACAAATGAAACGGTGAAAAGCTTATGAAGTGACTCTCAAAGAAGCTCTGGAGATGAAGTTCATACAGTATGTTCATGTCATATGACGGCAGACCCTGAAAGCACTGTGAGCGTCACGTGTGTGTGAGTTTGTGTATCAAGCGCCATTCATTCACACAGAGCCATGCAGATATCACTTATTAGCGACATGAACTGAATGGCTGTTGTTGCGTTTATTTCTGCTGTGTGATAGGCTGTTAGATTAATCCATATTGAGTAAAAATGTCCAGAGCTTATTTGATCACATTCTCGATATGAAATCGTTTATCGCCCAGCCCTATTTTCCCAATTGGTGACTGGCTCTTTTGTTTTAGAAGGCGGGACTTACTCAGCATTGGGGCGGTGAACTTTCTCCCATTCAATACGAGTGCACCATCTTTGTACATCTAAAGTCTTTCTTTTCATGAGGTAACTTTGTGCGCAAAGGCTGCCTACAAAGTCATTGCCTGATAAGGCAGTGAAGTAACAAGTCAGCTGCCATTCATTCGATCAGTTCAAACAGCTGATTTATTCAGGAACAAAGGAAATGGCTCTCTTTATGCATGGGTCATTAAATCATTGGTTCACCCAATTCTTCAAAACGAGGATTCATTCAGAATTTAAACACCAATGTGTGTTACTCGGAGATGCACAATTGTTCTGTATGTATATTAGGGGTGGGGGAAAAAAACGATTCTTAGATGCATCGCGATGCGGACGTGGACGATTCTGAATCGATTCACAAATGTCAAAAATCGATTTTCAAAAAAAAATATTTTTTTTTTAAGATATATATTTATAATAACTTAATATTGACGGAACGCAAAAGACGGAACTCTGAAGCGCGAAGTGCAGGGCCCGCCCGGACCGTCTGTGGCGTGCACATAACAGAGACGCTATGGCGCGCGAGATCCAAACACACTCGTTAAAAGCTGACGTGTGGAAATATTTTGGCTTCTGAAGTTGAAGGGGGAAAGGAGCTGGACAGTCAAGAGTCACACTAGTTGTAAGCTTTGTAGAATAAAACTAAAATATTTCGGAAACAATACAAATATGAGAAGCCATATGACGCGTTTCCACCCAGAGGAGGAAAAACACTCGGCTGTACCGGTCGTTGTTATACTATTAATTTACTACAAGTATGCTGCTAGTTCAGGCACACATTTATTTTCCTGTTGGTTCTTTGCAATGTTAATAAAATCTATTGTACGTTAATTCTTTATGGGTCATTACTTACTTTTAAAGCAAAGTATTTATAGTCACACAAAAAGATTCAGATAATCGATTAAGCATCGAATCGCAGCCCTCTGAATCGTAATCGAATCGAATCGTGGGGTGCCTAGAGATTCCCACCCCTAATGTATATGTGTATAATAACTAAGATATAATTTTCTTACTCTATTGAATGCTTCAATGGTTAGACATGAACAACAGACTCACTTGATCACTTGAAACAGTGTTCTGTAGAGCTGAGTAAAGATCTCATTACTGTCCTCCAATTCAAAGCAGATGTTGTAGGACTTCACCCAAGCGATGTTCTAGGGAGCCAGAGGGGGAAAGACAAGGTCAGATACTGGTTGAAAAACCATTGTAAGACCTTGCTTCAGAGTATATTAATTGGGTGCCATACCTCCAGAAGATAAAAATATCGATTAAACTGGGCACTCTTGGTGTCCTCCAACCCTTTCAGCTGTCGAGTTATGAACATGAAAATATCCTGAGTGGAAAAGAAGAGCAGACAGTTTTAATATTTTAAGCACCTGCAAAGGCAAGACTTCACAATGCATGAGAGACTGCAGTGTTATTTTAGTATTTTCTGCAGAACAACTCGATCCCTTGCTGTCTTTTGTTAAAGGTGAAGAAAAAGACTAGACATGTGAACACAAATAAATATCACTCTCAACATTTTCAGCTTTAATGTATACCAATACAATCTAATAGTTCTTTACCAAAATAAACCAGAAATCACAAAATTTTACTTAAAGCTGCAGTCCGCAGTTTTTCCTCTTTGTCGCCATCTCTGTTCAAAATCTGCAATTGCAGTTATTCACGGAATTATTAACTTTACGTGAGTTGTACTTCGACACGGCACAGCGCGGATGAACACAATGTTTGGTCATACTTCCAAAAAGAATAATCTGTGATTGCGAATGCCAGTATCCATTCGCATGGATGGCATTCGCAATCACAGATTATTCTTTTTGGAAGTATGACCAATATAATCATTTTCACCGGAAAACGTCATCTGAACAAGTAAGAAACATCCACCACTTATGTTCTGGTCCTGACATTGCAGTAAAACGCGCTGATTAAATAACAATTGCTTATTATATCATGCAAAACCGTGCAAATTATACTTTGTTCTCAAATTGTTAATGTTAACAACGTCAGCATTGCGTGAATACGTGTAATGCCCTTCTGATACATATCCTTGTTTTCGCATGGGCCGGTTGCAGTCTCTTTTTTTCTGTAGCCACTCCGAAGTCCGAACGAAGTCTTTTGCTTTTTACAGCGGGTGAATCTCTAGTTGTCGGTGTTTGTCGTTTGAACCTTTCTGGATCCGCCATCAAATTGATAAATTTAATTATATCAAGTGCTGTGAGAAAAGGCTATAAATCTCCAACTCCAGCATCCTCACACGCAATATAGCTTACTGTATGTTCACACCGCCGCCGACTTGAGCGTCAAAGAAGCTCTGGCCGCTCTGTCAAGGACGCTTGTCAAAAAGCACGGGGAAGCTCGTTGACGCTTTGGACGCTCTGACGTAGCAGGGAGAAGAGAAGTGTCACAACATGAAATGTAATAAACAGAAAAAACAAGCAATACATTGAAGAAACCTTTTATAATGACAGCATTTTTATAACCGTTTTGGTCACATTTGGTCGGGGAAAAAAATAATAATTAGCTATTATTATTATTATTATTATTATTTGCATTAGGCTATTATTTGCATTAGTGCAATTGGTCAAATCGTTGTCACCGTGAGCAAATGAATTGCATTCCCGCTTAAAACGAGCGTTCCTGTAAGCAAACAACGTCATATCATATATGATAGGAAACCCAGCAACAGCGATTATCAGCTTCTCCTCCATTTTCTCAGAACTAATGTTTTGGTAGGAACGAAAGTTCACATCGTATGTTTCTCCGGAATCAGCCAGAGTGAAGGACGTCTTTATTCTGATTGGTTGCTGGCGTTTTGCCGCTGCTTGCCGCTGAACCGCGCCATAGCTCATTACCATAAAGTTGAGCTTCTTTCAACTTTCTGATTGACGCTCAAAACGCCCAAAACGCGACGCCGAGGGATTTGACGCTCCTTGCAGCTGAGAGAAGCCAGCTTCCATTGAAAATGAATGACTTCCGGCCGCTTTGGAAGCTCAAGTCGGCGGCGGTGTGAACGTACAGTTATACTAGCCGAGACTCCTCCTCTATGTGTACAGATGTAACTTACTAATGACTCAATATAGCCTAGTAGCCGAGACTCCTCCTTTATGTGCACAGATGTGACGTAATGACTCAATATAGCTTATACTAGCCGAGACTCCTTTATGTGTACAGATGTGACGTAATGACGCAAAGACATGCTCGAATCTACCGCGGAAATCCACCAGTACCACTGGAATTAAAAACATTATTACAAGCTAAGGCAAGCAGATAGTTTTGAACACTGGCTGGTTGTGTATTTTCTCAAATATGTATTTTGGATCATTTTTAACCCAAAAAAAGCTACGGACTGCAGCTTTAATGGCCATAAATGACTTAAAAGTATTAGACTGATCACGTGATCTCACCATGGCAGCCACCATGGAGGGAAATTAAAATGTAATCATAGATATAAACATTTATAGTTCTTCACTGATATATGCAAGAACTAAGATGACATTCAATAGACTGAGTTTTCCAACCTTAAGTTTATCAGGTGATGTGTACGGGGCCTCGGGGGCGTAGATGCGAAATATATCTGCAAGACAGCAGGCCACGAGCAGTCTGACATCTTTGTCTGGGTGTTTGAGGAAAAAATCTGAGGCGAGATGCAAGGCCAAGTTCAGATAGAGTTCCTTCTCCTCCTCTGAGTCCTGGTCCATATCCATGAAAGTTTTCACCACCATCTGAGGTTGAAAAACACCATAGAGCCGTGTGTCAACCACAAATCTAACTAACAGTGTGATGTAAGGCACTCTAATGGGAAACACACTTTCACTTGGCAGTCCTAGTTAAAAATAGACATAAGTGTCAAAGCCACAGAGGGAGGAAACTGCATCTACAAGCTGAAAAAAGGCTTGAAATACGAGCATAAAAATGATCATTTCATTCTGTCTGATTAAACTTCAGCTGAGGTTTCCGTTTGTGTATCTGTGTAAGTGACCTGTAGAGAGCGTGATAGGTTTCTATTTACAACTGGTTTTTGCAGCGTTAAGCTTTATAGCCAAATCACAGGCATGTCTGTTGAGCATGTGAGTTAGTGACTAATTAACTAACTAACTAAGTAAAGTAAAAAGGGGTGGGGTAATTAAAAAATAGAAAAAAGTTGTATTGTATATCTAACCGAAGAGTGGTACAGACATGCTTCAGGACCCATTATTCATTGTAATTACATGGGGGGGGAATCATAAACTCTTTCACTTTGATGAATGACAGATTGTTCCTCACCTTCAGTCTCCGAACCATCTCCTCCTTGGAGATCTTATCGGAGATCTCCTTCACCCCCGGCGGGTAGGTGATTTTGCCGTCCGTGGCTCGATTCTTGGAGTGAGCCATGCTCTCCGATCAGTGATTGCTGAGAAAGAGAGAGAAAAAAAAAAAAGACATGAATATATGAACAGGGAATTTAAATCAATTACTCTTTTGGAAAATGTGCTATTAAAGAAATAATCTAATGGATTCTGTATAAATCCTGGATTCCCCCCCCTTAATAAAAAATCCTTAATATCGGTGCCGATAATCGGTCGACCCCTAAAACAAAATACGATTGTTATATTGCAGCTAGAGCAGGAATCAAGGCTTCATCGGGACAGCATTCTCACACAGAGAAGCTCAATTACACAACATTTTAAGATGAAGAGGTGCTCTTTTGGTTCCCTATCAAGTCTAAACTTCGACATTACAGATGTCGTATATGGGAACTCCTCCCCTTCTTCACTTCTGCTGAAATCTTATAGGCTAACGCCAGCGGAGCTGGCCAATTGAGGCAAATATGCAAATACTGAAACGTTGAAGTATGAATGCAGATGCAACGTCAATTTCCCTCAGAATCTCTCTCTTCACGCTCAAATCGTGTGCTAGAAAGCTGATACCAATATCTACTAAAGGATTTCTTCTCGCCGTCGTCGAAGGTGCGCCGAAGATACGCTCAACTGTCTTCTGCATCCGATGGCGACTATCTGGCGAGTCCCCCACGTCAAGGAGACAGTAGCAGCGCACCTCTGCCCATCGGCTCCCGCCCTGGGCTCGGACCGCAGCCCGAGCATGCAGATTCACGGCCCACCAGGCGAACAAGGCCCATGGAGTGGTGTGGGAGGCGGTGTCTGCGCTGCAAGCCATGTCCTTGCTTCAGGTGATGCAGGCAAAGCTGTTGAAGTCTCTAGATGGCGCCGCCTCTGTCGACGCTGACGCCATCCGGGACCTTCGTTGAGCCACGGACCTCGCGCTCTTGGCCACGAAGTGCTCGGCCCAGGCGGCAGGCCGTTCGATGGGGTTTACCCCACACCTGTGGCTCACCCTTTCTGACGTGCAGGAGGCTGACAGGAAGACGCTGCTGAACGCACCGATCTCCCCAGCAGGCCTGTTCGGAGAAGCCGTTGAAAAGGTCACCGAGCGAGACTCCGAGACCCAGAAGAAGGCTAAGGCGATGAGTCACGTCATCCCTTGAAGGCCGCTGCCGCCTCCACCGCAGCCTCGCTCTAGCTCGTCATCCGCTTCGGGCCGCCAACCTCAAGCTGCGGCTAGACGGCAGTCAGCACCACTCCAGGAGCTGGATGCTCGCAGAGGGCGGAGCAACCAGTGGCAGGGTGCGGGGAAGAAACGGACGGCCCAGAGAAGCCTGCGCAGGAAGGTCGTTGCGTCTCCAGCGAGACCCGAGAAGTCGTCCTGACCGCCCGGGCAAGAGGGGAAGAGAGCGCCAGGCTGGCCCTGCTCCCAAGCGCCATGCTCTTCAGTAGAGGTCGACCGATTCATCGGTTTTGCCGATTAATCGGCACCGATAGTTGTTTGGTGGAACTATCGTTATCGGCAAAAATCCACACGATAGTTTTTCCGGGTTGCGTCCGTTGCTGGAGCGGCTGAGAAGTGCGCGCGGTCATTACACAGCAGGAGAGCGCTCAGAACAGAAGAGACTGCTGGCATTATACAGAGCGAGAGCGGCCTCTAGAGGACAAATAAAAAACTATCACTGGCTGAGTTGTTTACTTAACACGTGAGGCAGCGCGCAGCACGGAGAGAACACGCAGCACAGAGAGCGCTGACATTTAAAACACCGACAGCGAAACGGTATGAATACATAACACTAAAGTAGCTACATATTGCCATATCATTACAAAGTAATTCATTTGTTGACTAGATGCTGCATCAGCAGGGAAAGAACAGTAGTTTGCCGTCGAGGCTGTGAGGACTCTAACATTACCTCAGTCAACCGTTAATGCAATGTGACAAAAACACACGCAGACCTGACCCAAATGTTTTATGGCACAATTGTTACCATCTATTTGCATTATTTTTATCCGGCTGGTCACTTTTATGCATTCATTAGCCGACGAAGTTGCATATTTAAAACTAGTGACGTGATTTCTTTCTCAACATTATGTTCATGCAGCCGACAGAAACGTAAACTAATCAGAAACGCATTCGATTTAAGATCTTTTTAATCACTACAATAGATCTTGTTATTTTGATTAGATAATCATCGAGTGTTCTAAAATATAGAAGCAAATAAAGTAAGAGACTATAGGCTATATTACGTATACATAAGGTCTTTATTACATTTTAATGGCCATCTTTAAGCACGACTCTTTGGAATCAAATGAAATGGTAACACTTTACAATACCATTCCATTTTTAGCATTAACTAAGGTTAATACAAGTTCTAGAAGAATTATTCATTGTTACGGTAGTTTGTTAATTTCAACATTTACTAACGCATTTGAAATGGAGTTTTAATTCTTATTTTATCTTTTATTACCTTAGTTAATGTACTATGAATGAACTAACATGAATGATAAAGGTACAATTGTATTGCTCATATTAATACATGCAGTAAAAAGGTATATTGCATTATGCATATAGTTCATGAAAGCTAGTTAATACATCCTTGTTTACAAATGGGACTTGCAAAGTGTTACCTATGAAATGTGTATGTTTCTAGGTTATAGCTAACGAAACCTGTAATATTTTAATGTTTAAATTATTTTCTGTATAAAGTTAATATATATTCATATTTATATATTTATTTAATTGAGCACATTTCAGTTCATCACTGTTTTATTGTGAGTATGATGTTTGTTTTTAATCCAGTATCCATTAAAAAAAATATCGGTTGAATTATCGGTTATCGGCATGTACGGTCAAACCTAGATATCGGTATCGGTAAAATCCACTATCGGTCGACCTCTACTCTTCAGCACTTAGTCCCTCAGGGTTCCATGAGCGACACGTGCAATTGTTTTGTGAATGTTGTTTCATGTGTGTTCAATAGGGCAAAATACCTTTTCACAAACAGAGCTTTTTTCCCCTCCTGCACCACACACCGTGTTACCCACCCTGCCGTCGAGCAGTGCAGAGTCACGGTTGTTAACTATAAGGGCACCTCGCGGAAGCAAGGTGATCATTCACAGCCCACACACAGCGGCGATGACCACAGGTTTAGATCAGCCCACACTGAGACACTTTCAGACAGCGTGGGAAGCGTGGGTACACACTTCAGTTAAAACACAGACCACCCCGCTTCCGCGGCGTAATCCAGTCATTACTACACTTTGCCCCAAAACGCTAATATTCGAGGCAGGAATTGTGCAACTTGCTAGAGAAAAAAGCGATAGAATCGGTTCCCCCGAGCGAGCGGGAGAGCGGATTTTACAGCCGTTACTTTGTAGTGCCGAAGAAAGGAGGAGGTCTCCGCCCTATACTGGATCTGAGACCTGTCAACAGAGCGCTTCACAAGTAGGGATGGGTACCGAAACCCGGTATTAAAATGGCCCCGGTGCTAAATTATGAAAGATCGTAGTATCGATAAGCTCTTACGCTATCGGTTCTGCTTTCGGTACTGGAGAAATTAAGAAAATATATTTACAGTTTATTATAGCTTAACAATGGTATCCTGCACATTTTATCTCACCAACCATTTCTAATTTGCGATCATATTAAGAGGTCGGTCTGTATTTTTATTATTCGCAATTCAGAAGTGAGATCTCTCGTGCGCGGACTCCGCGCAGGCTGTCTGTCGCACACAACAGCGAGCGCGGCGCACACGCACAACAGACGAAAACTCCCACTTAATACAAAGAATGATGGCAGAGAGAAAAAAACGTTCAAAAGTGTGGTTACACTTCACGAGAGTTGATGCAGACAACGCTCGTTGTCAGAAGTGCAACAAGATGTTTGCAAGTAAGGGCGGAAACACAAGCAATCTGTCAAAGCATCTTTCAGAAGTGCATTATGTGCAGACAGAGAAATGCAAGGTTTTCAACTGCCTAGCTAGCTCGTCTGTGGTTGCCCCATCTACATCAGGTATGTAGCCTATGCTAGTAGCGTTCCCAAATAACAATGACACAAAATCATAGCATAATCGAGATCTCTCGCGTCATCGAAACAATGTCAACAATCTCCGACATTGATCCAACATATTTTTGCTCATTAAAATCATGTTAAATCAAGGTTGTTCACGCCATTTAAAATAAATGTAAAATTTCCATAATTGGTTTGATTACCTTACGTTGAATTTATGTTGCTTTAATTTGGTAGAAATTGCGTTATGCATTCAGCATATTTTCTACAGTTTGTTTTTAAAATCGCAAATAAAAGAAAATACAGTAGTTTCTGCAATCTTAAACACTAAAAAATGCCTTCACATTGGTGCATTAACAAATATAATATTTAGAACTGGTGCATTAACAAATAGATTTATAGTATTTAGATATTATACCCAGAAATGAATTTGTAATGATGAAATGCAGACACAGAATTAACTTATTCATGTGAACATGAATTCATCAAATGTAAACATTGTCCACATTTTGCAACTTTTTATTATATTAAAAGCTGCAGCTACTATGAACCAACCAACTCCTCCTAGTCCTAATACCTCTGGTCTAAGACAAGCCCAAAGTCCCTTCACCCTGGCAGTTAGTGGGAGGATGCCCGAGGAGAGGGTGTACGACTGCCACTGAGCCTTGACCAAGTTCATTGTGAAAGGTCTACACCCCTTTGCAACAGTGGAGTCCAACTGTTTTAGGTAAACAGTCTGTCATAGCCCTTTTCCACCAAAGCATTTTGAGAGCCGGTTCGGAGCCGGTGCCTGCGCGCGAACCAGTTCTTTGTGTTTCGACAGCCAAATAACCGGTTCTCGGCCAGGAAAACTGGTTCCAAAGCGGCACCAACTCTTTGCTGGACTAGAACCGTTCTTTTACCACGTCATGCTTACGTCGGGGGCTGGGGTGGGTTTAGATGTGTTCTAAACATCTTTTCTGTCCATCGCAAAGCCAGGAGAAACATTTGCAGAAACACGATGGAGTCCGCCTTTGTAATTGTTATGCTTGAAGTTGGCGCAAGCGTTTCTATTTTTTATTTAATTTTATTGAAAAAATTATAAGCAAAGAAGAAAACAGTCACAATATAGAACAAATAAATGGAAAGGAAAAAAAAGACAAGACAGGGGTACATAACTAATCAGAAAAGATTACATATCAAAAGAAAAGATTAAAAGACTTACATATTTCAATTGTTTTTAAAGCCTTCTTGGTACACGAGTTAGAGATAATCCCAAAGTAATGTTGTACTAGCAAGCGTTTCTAGCTAAGACGTATGGTGACGTACACAGTGACGTAACGACGTCGTTCCCTGGGCGCTCTAGTCAGTGGAAAAACAAACAGGTTCTGAAAGGGTTCGCAAGTTGAACCAACTCCGAACCAACTTTGAACCAGCACCAGTTCTGAACCAGTTCTTTTTTGGTGGAAAAGGGGTATCAGTAACACAGTATATAGTTATATTAATTTTTAGGATATAGAGGTTTTGTAAAAAGGGTTGTATTTTAGCCCCATCATGCCACAATACAATAAACAACAACACAACAATTTAATAAATGATAACATAAATTAAAACTATAATTGTTTTTATTGTAGGGATATGTGCAGGGCACTTAACCCTAAATATACCCCTCCCTCCAGAAGTTATGTCAGTGACACATTAATTCCTTCATGGTATGGTGTTGAAAAGGCCAATGTGATCAGTGAGCTGAAGGATGTGCCAAAGCTGGCCATCACATCAGATGGGTGGACCAGCCTCCGGCAGGATCACTATCTCACAGTTACAGTGCATTACACAAGCCAGGGCAGTGTAAAACAGAAGGCCCTCCACACCAGGGCAGTGTACAAATCCCAAACTGGCGAAGTAGTGGCCGAGGAGATCTCAGACATTCTGGAAGAGTTTGATATAGAGCCAATCAAGATTGTAGCTGTAACTGTTGATAATGCTGGGAATATGGATGTTGCTATCAAGAAGCTACAGATCCTAAAAATAGAATGTTTTGCACATACATTGAATCTGGCTGCACAGAAAATGTACAAAATTGCATCCATTGATAAATGGGCAGCCCGAATCAGAGCAGTGGTTGTGTGGTTCAAGAGATCTTCCATGTCCAAATCAGTGTTGACGGAAAAGCAACAGCTCCTTGGTAAGTCAGTTCAATCTATTATTATAAGTGTTATTTTGAAATTCACACAGCTAACAATATAATTCAATATTCAAGTGTTTGGTAATTAAATGTGTGTTGTTTTGTTGTTGTTGCAGGCCTTCCACAACACTCGCTAATCCTGGATGTCAAGACCAGGTGGAACTCTCTATATCTAATGATAGAGAGATTTATGGAGCAGTATCCAGCGATCCAATCAGCAGCCTTGGACCCACGACTGCGAAAAGCATTGTCCAAGCACAACCTGGATCGTCTGAAAGATGAGGACTTCCATAAGGCTGAGGAGTTTGTCCAGCTCATGAGAATCCTTTATACATCCACATTGTGTGTGTCATGTGAAAAGAATGCCACCTGTGGACAGATCTTACCCATCCTTCAAAAACTGGAAGACCATTTTACTGTGAAGGATGAGGATACCATGTTTGTGGCTTCAATCAAAGAGAAGGTGTGGGAGAACCTCTCCCAGCGATATCAGAATGATGACATTCAAGCCTTCATGCATGAGGCCACAGCAATGGACCCTAGATTCAAAGGGAGGCCAGTCAGTGATGCAACTTGGGACAGACTGAGGAAGAAAGCTGTTGACACTGTGACAGTCACAGGACCAACATCAGGGCTGCCAGGGCTGGAACATACTGACACAGAGCACCAGCAAAAGGATGAGTCATCTGAAGGAGAAAGTGAGGAAATGGAGACAATTCCTTCATTGCACAAAATAAGGAGTGCCTTGGAGGAGCTGTTCTCAGAGGAGGACAGGAAATTGAGGTTGACCATCCAACAGAATACCTCGGCCCTCACCCTTATCGAACGTGTTGACCTAGAGGTTGAGCTCTACAAAAGCCTGCTTCCCAATACTATGGCTGAAGAGCCTGTGATGTGGTGGTGGGAGAAGAGAGCTATTCTGCCCCTCCTCAACGTTGCAACAAGCTACCACTGTGCTCAAGCCTCCTCCACCCCAAGTGAAAGGGTGTTTTCAACTGCAGGGAACACATTAAGCCAGGAGAAGTTCCGTCTTTTGCCAGAAAAGGCAAATATGTTAATCTTTCTTCAGAAGAATGGTTAAAAACCAAAGTCCTTTTGCAGCCTATACCTGCATGCCCCACTCGTGTTGCTTTGTGCCACTGTATGTTCTTTTACAGAAAAATATAGTTTATTTAATTTGTTTTACATTCATTTGTTTTTGGTATGTTTAAACATGGCTGTTTATTTCACTAATATCATTGTTTTATTTATTTTACATTGAAAAAAATAAAGCAATGTTAATTCTGTTCTCAATTTGTTCTTTTAAAAAAACACAAAAAAAACAACACAAAGTACCGATAAGAATACCGTTAAAGTACCGGACCGATAAGCAGTATCGGTAAGAGTAGTAACACCGTTAAAACCTTAACGATACCCATCCCTATCCACAAGCGGGCCTTCAAGATGACTACTTTAAAGCAAATCCCGGCGCAAATTTGCCCCGAGGATTGGTTTGCTTCAGTGGATTTAAAGAACGCGTACTTTCATATCCAGATAGTAAATCCAGATAGGCGATTCCTGAGGTTTGCGTTCAAGAATTCGGTGTACCAATACACAGTGCTTCCGTTCGGACTAGCCCTCGTGCACCGAACTTTTCGAAATGTGTGGGCGCGGCGCTTTCACCCCTCAGGTCGAGCGGGATGCGCGTCTTGAACTATCTGGACGACTGGCTGGTCAGAGAAGCTGGCAGATTGGCACATAAATCGTTTGGAACTGAAGGCAGTCTCTCTAACTCTCGAAGCCTTCCGGTCTCAGCTGGAGCAGCGGCATGTGTTGATTCTAGGGGTGTAACGATTCATTCGTTTTCTCGATGCATCGATTACAAATCCTGACAATGCATATGCATCGATCTTGAAACATGTTAAATCGTGAATTGTTTATTTCGGTCAATATTCGATTTAAAATGCTAAGAATCGAATAATTTGTGATTCTATAGCGATTCAGTGCTTTAAAACATTTAAACATTAAATGACTACATGCGTGAATTAATGAGGCATTGTGCGGCGTCATTTCACGTCCTCACAGCTCTCCTTCACATACTCGCTGCACTCTTTACCATCTTTCACTGGATTTCACTTGCACTCGGTCCCATATAGCTCTCATCTACTGATTTTTGAGCAGTCCATGTTTGAGCTCTCCTCGGGACAGCCACTGGTGTTCGCATGAGCAGATGACAGATCTCTATCGAGAAAGCAAGCCATTGATAAAGCTACCATATCATTGCGCGGGCACTGCTATGAAATAACGCGTTCGTTGCGTGGAAACGTCGCCGTTATTTTCTTTAAAATAAGATACTGAAGTTTTACGGAAATGGGTCATACCCGTCCTGAGCAGTTAAAGTAAAACCCCACATATTCAAGGGTGCGCATTTATTACATGAAAAGAGAAAACGTAGGTGTCTAAAATGCAGACGCTTCCGATTAATCATGAATGATGAATGAATATAATTTAATGTCGTTAAACTGAATGTACGAAGAAAACTGATGAAATAACTACAACATTAATTACACTGAAATAAGAGCGCGTGGTTTATCCATCAATCAGATGCGCATTAAAGTTGCTAATAAAGTATAATAAAGTTGCTATATTGCTAATTGCATTAAAGTAATCGTTAATATAGCACAAGCTTAGACACCCGCCACGTTTTCTTTCAGAATCACAAGGAAAATGTTCAGTATTTAAGAACAAAGAGTAGCTATTCCATGAGGAAAAGTTAGTTAAGGTTTAGTTGGGAAAGTTCATGGTATTTTTAGTCTCACAATGGAAGGATGTTTAATGAAGGCCTACCAGGAACACTTTAAGGTTGTGTATCCATTAACACTATCCTACAAAATAGTTAGCATGATGAACTAACAATACTTTTAAAGCCTTTTTAAATCTTGGTTTACATTACATTTTTCTACAAATGCTAATTTATAGACTTTGGAAATATTTTTTTATAATAGATTCATAAAAACTATCATAAGCTAACGTTAACAATAGACAAAATGTCGTTGTTTTTTTTGTTTGGTTCCAACTCTCTGACCCCGAAGGCAGCTGTATAATTCACACCCTGACTAAGACCCATTGGGGGAAGCATTTAAATAATCCTATGAATGCATATAAAAAATGAAGAATCGAATTGAATTAATCGAATAGCATATAATTTTAATGTGAATCGCATTGAATCGAATCTTTCTGAATTTGCAAAAATCGTTCTTGAATCGAAGCGAAAACCGATGATTTGTGAATCGAATCGATTCGCTGCCTACCCAAAGATTCACAGCCCTAGTTGATTCGGACCGACAACACATCCGTGGTCTTGTACATAAATCGCCAGGGCGGCGTACATTCCAGAGCCCTATTCAACCAGGCAGAATCTCTTCTGCTGTGGGCGGACCGGTTTTTCCTCTCGGTGAGAGCGGCTCACATCCCCGGCGTTCTGAATCGCGGGGCGGACATGCTCTCGAGGGATGGGATCCCTCAAGGGGAATGGAGGCTTTACCTAGGAACGGTTCAGCTGATATGGAAACATTTCGGGAGAGCGGAGGTCGACCTCTTCGCAATGAGCGAGAACACGCATTGTCAAACATTTTCCTCGCTGTCTCGTTCCTCCCGGGAGGACGACGCGTTGAACGCGCGATGGCCAAAAGTTCACCTCTATGCTTTTCCTCCGGTAAAAATTCTGCCCATGGTGTTGTGCAAAATCAGGGAGGAGAGGGCGGCGGTGACGCAGGTAGCCCCAAACTGGCCGAACCAACCATGGTTTGCAGACTTGGTGGAGTTACTGGCGGGGCGCCCATGGGAGATTCCGCTCAGGAAGGACCTGCTGTCTCAGGCGAGCGGATCAATCTGGCATCCAAGCCCCGTGTGTGGTCGTTGCTGGGTCGCTGAGCGGGCTGGACGCGCTGCACTCGCGAGCCTTGTGCACCATCGCGGAAGAGCGAGCCCCGTCCACCAGGCGGCTGAATGCCCTGAAGTGGGGAGTTTTTTCAAAAGGGTGTCAGGACGTCGGCATCGACCCAGGGAGTTGCTCTGTGTCGGATATTCTGCGCTTCCTTCAGTACAGGATGGACGAAGGGAGCCTTCCATCCACTCTGAAGGTGTACGTGGCTGCCATCGCCGCGTTTCATCCCTCTGTTGACGAGCAGTCTATCGGCAGACACGCATCGGTGATCGGGTTCCTCAAGGGAGCCAGGAGATTATGCCCAGCACAGCCGCCTTCGGTGCCGCCGTGGGATTTGGCTTTGGTCTTGGAGGCTTTGTCACGCCCCTGGCTTCGATCGCCATTAAGGAGCTTTCTGTAAAAGCGGCTCTGCTTCTCGCACTGGTGTCGGCGAAGCGCGTTGGGGATTCACAGGCTTTCTCTGTGAGTGAAGATTGTATTCGCTTTGGACCGGGAGAACTGTAATGTGACTCTCAGGCCAAGGCCGAGTTTTATCCCCAAGTCGCTCAATACCCCGTTTAAAACGCAGATTGTTTCTCTGCCTGCCCTGTCCACTGAGCCATCATCCTCTCAGGTTTTGGATGCTCAGAGTGCTGTTTGCCCGGTCAGAGCGCTCCAGGAATATATTTCTTGCTCGGCCGCTTTTCGTCAATCAGACCAGCTGTTTGTCTGCTTTGGTGGATGCAACAGGGGACGGGGGGTCTCTAAGCAGAGGCTTGCTCACTGGATTGTGGACGCTATTGTTTTGGCTTATGATTACCTGGGGCAGGAATGCCCCATTAACATTAAGGCCCATTCAACGAGGGTGATCGCCTCTTCGTGGGCCTGGACTAAGGGTATGTAAATGCAGGATTTACACTCACCTAAAGGATTATTAGGAACACCATACTAATACTGTGTTTGACCCCCTTTCGCCTTCAGAACTGCCTTAATTCTACGTGGCATTGATTCAACAAGGTGCTAAAAGCATTCTTTAGAAATGTTGGCCCATATTGATAGGATAGCATCTTGCAGTTGATGGAGATTTGTGGGATGCACATCCAGGGCACGAAGCTCCCGTTCCACCACATCCCAAAGATGCTCTATTGGGTTGAGATCTGGTGACTGTGGGGCCATTTTAGTACAGTGAACTCATTGTCATGTTCAAGAAACCAATTTGAAATTATTCGAGCTTTGTGACATTTTTAAACTTTATCAATAGCAGGGTTAGGGGTGTAACGGTACATGTATTCGTATTGAACCGTTTCGGTTCGAGGCTTCCGGTTCGGTGCGCATACAAACCGAAAAATTCCTTGGACCATTTTTCCTGCCGACAAAATTCGCGCTGGTGCGACCACCACAACGGTGCGCAACATCAAATGGCAAGCGTAATGAAAGCGGAACGAAACTGCGGTACTCATTATGTGCTTCACGGATCGTTTATCAGCGCGCGCGAGCCGATCTCGATCAAGCGACACTGTTACTACACAGCGCTAAGATCCAGTAAAGAAAACATTTGAATTCGCCACTGAAGTAATAACATCGCTGCGAGATCTAGTGAGAAGCATTCACATTTCTCCGTTATTAACCGTAGATCTCTATTAGATCAAACAGCGCTGACGTGGACACCAGGAGAAATATTGTGCCGTGAATGAACTAGTAATACTTTACGTCCACAGACCAGCAACATTCACCATAACTGTAACCAGTTTGGCTGGAATAGTGAAATGCTTTCAAGTACTTCACACATCTTTTTCCAGCACTTCAAAACTCAAATAATATATAAATAAATATATGAAAAGTTCAGATGCAAAAGCCTCTAAGTGCCATTTGAAATTTTCTTCTAGAATGATCATTTTTATGAAGCTTGTATATTTAAGTTCAGTAATTTCACTCAAATGAAAATAATAGGTAATCTTCATTGCCATTTAAGTGAAATTACTGAACTTAAATATACAAGCTTGATAAAAATGATCATTTAAGAAGAAAATTTCAAATGGCTTTCGCATCTGAACTCTTCATATATTTAAATGTTATTTTTAATGTGATGACCAAAACATTATTTGTTCATCCTTCAAAGATGACACCCATTTATAAACCTGAAAGTTTCAAGATGTAGGAAAACTCACACTTATTTAAAAAAATATTTTTTCTTTTAACAAATAGGAAATTTCTCTGGCATTTCTTACTTTTTGCTGTATCGAAAACGTACCGAACCGTGACTTTAAAACCGAGGTACGTACCGAACCGTGATTTTTGTGTACCGTTACACCCCTAAGCAGGGTGCATTATCCTGCTGGAAGTACCCATCAGAGGATGGGTACATGGTGGCCATAAAGGGATGGACATTAGGGCTGTCACTTTTGAGAAAAATCAAATTCGAACGGATATCAAATATCAAGCAATGTATTCGAATATCTACGAAACTAAAAGGACTGCGCATGTGCAATGACGTATTACGCACGGAGCGAGCTGTTCTTCCTGTTGAATAGAGTGTCATAAATTAGTGTTCCGTTCTTAAAAAATACTTATTTCACTCAGCGTCTGTGAAGTGAAGCAGGACAACGTCCCACCAGCGCTTGTTTCAGATTATCATCCACGGACGACTGGTTTTGGGCGCAGGGTTTTACTGCGTGATCAATATAAGCAGGCAAGCAGCACGGCAAATCATGCTCATCGTCTCCAAATCATGACCAGAGACGGATAAATATCAAGTCTGCTGTTTAAAACAAATAAAGAACCAATAGAGGAGAATAGTTATGCGCGAACAGCGGCATATTCGTGCAGTGTGCGCATGTCAAAAAATCAATTCGGATTTGAATCTTGTGACATATAACGCGCACATTACTTTATGTATCGTTCATGTAAACATGTTCATGTTCGGATTCATCAATCGGATTGTCCATTTCCAGACACTACTTTTTAGATGAGTTGGGGTAGAAATTGTCCGCTCAGGCTGGCTGTTCTGTGCGTTATCTTCCATTTTCAAAACAGGGTGGCTATTGGCCATTATTCGCTTGATTTGGTCATGAGTTTACGCTACAATACGTTTAGAGTGCCCGCTACTGGATGAGATGGCAAACAATAAAATGAAAAACAAACGGTCTAATCATGGACTGTAAAAAATGTGCTAAACATGGCACTTTAAAAACCGGTTAGTTTATTTATAGTTCGATTACGGATATTTCACGTCATGTTCGAATGCATATTCGAATATCGAATAAAAAGTGACAGCCCTAATGGACATGGTCAGAAACAATGCTCAGGTAGGCCGTGGCATTTAAACGATGCCCAATTTGCACTAAGGGGCCCAAAGTGTGCCAAGAAAACATCCCCCACACCATTACACCACCACCACCAGCCTGCACAGTGGTAACAAGGCATGATGGATCCATGTTCTCATTCTGTTTACGCCAAATTCTGACTCTACTATCTGAATGTCTCAACAGAAATCGAGACTCATCAGACCAGGCAACATTTTTCCAGTCTTCAACTGTCCAATTTTGGTGAGCTCTTGCAAGTGGTAGCCTCTTTTTCCTATTTGTGGTGGAGATGAGTGGTACCCGGTGGGGTCTTCTGCTGTTGTACCCCATCCGCCTCAAGGTTAGGGATGGGTATCGTTAAGGTTTTACCGGTATTACTACTCTTACCGATACTGCTTATCGGTCCGGTACTTTAACGGTATTCTTATCTTTTTTTTTTTTACATTCGTGTAATAATTAACATTTGCTTTATATTTTGAAATCAAATAAAATATCTATTTGTTATGCAGCAATGTACAGGCTTTTTTGTTTTATATACATGAGATAGGATACGATAAGCAAAAACAAGTACAAACACATGGTCAACAAACAATTAAACAAAGACAAATTATATACACAGTGCTTTAATTTCAGGAAGGTCTACTAAAATTACTTTTCAGGTAAGTGTTTCTGTCTGAAAAGAAATCGAATTTAGTAATCAAATGTAAAATAACACTGCACAGTTTATCATAGATAGATTAATGCTTATTTAAGTTTAAGTTATTCATTCAAGAGCTGTGAGTGTTTTCTCTGCCTTTTGTTGTTTGATTCACATTAATGGCTCAATCGTCACAGGTTTATTAGACTACTGCCCCTTTAAAACCGAGTGCAGATCTGACTAACTGACCAATTATGTACGTCCATTTAAGACATATGAACTGTGTTCAGTGAATCTCAGAGCTGGTAATTTTTATATTTTTATGTATATTTGATAGTTTAGATGCGCACATGAAGCCCAAAGTTACTTTTCTTGTCTGGTTGCAGTCCATTTCGGAGCACGCGTCGCCTTGTGTCGTCTTGCGCATATTTTTGTGCTTTTAATAGATATTTTAATGATTAAACGAGTCCACAATTTAGCAACAGTAGAGACTGCATTTTACAACAATCACAGATTGCGCTGATTCTGACGGTACATTTGGGTTTTAGGTAGAAATGACAGCGCATTGCTGTGAAGGGAAGGAAGTTGCTCTCTAGACAGAATGCATCTAGTTTGTAATAGTTTAATCTCAAATATCTTCTTTTTATAATCTTTGAAAGGCGAAATCTAAAATAAAATTAGAATAATATCCCAGATCTAAAGTGTAACCACGTTTGAATGTTTAGTTTTGTCCTCATTGTCACTCATTAACCAGGGCTGTCGTGTTGTGCGCGCTGTGGCTCCGCGTGAGAGATCGCTCTCTCTCTCTTCTGGACTGTGAATAGCAAAATTGCATCACAGACAAATGGTTTAATATTATTATAGAACTGGCTGGCGAGATAAACATGTTCAAGATTACGTCTTTATGGCAATAATAAGTAGTATGTGTATTTTCTTAATTTCTTCAGTACCGACAGCATGAGTTGTTCTATATGCGTCTATCTGTTGTCACCGCTATGCGTTGGCCTTTCTCTTACTGTTGTTGCCCTGTATGCTCGACAGTGCAAACTTCCCCCGGTCTTACTGCTCGGGATATGCAAATTTCGGCAGTGTTTTGCGAGCATGCGATTGGTCTCTTTTGACCTATCAGAGATTAGTGGTTCGCTATTGGCCAACCTCAGCCTATCAGATGCTTGCTCGCTGGGGGAGGCGGTCTTGGGGTCTGTCGTCAGTGGTATGTTATGCTGCCAAGGCGGGATTTTATACAGTTCCCATATACGACATCCGTAATGTCGAAGTTCCGTAGCCTTGATAGGGAACGTCTCCGGTTTCTTTCGTAACCTCGGTTCCCTGAAAGGCAAGGAATGAGACATTATGCAAGCCACCGTGTTTGATATTATTTTAGCGCGTGTTCAATTTTTAGGGAAATTGACGTTGCATCTGCATTTATACTCCAACGGTGTTTCAGTATTTGCATATTTGCGTCAATTGGCCAGCTCCGCTGGCGTTAGCCTATAAGATTTCAGCAGAAGTGAAGAAGGGGAGGAGTTCCCATATATACGACATCCGTAATGTATCTTTCTTTGCCTTTCAGGGAACCGAGGTTACGAAAGTAAGCGGAGACGTTTTCAACTGTGATAACTAAAGTGCTCACTCACATAATCAGACACTACTGTCAGACACTCTAGTCTCGGAGTGATTGTTTTGGTGTGGATCCGAGTGTGATTGCCATGCTCACATATGCCTAAACGAACCGAACCAAGGGAGAAAACGCACCAGGTTCCGAAACAAACGCCTAGGTGAGAAAGCACCCTAAGAGAAACTTTTTTTGGGGGGTAGGTCTAACAGTATTCAGAAATACTACAGACAGCAGGTAAGTAATCAAATGTAAAATAAGACTGCACAGGTTTTTTTTTTTGTCCTATATACATTAATTACATAATCCTGCTATCTTTTGCTGTTTTATCAACAATGAGACGCATATTAGGCTGCTGTCACTTTAAGAGCTTGTGCACGGATCCATTATAAAAAGCGTGCGAGTACTGAATAGTTTAAAATCGATTGAATGTTTAAATTGATAAGACTAGCCGCAGCTCGTCTGTATGGAATTAATTAATTGGAATTTATTTAATTTTGGATGGTCGAGTTACCATCCAAATGAGGCAGCGGAGTCAGAGACTGAGCAGACGGCCAGGCACGGCTGTGCTCTGAGTCCGAACGTGTGCTCTACACCGCGGAGAACATCGTCAATAAAAAGAGAGCCACACTTGATCCAGATCAAGTTGCTAGATTGGTGTTTCTAGCAAACAATATTAAGAAATGAATTAGGCAGACCTTACTCCTGCTGCTGTTTAAGTAGTCACGTTATTGTTTGTGCCGTGCTGTTCCGATTCTGTTTTTGTCCATGGAGGGGCGGGGCTAGTAGATATTCGAATATATTTAAATACATTGCTTGATATTTGATATCCGTTCGAATTAGATTTTTCTAGTGACAGCCCTAATGTTTATTGGTCATGTTTAATCAAAGCATTCAATTTCCTGTTTATTCAGCTACATCGATAGGGATTACCCGGGCTGCGTTCCAGTCCACTTTTAGACACGAACTTGTGAACTTCCACTCAGGGGAATCCCTGACACCATTTTGAAGTGAGTTCCACTTCTTGAAGTGGACGAGGGAAGTTTATATGGCTCCCTCGATTTTGACAGAGGGTGCGAGTCTACTTCATATGTACACTTCAGGCAGCTCCATATACCACAACAGTGTTTCCCCTAGAAATTTTTCCAGCAGCGGTGCTGTCCCGTGCCGGAGCATGTTACCAATTCGCGCGCGCGCGGGGGGGGGTCCGGGGACATGTAGCTCCGGAAGAACTTTTTTTTTTTTAAATAAACCCTTAAACCATGACTTCTGGCAAGTTTTGTGGATACAAATTGACATTTTGAGACATACAATTACGACATACCATCAACAGATTCAAGGTGATTATTGAAGCACGGACCTTGAACTGGTCACAAACAGAAACCTTCATTTTATAATTTTAGACAGGATTTTTCACGTTTTTGTTTTGTGTTCATTTTCAGCTATAAGGTAGATATTGATAGGGGAAAAATGAAATGGCACAACCCAGAAAAAGATTATTTAGAATTTATTGAAAATTTTAGGCCACACCCAATCTGTGAGCACTTAATTTTTAAATTTTTAAATTTTAACATTTTTAAAATCAAAAGTTTTAAGTTAACATTATTTAATGCACAATGAATGAAGTGAACAAACATGAACAATCAAGTGTTTTATTTGACTTGACTGTACCTTTATTTAATCCAAAACTGTGTTCGTATTTCATTTTAAAAGACTTTTTAAAAGAGTTATCCAGCCAAGAATAAGCCTAGAACTGCTTTTCTGGCGGACTAATAACAGCACTCGGGTGTCGGTCCGAGACTGTGCTCATGTACTCCTGCTCGTAAAACTACCCGGATACAACCGCACCCGAGTCCACTTTAGGGGCCGTTCACATATCGCGGTTTTTGCGCGCAAATGCTTTATTTCAATTGTAGGCGCGCGTGGCGAGATGAAAACATCGTAACATCTCATCTCAACACGCCATGTGACAAAAACCAACCGATCAGCTTCGGCCTTTCCGTAACAACATCGACAGCTCGGCCGAACAGCTGATCATAGCTGTACAGGGCGGCTTTTTATTTCTCATCTCCATAAATAGATCTAGTAGTAAAGCTAATGCAAGGGCTAGAAATCAATTAATTCTTTGCTGCTACTTCCTCGTCCTCATGGAGAGCGCCGCTTTCTCCTTTCTAAAAGCGTTTGCTCTCTCCCGTGGCGTCTGTCGTTGCTATGCAACCATGAATAGAGGCGGCCTGGAGAAACGAGCGTGCTTCCCGCGCGCCTACATTTGAAATAACGAATTTGCACGCGCAGAAAAACGCGCTATGTGAACGGCCCCTTATGGCAACGTGACATTAGCCTAATCGAAAATATTTCCATATGTGGCTGTTTCCTCCTTTCTTGTCAACAAGTGGATTCAGAGCCACCGCATTAGCAGCACCGGCGCACGCCACGTATCAAGTGTTTTTAGGTGTGTAAGTGGATGTCGTGATATTACTGATCATGTGAAGATTTTGCAGCGGCGCTGAAAATCCAGTGGCGGCGCTGCGCCGCTGCTAAATACATTGTAGGGGAAACACTGCACAATGAAACACGACATCAACACATATTGCGTTTAATTTACCCCACTACAAACAACCCAATGATATATTCATTTTTTATTTTTTTATTTAAACAACTCAAACACACCTATAAACATATAGAATGCTGCATTAAACAATTTCGTAAGGGAAAAAAATAAAAATAAATCAACCCCATAGTGGATTCTAAGTGATCAAGGGCTTAACCCTCTGGGGACGGATTGGGCGATACCGCCCAAAATGGCATACTTTTACAAATGTGTAATTATCTTAAAAACTATTAATGATAGAGAGGTGCGGCCTTTTTTGCCGTCTTCCTCGGATTCTGCTGAAAACAATGGTATATGGTCTACACACTTTCTTGTTGCGTAATACCACAGCGTATAAGGCCAATGAAATCGATGTTGTTAGGAATATTCCACGTGCAAAGACCAATGGAAAAATTGCCGCCGGGAGGAATATTTTTCTTACCCAATCAGAGCAAGATTACCATGGTGTATTCTAGCTAATCAGAGGACTCTGTAGCCTTGCAAGGGGTGGGATTGTAGTAAGTGATATGACGCAATTTCACGCAAACAGTGTCGAGTGGAGAAGGAGACAGAGAGCGAGAGGAGCGGAGTATTACAGCGCGTACAGAGATTTATATAAAAAAGAGAGACAGAACGATTATAATATATATATAGCATAATAGCAATTATAGCATGATTATCTTATTGTTTTAGCACTTTTATTATGGCAAGCAGTAAAAGATTTACCTCAGAACAAGCTCTGGAACAATTACTGGAAAGTGACGAGGACAAATCCGAAGCTGACACCTTTTTCACATGCATTAGGGATGCATTAGGGATATCTTTCACATCTCAAATATTTGTAAAATATAGAGTAATGAGACAACCGAAATTCACATGTTTACAGCTTATTTTCACAAATAATATCATTAAATTAGGAAATATCAGAAGACGACAGCAAAGCTTTTCTGCATGTAACTGCCTTTATGTGACGAAGTCCATGGGTTTTTGGACACAAAAATGTTAAACATTGGTAATGGTTCAGTGAAATATTCAGTCCATACAACTACAATTTTTAAAGTGGTTTGATGTAGAGGTCAACCGATAGTGGATTTTACCGATACCGATATCTAGGTTTGACTAGGGCTGGGCGATAAATCGATTTTATCGATTAACTCGAATGTGTAGTTTACACCGATTTTTTTAAAGAAAATCGGTTTTCTCTTTAACAACCGCTGACGCGCCCATCTGGGCTCCCGTAGTTCCGACCGGGCTCAGCGCTTGCCATGAAAAAGATACACAAACAACATGGCAAATGAACAAGACTGTGGCAGCAGAAGCACACCCGCCGAAAACATTTACAAACTGAATCTGCAGGGTTGTCCACTCTCACGAGTTCACTGTGAGAGACGCAATTTGTCTATTTTTACACGCTAACACGCATTTTCTCACGCAGAGAAAAATCGCGCAGCAAAGAGCACACTGACACCGACAGACTAGACAGAGCAGGTTACTATTGATATGAAACAGATTCTCAGCTCTCAGATTCTGACAATTTTATTACGAAATTCAAACAATAAACACCGTTTTGGCGCTTGTAAATGGGACGTGAAAGATCGCTGACAGATCTCCGTTCAAGCGGGACGTGAACCGATCATCTGTTACTCTTCACTACTAACTTACCGAAATGTGATAAAATCGATCGATCAGTGTTTTTCAACCGCGGAAAGATGTCCATAAAACAGCTGGAGAACAACATATGTCACGTAACGTTACATTTACCTCAGGAATGCCCTTTAAATTACCCATACCACGCATGTTAGTTGGACTTAATTGCTATAGAGAGGAGTATTTTGCTAAATATGATAACTATATTACACATTTATTATATTTTTACCTATATCATTAAAATATTATAATGTTGTTTGTTATTATAAAAAAACGCATTATATTTAATTTGAGTTAGTTTTAACCTATAATAATACCAGCTGACAGGATCTCTGTATGTTTACAGCATTAAGTGATTTATTTTTGGAGAACAATTAACATAACACATTAAGGTAGGCTATCTACTGTACCTAATATTTACCCAAAGGAATTGATATTGAATCAATATCCGAATCAAATCACAAGAATTGAATTGAAATTGTGTTAAGCAATAATAAAAACAGTAGCACCAGTCTTTGTACCATGTAAACATTGTGTTGCAAGTTTTTTTTTGTTTTTTTTTTACACATCCCCCCCCAATCCCAATCCACCCATTTTATGTTATGTTACATTTACACTATATACAATGACAGGGCCTGCCCTGTCTTTTTGGCTTGTTGTTTCTGATTGCACTTTAATCCAGATAATAACCCAGAAGGGAATATCAAAACAAAATAAAGTTAAAACTTGTTGTGAACAATTTCTTTGTCATCTACAGATTGATTTTAAGTAGGGAGTGAAAAAAAATCGATTTAAATCGTGAATCGGATTTTTTGTGAAAAAATCTGGGATTTTTTTTAGGCCATATCGCCCAGCCCTAGGTTTGACCGTACATGCCGATAACCGATAATTCAACCGATATTTTTTTTTATGGATACTGGATTAAAAACAAACACCTCACAATAAAACAGTGCTGAACTGAAATGTGCTCAATTAAATAAATATATTAAAACTTTAAACAGAAAATAATTTAAACATTAAAATATTACAGGTTTCGTTAGCTATAACACTTTGCAAGTCCCATTTGTAAACAAGGATGTATTAGCTAGCTTTCATGAACTATATGCATAATACAATATACCTTTTTACTGCATGTATTAATATGAGCAACACAATTGTACCTTTATCATTCATGTTAGTTCATTCATAGTACATTAACTAAGGTAATAAAAGATCAAATAAGAATTAAAACTCCATTTCAAATGCATAAATGTTGAAATTAACAAACTACTGTAACAATAATTCTTCTACAACTTGTATTAACCTTAGTTAATGCTAAAAATGGAATCTTATTGTAAAGTGTTACCATTTCATATGATTCCAAAGAGTCGTGCTTAAAGATGGCCATTAAAATGTAATAAAGACCTGTATTATGTATACGTAATATAGCCTATAGTCTCTCACTTTATTTACTTCTATATTTTAGAACACTTGATTGTTCTATTTTTTCTACACTTTGATGATTATCTAATCAAAATAACAAGATCTATTGTAGTGATTAAAAAGATCTAAAATCGAACGCGTTTTTGATTAGTTGTTTCTGTCGGCTGCATGAACATATCAATGTTGAGAAAGCAATCACGTCACTAGTTTTAAATATGCAACTTCGTCGGCTAATGAATGCATAAAAGTGACCAGCCGGATAAAAATAATGCAAATATATGGTAACAATTGCGCCATAAAACATTTGGGTCAGGTCTGCGTGTGTTTTTGTCACATTGCATTAACGGTTGACTGAGGTAATGTTAGAGTCCTCACAGCCTCGACGGCAAACTACTGTTCTTTCTCTGCTGATGCAGCATCTAGTCAACAAATGAATTACTTTGTAATGAAATGGCAATAAGTACTTTAGTGTTATGTATTCATACCGTTTCGCTGTCGGTGTTTTAAATGTCAGCGCTATTGCCGCGTTCTTCTCTCCGTGCTCGCGCTGCCTCACGTGTTAACGTAAACAACTCAGCCAGTGATAGTTTGTTATTTGTCCTCTAGAGGCCGCTCTCATTCTGTATAATGCCAGCAGTCTCTTCTGTTCTGAGCGCTCTCGTGCTGTGTAATAATGACCGCGCGCACTTCTCAGCCGCTCCAGCAACGGACGCAACCCTGAAAAACTATCGGTGTGGATTTTTGCCGATAACGATAGTTCCACCAAACAACTATCGGTGCCGATTAATCGGCAAAACCGATAAATCGGTCGACCTCTAGTTAGATGTGGCAGTGAATGCCAATAGCCTAATTCAATAGCAAAAAAAGTTATTTATTCTGGTTTCAGAGTTCAATAACATAAACCTATTTTTAAACGTGTGCTTCCAAACTCATGAAAAAAATTGTGTAGACACTTGAGAAATTCTGTCGATAAATCAGCTATATCGATAACCATTTTGAAGTGCTAAACCTTTTTTCCGCAACAAAAAAAAAAAACTTCAATGGAACCAGCTGGTATTAGGGGAGGGGCATTCTCATTCTAGAAAGCATTTGATTGGACAAAAATATACAGTGCAAGTTACCAATATTTTGGTTACATTTTTTTTCCAGGAGAAAAAGACTTTACATTTATTAAATCTGCTAAGAGACAATTTCCAATGTTTACATAAAAATAAAAACTTAAATTTCCATGAAACGGAAGTAGTGATCGATTTACATTCATGCTAATTACAACAAAAATACATGTATTTTTATTCAGCAATAATTGCTAGAATTTTGTGTCAAAAAATATGTGTAATGTACACTAACAACAGATAGACTATTTAAATAAACAGTACGAATAACTTATTCAAAATGCATAATAAATGTTTTGCATTCCCAGAGCGAAGTTATAACAGCACAATTATGCAAGAAATGAATAATGCAAGCTGAAGTGAAAATAGCTGTCATTTCTAAAGGAGGATCAAGACAGTGCAGGTGTTTCAAACTCCCTGCAAACACCAAACGCATTTCACAACACCTCTGCATGCAATTAGTAAACAATGCAACACATTTAAAAGACACCATTACACCCTTACAATGATTTTCCGTGGAAAACAGAGGAGGCTTACACTCAGACAGCAGGTTGGCTTTCTCAGCTGATGTCTTTGTGCTCCTTCCCGGCTTTTTCTACAGCCACAACCAGGACAAAATACCGTTTTGATCACACATCAGCTGTCATTTCATCCTTTGACAGTGGTTTATCCCGTGCAAACCCAGATAACAGCCCTAAGGGGGTGTTAACAGGCTAAAATTCATTGCACACCACTACAGATCCCCCGTTACTATCTAGATCCAATGCATAACAGCGCGCCCGATCTCAACACGCAAAGGACTATATTAACCCATAACAAAAATGAATGCTAACTGCAGTAGTAGAAGCTGGAATAGGTTCTGAATCAGATTTAAATAGAGGCTGAATCGGTTTACGAGCAGCTAAGCTAAGCTAACAGAGCTAAAACACAAACACACTCATATGCATGTACACATAACGTTACACGAGGCATCAGAAAAGTGCACGACCCTCTTTTGCAATGAAAACGACCACGATAACACACGTTTCACGTAAACCAACAACAACTGCCATTGCCATTGGGATTTTGAGTTAAGAACAAACAGATTTGGGGGGAAAGACAGTGAGAGTCAGATGTCCTCGCATGGGTTAACAGAAGAATAGACAACCAACCGCCGAAAAGGGAAAAAGCACCTACTAAAACAGCCACGAAATGACAATTCCCATTAACGGACTCCAATCGGCGGAGGTCGATTCCACTCGCGTGTGATTTAAATTTAAATAGTCGTTTACCTTTTCGGAAAAAGTGCGCGCTCCACTCGCTTCTCCCACTACTGTGATCCTCCTGTCGGCTTCAAAATGGCGCCAATTTGTCCCTATCTGCACCAGTCAGTGCAGCTCCGCTCAATACAGACCCTTCACTTCCCTCCTCCACTCGAGTTTACTTATTTAAGTGCATTACGGTGTCTTTTTTGTGGCAATATTGCAGTATTGCTGAGGAAAAACAAATAAACTGCTATAACAATAATGTAAATGGTCAGTGCATAAACGAGCATTTATGTTGAGTCGCTTAGTAGGCTGGAGAGTGTGTGGTGTAACAGCGACATCTATAGGTCAGGAGCAGGACGACAGTCAGTCTCCGCCTTCTTTTAATACACATGACAGCTATGGATGCAATCAATGCAGGGTGCACCAGTGCTGCTATTGTTGACTAAACCCAAAAAATTGTTCCCCGTAATTGAAATAAAGCTGAAATTAAATATCATAAATATTAAATTAAAAGCTTAAACTTAGAAAATTAGTATAAGTTGAAGACGAAGTAGCCTACTAAATTACTATAGCTAAAACTAAAATAAAAATGAATTAAAGACGTGTGTGTGTGTGTGTGATGAATATATGTCTATAACTGATACTGTATCTAATGAAAAGGACAGAAGCACATAACAAAATGTCTCAAAACTAAGATTAAAACTGAAAATCTAAAATGAATAAATACTGTAAAATTGTAAGTAACACTAGTAAATGATTCTGCACTGGGGGCCATTCTTAGAAGTTGGTGCACTTTGAGCTTTCACCTTTAAAAAAATGAAGCCTAGCTTTTTAAGAGTCAATGTTTCATCACAAAACGCAAAAATGTTAAAAGTTTTACCATCGTATACATTTCATCCTCAGTTACCAACCTTATTTCAGTTACTGCCAATAAGGCCACATTTATAATATTTCAAGGTTTTGCCATTTATTTTTCTAAAAGGGGTTTAAATGCTGCTTTGGGAACATAGAAAAAAAATAAATGAGTTATAAATAGATCTAATGAGTTTTAGTCTCAAAGCTGTGAATCATATAATTGTTTTAAATTTTTTCATATTTTTGAATAACCAGCATTATAAATGCCACAGCTTATATTGAGTGGAAAAGCATGCAAAAGCAATGTCCCTTGTGCATTCTTTTTTTTTAAATGAATTATTGGCATCATATAAGAAAACAGCATTTATTTACAAAAATAACAAGCATTTAAGAAAAAGATATTTTGTTCTGTACATAAGCCATCAACAATGTACAGCACCATAAATTGCAAACCCTGAGATTAGATCAGTGTCTAGTAAGTAGATTGAGCTGCTGGTCTTTGGAAAAATAACAGAGAATGCTTAAAAATACATAGACTGTATGTGCTGCTCCTAATTCAGCATGTCACTACAGATATTATCTTTTTATTTATTCTGCCTTGGAATGTATCTGGAAGCTCAGCACGAATTGTATGTGCCAGACTGCGTAAAAGGCAAAGGCTTATCAGACTCTAATGGTCTTATCTTACCAATGGTCGACACTTATCAATGCTGTGATTTAGACGATTTACATTTCTATATTACAATGGGAAAACTAGGACGGCAAAGAACATTTTCATATGCATTCTAAGCTTAAGTATAGAAGAAAAGTGATACTATTTAAACAGACATTCTGCATTGTTCTCAAAGTTCAATAAACCATTAAAACCACCACACAGTCATTAAAACACCTTTAGCTGCATCTATATTAAAACCGAAGAAAATAAACCTATTATATTCTAAAAGATCATATGAAAATGTTTCTCTTTCAATAACAGCTAAATGGCATCGGTTCTCTGTTAATGGCCTTTGTTTTTATGGGGCGGCACCACAGAATTCATCACAATGTTAACGTTCATCGGCCACTCGAAACCATCCAGCATCTTTGCTATTGTTTCTCGAGGGACTCCGTGCTTGTTCCTCCTGTTGATTAAATTAATAGACAGGAAATTACCAGGATATCCAAGCTCTATTAGACTGCTATACAAAGCCTGTCGTAAATTAAACAAATAATAAAAAAGTAACAATATCTCTTAATCCAATTAAAGTCAGCTGGTCTTTTTCACAAGGATTTGAAAGATACTCACTGATCCTAGACTATAAAACATTTTATCCACTTAAACACAACTGAATTCCGAACCTCTGTACCGTAAGCCAAACCCTGATCCAAAGTCAATAGTCTTTCTCATTCAGTGATTAATAAAAGTCACTGTGTTCCTGATTTGACATGACAATCAAAGCTGTTATCAGACTTACTTTTCTAACTGGGCAGGATCATATTTCCAGCAGGTATCTGGCTCAAAAAAGTCCACTCTATATCCGTTCTTTAAAGCCTGTGTGAAATAAAGGAAAATCATACAAATGTGTTACTAAAGAGAATCCTCTTTAAGAGAAAGAGAATAACTAAGAATGTAATACAAGATATCTGGATTCAAACATTTGAAAATGTTTTTAAAGCGGTTGGTTGCATTTCAGACAGTTTCCAGAGCCAGTTTAAAGCCTAACTTGTGTTTTAAAAAAGTATTTTTCACTCCAATCCCAGGCATTTCTGACACCAACTCACCAATTCAACATAAGGCTTCATCTCCCAGGCTTTAACATTAGTGTTGTCGATGATAACAGGTGAGCGGCCCTCCAACATCAGCTGTTCAGCTTGGAAATGACAAAGACAAACATTTTTTTTTAAACTTCATGCTCTTTCTCAAAACATTAAATGCTCAAATTTGCGAAAGTTTCTATTCTTAAAATTGTCTGAATAATTTCGTAAACAGACAAATCTTACAAAAATGTCCTGGCCCCCCAAAAAATAAATTATAGTTTTTTGTTGTTGTTGTTGTTGCATTGTAACATTATTTTCATGACAATTAAGCTATTTAAATATAGAAAAATAAATTCCGGCCTTTTCATAATGCCTTTCAAATGGCATTATATGTATTTGTATAGCATTGATGTTTGATAAATAAATAAAAACTCATTTTTTTCAATCTTTATTTAATCTTTGTTTTACTGTAATACAGTAAAAATGACAATCAAAAGTGAATCACCACTGAAAAGAATTACAAAAATAATAGTCCTAAACTGATTTAATTTAATTTACTTTTATCTAGTTTGTTAAAACTTTATTTATTTATTTTGGCTTGAAATATGACCTGGACATATTTTCATAAAAGTTCATCAATTAATGTTAAATGGGTGGTTGATTATGATTTCAATTTTCTAACTTTAGTTAGTGTGTAATGTTGATGTTTTACCATAAACAACATCTGCCAAGTTACAACACTCAAAGTTCAAAGCAAAGGGAGATATTTGCTTTTAAAGAAATTGCTTTTTAAGGACTACAACAAACGGGTGGTAGGGAGGGACTACAGGACATTCCTCCCGGGTTAGTGACATACCTAACCCTAAAATGTACATATACACTGCAACCCGGGAACACGATGTATAGATTATCACAACAGAATATGCTAATCAATTACTAGAAGATAACTACACATCAGCTACATAACATAAATTCATCAACCAATCAGAAATGTCCTGTTGCATTCTACATGTTGTCACTTCTTCTGGAGTCTCTCCATCTTTATCTGACTTTTGTTTGAACATAAAAGGCTCAAAGTTTTTGAAATTTTCAGTGCATGTCTGTGTGAGGTAATCGAAGCTCCGCCCTCTGTGTCGGCAGCAGCAGCTCATTTGCATTTAAAGGGACACACACACAAAAGGTGCGTTTTTGCTCACCCTCAAAAAGTGACAACTTTAACATGCTATATAAAATTATCTGTGGGGTATTTTGAGCTAAAACTTTACATACACACTCTGGAGACAACAGAGACTAATTTTACATCTTTTGAAATTATACCATAATGAAAGAACAATATATATGTGTGTGTGTGTATGGTAGCACAGTTCATCCTACAATTTAATGATTTTAATTTATATATATGTGATTAAAAGTATTAAGTTGTAGGATGAAAATGCTTCAGAGTCCAATGTATAAAAAGGCTTTTATGGAAGTAAAATAATGCCAAATGTTTTTGAAACATAAACCCTGTTGAATTGTACTACTTGAAAAAAAATGTGCATTGCATTAACCCTACTTGTACTTTAACGCATTTTATTTTTAGGGCTTGCATTTTTATGGGCTGAAATTTTGCATGGTTGAATATTTAAGCTGTGAATATTTAAATTCAAAACATTTCAAACACATTTTCATTAGTAAAATTTCACCTTTCATATTTCACTTCCAAAATATTTAAACTGATAAAAAATGAAACCTATAATATTCAACAGGCGGGTTTCGGTCCATTTTATTTCGCTTTGCAAATTCGCTTCCACAAATTCAGTGGTTCAAATTCGACAGTAAATTCAACGTTGACATCCAGGAACTGCAGGAAAAGCAGTAGATTACCGAGCATACTCTCCACCTGCTGTTAGTCGACCACACCAGCAGGGGGTGCAAGCGCGTATTGTTGACGAAGACCAGAGCAACAGTTAGAGCAAGCCATTCATTCATAAAAACTCATTTACAACAATTGAGCATGCATTACGTTTTTTGTGATGATTATCTGGGTCCGTATATCTGCAGAAAAGATGATAAAGGCACGAAAGCTGTTTTTACGTTTCATTCATTAACTTCATTGTTACTTCACTGTGTAGCCTATGTTATCAGCTTTTTCTACCATGAACGGGATTATAATCGGTTTCCCTCAATACCTCATCATACTCAGAGATTCCCCTTCCGTCGGGACAAAGCGCTTAACGTAGCTTAATGGACTAATACAGTGATATAAAAGACCAAACTCGCACCTTATTGGGGAAGTATGCCTACATATATGTACTGCATTAGATTAAACTGGGAAGGGTCTTAACACTTTCATAATGTTGACCTATATTGTTAATTCAACTAAGTCGCTTTGGATAAAACCGTCTGCTAAATGTAAAATTGGCTTGACATTCGCACATTTAGGGACCGTCTCTAAAGTAACATTGGTAGTCCTATAGGCCTTAATAGGGCTGTCGCGATAACCGCAATATTGTAGTACCGCGCTTCTGACAAGTCAACCGCAGAGGATTGCACGTAACCGCAACAACCGCGATATTCACGTTTTTTATAAGGCTATACCCTTCTTGTTTTGAACTTCATGCATGTGTATTGAATGTTGAACAAGTTCATAATGATAAAAAGACTGTTTATCTTGGTGATGTGTAGCCTACAGAGGCTTCACACAGACAGTGAATGAGAGAGATCGGCAGAGCGCGTGCGATTACCTGCGTCTGTCTTTGAAGTCGTGAAAAGGTTGCCGTGTCAAAGGAAAGCAAAATATTCGTCATATCATCCTTTTAACGTTCACGTCACGGGTATTTCCCATAAATGCGCGTCCGCAGCAGCGCTGGTCAGCATCCCACAGCGCGAGGAAGCCGCGGGGAAATAAAATCAGCAAGTCACGCATTGAATCAATGCCATATTGGTCTCTAATTTAAGTGAGGCATCAGCTTCAGCCTTACCCATGCGACGCATTGCTGCTCAGCTGAGCCTTGAAAAGTGGAACTCATAAAAAATAATTAACACCTTGTTTCATTACATCTCTTTTAATGAATCAGCTTTTTTGAATGTGTTCGTTGAATGAACGGTTTAATGACTCACCCTGTGACTCACTCAAAGTCCGTTGTCATAACAATATGCGCTGAGTGAAAGCCTCTCAATGCGCATTTAGACGCTGTTTGGTTTCGGTTACATTGGTTACTGAAAATGTCCTCGTTTTTGTCCACATCGTAAACTATTTATATAGCAACAAATACATATAAATGAAATAAATAAATGGTGGTAATACCACATATCGCTCTATTTAGCCACTCAACATTACCGCAAGGGAAATTTCATAACCGCGACAGCCCTAGGCCTAAACGTTTCTAACTTCAATAGCAAACTTCAATTTATTTGTATAGATTGCGCATTATGCCTGACACCTACATGAACACTTTACAGTTGGTTTTATGACTGTAAGTTGTTCTCTTCAAATGCTATTGAAGTTAGAAACCTGTATACCAATGTCGCATGTAACTTTAGAGACGGTCCCTAAATGTGCGAATGTCCAATGTCAAGCCAACTTTATGCCAGTATCACTGAGAAAATCTCAGCATTAAACTTTCCACGTTAAGTTCATATTCTGAGTCCTTCTGCTTGCCTGCGAGTTTGGTCTTTTATATCACTGTATTAGTCCATTATGCTATGTTAAGCGTTTTATATGTCCAGCAGGGGAATCCTGACGTGAGGGAAACTCTAGTACTGCACGCAGCACACCGCCGCAATATAAAGTTAAGGCAACTAAACAACCAAGAGAAATATGTCAAACTCAAATGTAACACTGGATCTGTATATCCGCATCGGGGGAATAACATTATAATCTTGTTCACGGTAGAGAAAGATGTATGTAGGCTACACAGGAAAAGTAATCGTGAAGAAACTGAATTTCACGTAAAACAGACGTCATAATAATCACAGACACACTTACATTATTGTAAATTAGTTTTTATGAATGAATGGCTTGCTCTAACTGTTGCTCTGGTCTTCGCGCTTGCACCCCCTGCTGGTGAGGCCGACTAACAGCAGGTGGAGAGTATGCTCGGTAATCTACTGCTTTTCCTGCAGTTCCTGGATGTCAACGTTGAATTTACTGTCGAATTTGAACCACTGAATTTGTGGAAGCGAATTTGCAAAGCTAAATAAAATAAACTGAAAACCGCCTTATAGGTTGTATTTTTAATCAGTTTGAATATTTTGGAAGTGAAATATGAAAGGTGAATATGGATTATTGAAATTTTACTAATGAAAATGTGTTTGAAATGTTTTGAATTTAAATATTCACAGCTTAAATATTCAACCACGCTAAATTTCAGCCCATAAAAATGCAAGCCCTAAAAATACAATGCTTTCAAATACAAGTAGGGTTAATGCATGCATATTTTATTCCAGTACTACAATTCAACAGGCTTTATGCTTCAAAAACATTTGGCATTATTTTACTTCCATAGGCTTTCCTCACCTCTCTTCTGATTCCAGTCGTGTGCATCCCCAAGCAGAGCAGAATCAAAAACATATCTGTTGTCTTGGAAAAAGTAGTCATCTGTGCTCAATATTACTCCATTGGGACCAGTGGACAGGAGCTCTCTAAAAGACATTAAAAAAATCAG
The DNA here is from genome assembly GCA_030578255.1 of Tiaroga cobitis. Lineage (NCBI taxonomy): Eukaryota > Metazoa > Chordata > Actinopteri > Cypriniformes > Leuciscidae > Tiaroga > Tiaroga cobitis. The sequence goes on from CM060605.1 coordinate 31,677,548, forward strand.
TTCTCTGGTTACCTAAACTATTCAAAACATAGGCCACGTTACAATGTTAGCAAAACTCAAAATCAATACAAGTATTATTTGTAATACGTCTTTAGTATTTAATCAAACATTTGGCCACTGATTTGGTGTAGAAAAAAAACAATGAGGTCTTTTCGCTACATATTTAGTTTTACACACCGGCCCAAAGTGGATTTTCCAGATCCTGGGACTCCCCTCAACAAAATGAGCTCCAAATGTTGATATTGGTCTTTTTCATGATCTTGCTGCTGCCAGTGTGATAACGGTGTTTCATATTCCTCAGAGAATCTATGATCCTCCTGTGACTGGAAACTGCTACGTTCATGCCATCTGTTTGAAGGTAATGGTGGCCCTTCCCATGGGCCCCAGCTGTTATTTTTGTTGTTCGTATGAAGACTGTGGAAGTTCTCCTGAGATCTCATGTCTGGAGGATACATGATTGGACATCCAGAGGTTGGGGGAGGGAAGAACTGAATCCTTGGGTCTGGAGGAACCCATGGTGGAGGTGGATACCTTGGCTCTGGATGTCCTCTTCCACCAAAGTCATCTGTATTCCATTGTAAGAGAGGTCTCCATCTCTTTGGATCTTTTTGGTTGCGTTCATGCGGATCCGGGTAGGGTCTGTAGGCTCTACCGTGATCAGTTACGACAACAGGACTGTCCTTCCTGTTTGGTAGGTTGCTTTTGGGCTTCCAAGATGAATGGAGGCCATGCTCTTCAACCGATTTGGTGTCAGAGTCGCCATCGACCTTATCTACTTCCTCAAGCTCTTTGTAAAATTCACAAAGCTCCTGCTCGATACAAGGTTCAGGGCGACACGCAGGCCCAATAAATGCAGTACTAGTGACACCTAACCTTCTAATGACATGGTTTCTGTCTGCTTGGCTTGTACTCTCAATAGAACATGTGTTAACTTCTTTCACATTAGCGTCTGTTTGCATTTGTGTTGAAGGATCCAGTTTTCCCCCATCTGGATCGACATCCTGTTGTGTCTTCAAATGACTTTCAGCAGGTAACGTTAAATAAGCAAATTCAGTGTGGTTAATCGTCTGATTATTGGATGATTTAGACACTGGAGTCACTCTGACAACATCTGATTGAATTTGTGGTGTGGTTTTATATGGTTCCTCTACATTTCCACCATTAGATGGAGAAGTAGATTTACTGGTGTTCACATCTGGCATCTGTTAAGAATAATAAAACTGAATAAAGACTTTAAATAATCACATAACTTAGTGAAGCAATATTGTGTACATTTATAGATTCATTGATTATACAAAGATTAATAAATCAAAGCAGGCCAACCTTTTAAGCATCGGATCACAGATGATTAACTAAGTCATAATAATGTATAGACATTTCTGTCTGCTTTACGACCATCTTTTACTATTTAAAACAACACAGAAGCAGTTTCGATAGTCAGTCATGACTATGATAGTCATTGAAACATGAACCTAAGTATTCTACGAATTATATTTTCTGAAATCGATCAAAATGCGCTGAAAAGCTTTAACGTTACCTGACGGGCGGAAAAACTTGTAAGCACAAAGGTTAATTAAACGTTTTGTTTATCGAATTATATCTGATAGTATAGTAGAGGGAAGCCAGCCGCCTAGACACTCAACACCACAATGGGGAAATAAAAAGATTTCAAAATAAAAGTCGCTTAAAAATAAAATAAAAAATATTTAAATGTAACGTCCGTTACACATGTATGTAAACATATATTGTACCGTTAAAACGTCTGTTGTTATATTGTTTTTTAATCTTATCCCAAACTTTTCAACGGTAGTGTATGTGATTTAAAATAATATAATGGCCTATGTTGTAATTTACATTGTTTCATTGTGGTAGGATTGGTCGGATATTGTCAACAAGAAGTAGCCCTAATTACAAATTTCCCTCAAACCTGAAGTGTGCTCCTCCAGTTTAACCACAAAATGTGTCAGTCACCACTTCCTCTTCTGTAAAGAAATGTGAAGTCGAGTATACACAGCTAGCACTTTTTGCAGCCTAACTTATTTAATTATTGCCAAAACCATATTTTGTTTTGAAGGATGACCTATACAAAATACACATAAGGAAGTAGAATCTTCAGATCCTCCTGTAGTAGAGACTACTGGTAAACCGCTGGAACTAAACCAAAACTGCATTTTGAGCAGAGGTGGACAAAGTACAACTTCCTTACTTGACTGAAAGTACAGATAGGAGCCTACTGGTCAAATATTACTACGTTACAAGTACAAGTTGTAAAGAACTCGTTTTTAAAAGTACTTAGTATCAGAAGTAAAAAGTAAATGTCAATGCATTGTTTTATTATTGTTGCATTGTTGTATGTAATAGTACAGTAGCCTGCCTCTGAATCTGTGTCTGCCTACCTACCTCATATCAATATCAAATTTATTTCTGGAATACAGTTCCAATAGTGGGATTGAATGTGAGATTGAATAAGTGTACTCAATAACGTCCACAATGGTTTCGGACACCCAAAAGGCTGTTCCCTCAAATAGTGTCCTATTTAAAGTTTTTTGGCTTTTAGAATGAATATGTTAGCCTTACTGTTATCTATAAGCTGTTGTGCTCCAAAACAATGACAAAATTCACATTTAAAAGACCAAACCCAACGTTGAAAATGAAAATAAGGTTGATGTCAGAATCCAACGTCAGATTGACGTTAATCTCCAACATTGGATAGACGTTGTATTGTGGTTGAAAATGAAAATCGGGTTGACATCAGAAACCAACATTAGTCGGTTTCTGATGTCAATCCGACGTCGGATTCTGCCGTCAACCCGACTTTCATTTCCAACCAAAATCATCCCCTGACTGACGTTATAACTATCTACTCAAGGACCTTGACAGAAATGTATTGGAGTAAAAATTACGAGATTTGTCTTTCAAATGTAGTGAAGTTGAAGTAAAAAGTTTCCAGAATAATACTCAAGTAAAGTACAGATACTCAAAAAGTGTACTTAAGTACAGTACTCAAGAAAATGTACTTTGATACTGTCCACCTCTGATTTTGAGTAAGTTGAGTCATTTCTTAAAGTCAATCATTTTATCCCCTAAAACTCATCTTTGATCACCAAAATTACACAAACGTTTTTCCTTGAAAATAAATTTCTTCATGCCATAATATAGCTTGAATGTAACACACTGCCTCATTTAGTACGCGGTTCTATGAAAACGCAAACTAGCCCCGTCTACTCACTCACACCAGCTCAGAGATCCACTCCCTGATCACACGTTGATGTGATTGGTTATAAGTTAATTTGTGACATCTGAAACACCAGCGATAAGCTTTAAGCTGTTTGGAGTTAATAAATAGGCTTTACTGTGGTATTCCAAACATGATGCTATTTTATCTTTTTTTTCCCTTTTTTAATAAAGTTTTAAATAACAAAGGCAGAAATCGTCTCGGTTACGTGTGGTAACCCTCGTTCCTCGAGGAGGGAACGAAGACGTAAGTCTAGACAAATAGGGATCGCTTGAGAGAGCCTATCTACTTCGAGTGAACTAAACGAGCCAATGCAGATTGGCATGCGATAATTGCACCAGCTGCGGTGCCTCACATCCTTGTTTTTCCGCTGAGGAGCCGGACCTGTGACTTGGCCGTACAGTGGAACCTCAGCAACTGTGGGGAACGAGGGTTACCATACGTAACCAAGACTTTCCCCTTTGTCAGTCACTACGAGTAAGTCTAGACTGACGAATGGGATCTCTACCAAAACGCCATGGCTGCTGGCCCTTCCAGCTCTCTGCTTGAGCCTCCTCGCCTGACCGCAGTGTTGGGCAGAAGTAGGAGCTCTAAGCAGAGAAGATCAGTCACTGCTGTTTCGCAAGACCCAGTCAGTGTGACTTATTGTATAACGCTGGGAAAGCGTGCCCTTGGGGAAGGGAACCCTGCGGAAGCCAAGTCCTACCCCGGAGGGGGGCACTGTGACGGTTACACATATGGACTAGCCAAGCAGGGTAGTACGACATATGGCAGTCTCTGGGGTGGTTCCAGCCTAATTCTAGGGGGGAAAGAACACCAGCAGAGACGACAGAGCAGGCTCTTTCGAGGGAAAGACACGGGCTCGTCCGCAGAGGAGCTGATCATGGAGGAATACACATATGGGGTCGCCGCAGGGACCGCTACATATGGACACCCAGCCTAACACCGGTTCCACAATGCATACGAGTGTAGGCCTGGCGTCAGACTCTCCTCAACGTCTGACTGCCGCAGGGGTGATGGAGGAACTCACAGGGTTAGCCATTTCTGGGGAACACTACTGGACCAAATAGACGCACGTATCCAGCCCATGGGGGCGGGAGTGGCGTAGCAACCCGACACTAAGAACGGGTCCCTCGCGCTTCTGGCCACTGGGGGCGAGCTTCTCCACAGTTGCTGAGCTTCCGCTGTACGGCCGAGTCACAGGTCCAGCTCCTCAGCGGAAAAACAAGGATGTGAGGCACCACAGCTGGTGCAATTATCACATGCCAATCTGCATTGGCTCGTTTAGTTAATTCGAAGTAGAAAGGCTCTCTCAAGCGTATACGGGAAGATACAGCCTCTACACGGAGGCTATAAAATCTAGCGAACGTGTTAGGTGTCATCCAGCCTGCAGCTGTACATATATCTGTCAGCGAGGCGCCTTGAACCAGCACCCAGGAGCAAGCAACACTTCTAGTTGAGTGTTCTGCAACCCGAACGGGCAAGGCACGCCTTGGACTTCGTAAGCCAAGGCGATGACATCCACTATTCAGTGGGCCATCCACTGCTTGGAGACAGCCTTTCCCTTCTGCTGGCCTCCGTAACAGACGGAAATTTATCTGAGGTCCTGGAGCTTTGCATTCTGTCCACGTAAAACCGCAGAGAGTGGACGGGACAGAGAAAAGCTAGGGCTGGGTCTGCCTCCTTCGAAGGCAGTGCTTGCAGGTTCACTACCTGGTCCCTGAAGGGAGTGGTAGGAACCTTGGGCACATATCCAAGCCGGGGTCTCAGGACAACATGAGAGTTGGCCGACCCGAATTCTAGGCACGATTCGTTGACCAAAAATGCTTGCAGATCTCCTACCCTCTTGATGGAAGCCAGAGCAGTCAGGAGCACTGTCTTTAGTGACAGGATCTTTAGCTCAGCTGACTGCAACGGTTCAAGTCAAGTCAAGTCATCTTCATTTATATAGTGCTTTTAACAATGTAGATTGTTCCAAAGCGGCTTTACAGTTATAATAGGAAATTAAAGTAACAGATTGTTTTGGCTTTATGGAAGCTGTAGAATAAAGTTATTTTCCAGTTAAAGTTCATTTTGATTGATTCACTCCCATCACAACGATCATTACCGTAATTCCTTAAATAAAAACAGGTATTCAAATAAACGCCGGGCCTCTGATAGTGGCCGGGTGCGTGATGAACGTGGACAAATAAAGGCCGGTCTCAAATTAAGGCCGGGGGAAAATTAGCCTTTCGCCGAGCCCCGCCCCCCTTAGTTACTGTTGCTACGTCCGACAAACAAATGGTAAAACACGACCAGCGCGACAGATTGCCATGACCGGAAGAGGTGTACCCGTGCGTGTCAGTGACCTTTTTTGGGCAAATACCTCAGCGATATCCTCCAGATCGAGGCAAAAGGGGTTACAGTGCGCAGCGGAGGGATGTATTCAACATATAAAAATGCGGAATGAAGGAGACACGACTACTATCGAGGCTAATGCTTACCGGTCTCAAGCGAAATCGGAGAAACCCCATGACCTGTACATCAAATGCAACCAGCACAGCCTTGAAGAAGATTTTATAAGCTGGTTCAGTAGCTAATTGTTTGGAATTAGAAATATATAACTCACGCTGCATATTTAGTAATTTTGCCTCAGATACAGCATTATACATTCGCTTTAACAAGCAGGTTGTTCATTACCACGGCAACCGCTTGGGTGTCATGCTCAATGCGATTTTCGTGTTTAAAATGTAACTATACATAAGAGACGGAAAGATGCAGATAACCATACATTATTTAAGAATATTTCTGTTCATAACGATATTGATATATGAACTGATGTTGTCAAGTAAGCTTCATGCTTTCCCCGTTGCGAACGTGCACTCCTCTAAACCGTAGTCTACGGGTGCTAACTTACACTGCTAGTTGACTGCTGCTCATTTTCCCCCGAGAATATCATGTTAACAACAACCCTTAAGAAAACGTAATTCCTTTGTGGATCATCTTGATCTGCTTTCTCCATGTTTCTTTGACTAATCTCAGTGTCTCAGTCTCACGCACATTGCACGCGAGTTAACCATGTTCGACACATTTAACTGGGAGTGGGGCCGTCCACACTGTTTTATCCATTGTAGGCACCGCTCTCGTTGTGCTTTGGAAACGGAAAGAACACAACTCCTTCTCCAGACAATCTCTCGGGGTACCTAGTGTCCGATTTACAAACGCCGTGGGCGCACCGCTTGTGCTTCACCGTCTTGCTTGGAGTCAATGTTTGACGGACCTGCTCACATAGTAACGGTTGCTATGATGTGTGATTGGACAATGGCCGTTTTGGGGGAGGGGCCGGCGAAAGGTCAATTAGTGTGGATAATCTCCTAAATGCCTTTCATTAAAGAGATGTTACACCTGTCCACTTCATGCGTGTTCTGTGATCTGATCGTGAAAAGACCATGTATAAATGCCATCCGAAGCGCATTCAAGACAATTTAAATCCGATCGCTCAACCCACTTCTTCAGGAGGAGATCTGAGACGAGATTCCAGACGAAACTGCACAAGTGTAAATCAAATTAATCTGATTGTTGAAACCACGTATCTAAATTGTACTCCTCCCAAAAACTCCTCTAAAAAATAAAAGTGTGAGAGCGTGTTATAGGCTATGTAATGTTATAGGAAGATGTGACAACGCTACTGCAACACGCATCACAGCAGCTGAGCATCTATTCAAAAAGCCAACGTGCAAACTATTGCAAATTAAAGTGAAAGTAAGTCGCAGACAATTCTCCTCATCATTAAAAGAAAATAAACAAAATGATCTTACCAGGGTTGTTGCCGCTCTCTCTTATTGCGGTCTTTTGATTTAGAAATTAGCTGATCTATCAAATGCAGCTCATAATTGCTTTCGTTGACGTGCACTCCATTAAATATGCATATAGCGTGGGAATTGAAGATTTATATCCGTTTTGCGAAAACGCATTTGTGAGCAGATTTAAGTAGAATTGTTTTGATAAATCAGATCTGAGAAAACACATGAAGTGGCCAGGTGTAAACATCCCCTAATATGCATTCAAGTTCATCGTAACGTACAGCCAATAGATGGTAGTAGACAATAGATGTAATACAGATATAATTTAGTGCTGCTATTGTAACGGTCTTTTCAACAACTTTATTGAAAACGAAATTGTCTTGAGGAGCATGGAACCCAGACGGAAATTTGATTTAGATTTTTTTTAAATAAAGGCCTGCTTCAAATAAAAGCCTGTTACCTTCTGCAGTTTAGGTAAATAAAGGCCCCGGCTTTTATTTGAGGAATTCCGGTAGTTATTAACTTGGGGCCGCTAACACGACACCGTTTAAACAGAAAACTCTAAAGTTCACTTAAAAAACGTGAACTTGTGAGAACGCTGATAGCGTGCACATGCGTATTAAAAGTTAATTCTGAGTTCATTCTATAGGTATGCGCGTTTGAATATATGTGCGCGGGTATGTTCAGAGGGAGGTCTCTGCAGTGCGCTGAGCACCAGAGACAGGTCCCAAGAGGGTATGGGGGGGGGAGGGGGGCGAGGCAGATTCAGTCTCCTCGCTCTCGCTCCCCTCAGGAACCTGACGATCAGGTCATGCTTTCCCAATGACTTACCTTCAACTGCATCGTGATGTGTTGTAATAGCGGCAACATACACTTTGAGGGTGGAGGGAGACAGCCTTCGCTCCAACCCATCTTGCAGGAAAGAAAGCACGACTCTGATCGGACATCTTCGGGGGTCTTCCCGGTGGAAAGAACACCATTCAAGGAACAGGTTCCACTTCAGAGCATAGAGACGCCTCGTTGAGGGGGCTCTAGCAGAAGTGATGGCGTCTACCACTGCCTGGGGTAGGTCACCTAGAACCTAGGTGGTCTGGATGGGGGTGCCATTGAGTGCCCCGTCTCTGAGAAAGCAGGTCCTTTCTCAGAGGAATGGGCCAAGGAGGTGCTGTCGCTAGGAGCATAAGTTCTGGGAACCAGGTCTGGTTGGGCCAATACGGCGCAACTAACAAGACTTGCTCCTCGTCCTCCCTGACTTTGCACAGAGTCTGTGCAAGAAGGCTCACTGGGGGAAACGCATACTTGCGTAAGCCCCGGGGCCAGCTGTGCGCCAGTGCATCCATGCCGAGGGTCCCCTCGGTCAGGGAATAAAACAACTGGCAATGAGTCGAGTCTGGAGAGGCAAACAGATCTATCTGAGGCGGCTCCGAAGAAGTCCCATATCAGCTGGACCACCTGGGGATGGAGACGCCACTCTCTGTGTAGGCTGTCGTGAGAGCTCGTCGGCTGCACGATTGAACACGCCAGGGATGTGAATGGCACGAAGCAACCTCAGATGCTTCTGACTCCATAGGAGGAGATGGCGGGCGAGTTGTGACATGCGGCGGGAGCATAGACCACCTTGACGCTTGATGTACGCAACGGTCGCAGTGCTGTCCGTACGGACTAGTACGTCCTTGCCATGTAGCAGCCCTTTTTTAGGTGGCTAGTGCAAGGCTTACCGTAAGCAACTCTTACCGTGAGCAACTCGAGGCAATTGATGTGCCAATGCTGTTGAGGGCCCGTCCACAGAACTGAAACTGCATACCCGTTGTACGTGGCCCCCCAGCCGGTGGCAGAGGCATCTGTGGAGACCACAGCATGCCTGGACACTTGTTCTAGGGGAACACCTACTCGTAGAAATGAAGGGTCCGACCACAGGCTGAAGGTTTGGATGCAGTGCGGGGGGACATGCACCCGGTACGTGCCGCTCTGCCACACCCATCCCGGGACTGGGCCGTGAAGCCAGTGCTGAAGCGGTCTCATATGAAGCAATCCAAGTGGCATTACTGCGGCTGCGGATGCCATATGCCCCAGGAGCCTCTGAAAAAGTTTCAGTGGGGACGCTGTCCTGCTCTTGATTGTACTCAAGCAGTTCAACACTGAACGGACACGCTCCTCTGTGAGTTCGGTGTCTGGTTGACAGAGTCCAACTCCATACCGAGATAAGAGATCCTCTGCACAGAGGATAGTTTGCTCTTGTCCTAGTTGACCCGAAGTTCCAACAGGCTGGAGGTGACGGGGCACCATGTCCCTGTGTTCGCACAACTGATCTCGAGACTGAGCTAGGATCAGCCAGTCGTCGAGATAGTTGAAAATACGAACGCCACGTTCTCGAAGTGGAACAATGGCTGCCTCCGCGACTTTCGTGATGACACGGGCGACAGGGACAGCCCGAAGGGCAGGACTTTGTACTGATATGCCCGTCCCTCGAACGCAAACCGCAGGAACAGTCTGTGTCGAGGAAGAATTGAGACTTGAAAGTACACGTCCTTCAGATCGATCGCTGCAAACCAATCTTGGGGACGGATGCATTCGAAAATGCATTTCTGTGTGAGCATTTTGAATGGGACCTTGTGTAGGGCCCGATTCAAGGTTCGCAGGTCCAAGATTGGCCGTAACCCACCGCCTTTCTTGGGTACAATGAAGTAGGGGCTGTAGAACCCTGTCTTCATATCGGCTGGAGGAACCGACTTGTTCGCATCCTTCACCAGTAGGACATCGATCTCTGCCCGCAAGATCTCTGCCCCTGAAGTGGATGCTCCTGAACTTGGGAGGGCGCCGGGCAAACTGAATCGCATAGCCTAGTCTGATGGTACGGATGAGCCAGCGAGACAGGCAGGGAAGCGCTAGCCAGGCTCCCAGACACTGTGCAAGCGGGGCCAACGGGACCACAGACGTACCCCGGGTGGGGCAGCGAGGGGGAACACAGGGACTCGGCTCGGGAGGCACTGAGGCGGCCAGAAGCGGAGCCTGAGTGTGTTGTATCTAGGCATGTGCCGGTATCAAATTTTCATGCTGCGATTAATTGATTGAGCTTTTATCACGGTATACGGTATTATCACCATATTTTAATTGCACAAGAGAAATGGATGGATTGGGGGTATCTAAAAAAACAAACAACTTGCATCACAATGTGTAATTGTGATTGTCAAAACATTTGGTAACTAAACAGAATTTTAGTTTAGTGACAACATGTTACAATGTTTACATGGTACAATGACTGGTAGGCTACTGTTTGTATTATTAACATTATTCTCTTAACCCTTTCACACGTAAGTTTAAAATATTCTAACTGACCCCCCAGCGTGAGTTTTTCAAGGCGACCGTTATTTAGAACTTGTCACTTTAATGTTTCCATGGTGACGCGTCATTGCTTGTCACGTGACAGCGCAACCACAACACAGCGCTGAATGAATGATGCTCTGCTTTTATGTCATTTTTCCTTTTTAAAAATATTCACAAATGTATTAGCTATAGCATGAAACACTGATATTCCGATTGTCAAATATGTGCAACTGGATGGGTTTTGTTGTTTAAACATCTTTATAACGATCGCGTTAGTTGAGCTGTATGCACAATGGGCGGCGCCATTTTAGTTTGTTGTACAGTTCAGAGAATCGGATCTGTTGGATTTACAACACGTCAATTCCTCCACTTCTCACGAAATACATGAAAGTAAGTGGCCGGTGAACTGGGAGAAGAATAGGGTCAAATGTAAAGCTACTTACACAATGTGTATCTGATATGAATAAAACGTGTCGTCTTATTTTATTATAATGGAAAGGATTATTATTGCCGCTTCCATAGACATCAGTGTGTATTTTACAAACTCAAAATCATTGTTTTGCTAGTACTTATGTGTATTTAAATGTCTGAAACCTAAAATAAACATTATGTGGTTGAAAACACTCAATAGTTGTGATATATGACAGCACTGAGTGCGTCTGTCTCTGGCTCAGCGCCAGCCAACGCGCGAAAGCTCGTTTGAATTTAGCAGTTGATCACGTGATGCACTGACCGTTCTAATCACACCGGTGTGATCGTACGCTCCAGGGACCAGCCAAGACTGATCACACCGGTGTGATCGTACGCGTGAAAGGGTTAACAGACATTTACAGCGATAGTCTGGCGACTGGCGTTATAATTAATTTGCTTTTGGTGTACTGTGTAGTGGGTAAAACTGTTTTTAATGGCAGGCTAGCAGTTACCGTTGACTCGCGCTAGCCTAGCATCGGCGAACTATGCAACTGGAACGACTGGATGAAATTTTTTGAAAACTGTCTCCACTGATAAATAACACTAAGGCTAACTTGGAAATGAGGCCCGATGTCCAAAATTCTGAAATATTAGGTAGGTTACAGAAGATAGCCAGCATTTCAATTTTTCTCAAAAAAAAAATATAATGTGGTTCATTATAATAACAATTATGTAATAAGTAAACATATTAAAGTATGTAATATAGTGCACATATTTAGCAAAATACTAAGCTGTCTACCTAGCTATTTTTCTAGTCAACTCATGCTGGTCATTAAATGGCTTTCCTGAGCTAAATGTAACGTTCTGTGACATAATTGTTCTCCTGCAGTTTTATTGACCTCTTTCCGTGGTTGAAAAACACTAATTGATCGATATTATGTATACCTTTCGGTAAGTTGTATTTAAATAAAAAGTAACAGAACATTTTACTTTTTAGAACATTTTAGAACACACAGTAACATTTTCTACTATGAAATAGCCAGTCAAATAAAGGCTTTTTATCAATTCCTAAGAAGAGTGCCTTGGATTTCCTTCTACTACATGACAAAAAGTAACAGATGTTCAGTTTACTTGAACTGAGGCGCAGCGATCTGTCACGTCACATTTACAAGCGCCAAAACGGTATATTGTCTGAATTTCTTAATAAAATGGACAGACCCTGAGAGCTGATATTTTTTTCATATCAAAAGTAACCGGCTCTGTCTTGTCTGTCGGTGTCAGTGTCCTCTTTGCTCCGCGATTTTTCTCTGCGTGAGAACATGGATGTGTGGCGTGAGAGCAAGTGAAAAGTGTTAATTGCGTCTAAGTGAGTCTCAAGCTGAATGCGTGAGAGTTGGCAGAGAAGGGAGAAAAATCGTCAGCAGCGTTCCTCCTGCCATGCTTCTTCTCCATGTGAGTGTAACGATCACCAGCTGGAGTGCCCTCGAGAGCCATCAGAGGGCGCTTCACAAGAGACTATGATCTCTTCCTCACAAACTACATTTCCCATACTCACTGCCTGGACTCATCATCACTGATCACATTCACCTGTACCTCATTATCACTGATTGTATTCACCTGTGTCTTGTCATCCTGCTAGTCTCAGTCTATTTATACCATGTTCATTCATTCACTCACCGCAAAGTCTTGTTTAAGTGTTACACTGCATTTCTGAGCATTATCCTCCCAAGTTTGATTCCTGTGTTTGACCTGTGGATTGTTTATCGTTGCTGACCCTTCTCTGCCTGCCCTGACCCTGGACTGTTTCACTGGACTCTGATTCTCTCTGCCTGCCTCGACCCTTTGCTTGTATCTGGTTTGTCTCTGCCTTGTCTCCGTTGCCCTGTTTGCTGTTGTTGATCCCTGCCTGTTTGACTATTCTATAATAAAGCTGCATTTGGATCTTCACCTCCAAGTCTCGGAGCATTTGCGTAACAGAAGACTTCGCCACACCCAGATCCAGCAGCGATATCAGCCATGGACACAGCAGTCCAAATCCTGTGTCTCCGTCAGGGGAATCGTTTGATTGAGGAGTACGTAGAAGATTTTATCAAGCTGGCACCTTTCACCTCTATGAGCGAGGAATGCCTGATGATCTTCTTCCGAGGAGGGCTATCAGAACCGCTCAGTTCATTCATGCCCTTGCATGAGCCTCACAGGACATTAGAGAGCTATATTGAACTGGCCCTTCTGTTAAGCGGTTCAGTGTATACGGTGGATGTGGTAGATGAGGAACTCCTTGAACCCACAGTACCCACCAAGCCAGAGCTTCACGTCAGCCACGTCCAGCCAGAGCTTCACGTCAACCACGTCCAGCCCGTGCTTCACGTCACGCCTGCCGAGCTAGAGCCCTCTTCCCCGCTGGTCCCGTCCAGCCCAGAGTTTCCTTCGCCGCTGGTCCCGTCCAGTCCAGAGTTTCCGTCGCAGCTGGTTCCGTCCGGTCCAGAGCCCTCACCTCTGGCGCCGTCCAGCCCAGAGCCCTCACCGCTGGGCCCGTCCAGTCCAGCACCCTCTCGGAGACGGAGGAGGAGGAAGAGGACTCCCTGCATCCTGCAATGCCCGGAGGCCCTTCCTGAGCCTCCGGTCAATCCAGAGACCGTTCAAGTCACTCCTGCTGATCCAGAGACCGTCCAGCCAGAGACCGTCCAGCCAGAGACCGTCCAGCCAGAGACCGTCCAGCCAGAGACCGTCCAGCCAGAGACCGTCCAGCCAGAGACCGTCCAGCCAGAGACCGTCCAGCCAGAGACCGTCCAGCCAGAGACCGTCCAGCCAGAGACCGTCCAGCCAGAGACCGTCCAGCCAGAGACCGTCCAGCCAGAGACCGTCCAGCCAGAGACCGCCGTTCACGTCACTTCTGCCGATCCAGAGACCGAGCTTCACGTCACTTCTGCCGATCCAGAGACCGAGCTTCACGTCACTTCTGCCGATCCAGAGACCGAGCTTCACGTCACTTCTGCCGATCCAGAGACCGAGCTTCACGTCACTTCTGCCGATCCAGAGACCGAGCTTCACGTCACTTCTGCCGATCCAGAGACCGAGCTTCACGTCACTTCTGCCGATCCAGAGACCGAGCTTCACGTCACTTCTGCCGATCCAGAGACCGAGCTTCACGTCACTTCTGCCGATCCAGAGACCGAGCTTCACGTCACTTCTGCCGATCCAGAGACCGAGCTTCACGTCACTTCTGCCGATCCAGAGACCGAGCTTCACGTCACTTCTGCCGATCCAGAGACCGAGCTTCACGTCACTTCTCCTGAGCCTGATCCTGATCCTCTTTCTGAGCCTGTGTCTTCGGACAAGATGGCTGACTCCACGCCAGTGTCTACGGACAAGATGGCCGCCTCCACGCCAGTGTCTACGGACAAGATGGCCGCCTCCGAGCCAGTGTCTACGGACAAGATGGCCGATTCAGAGACTGTTCACGTTACGTCTGCCGAGCCAGAGTCTGTTCCTGTTCCTGAGCCAGAGCCAGAGTCTGTTCCTGTTCCTGAGCCAGAGCCAGAGTCTGTTCCTGTCCTAGTTCCTGAGCCGGTGTCTGTTCCTGAGCCGTGGCCGCCCGAAGGGTCTTCACCGTCCTGGCCGCCCGATGGACTGTCTGCTCCGTCCTGGCCGCCCGATGGACTGTCTGCTCCGCCCGGGCCGCCCGATGGACTGTCTGCTCCGCCCAAAGGACTGTCTGCTCCGCCCTGGCCGCCCGATGGACTGTCTGCTTCGCCCTGGCCGCCCGATGGACTGTCTGCTCCGCCCTGGCCTTCCGTCCTGTCGCAGTCTCCAGGTCCTCTTCTGCTCCACGGACCTGGCCCTCCATCCCGCCCCCGGATCCGCCTCCATGCCACCACCCACCTGGACAGTTTTGGAGCGTCTGGAAGCCGCTCATTGGGGGGGGGGCTATGTAACGATCACCAGCTGGAGTGCCCTCGAGAGCCACCAGAGGGCGCTCCACAAGAGACTATGATCTCTTCCTCACAAAATACATTTCCCATACTCACTGCCTGGACTCATCATCACTGATCACATTCACCTGTACCTCATTGTCACTGATTGTATTCACCTGTGTCTTGTCATCCTGCTAGTCTCAGTCTATTTATACCATGTTCATTCATTCACTCACCGCGAAGTCTTGTTTAAGTGTTACACTGCATTTCTGAGCATTATCCTCCCAAGTTTGATTCCTGTGTTTGACCTGTGGATTGTTTATCGTTGCTGACCCTTCTCTGCCTGCCCTGACCCTGGACTGTTTCACTGGACTCTGATTCTCTCTGCCTGCCTCGACCCTTTGCTTGTATCTGGTTTGTCTCTGCCTTGTCTCCGTTGCCCTGTTTGCTGTTGTTGATCCCTGCCTGTTTGACTATTCTATAATAAAGCTGCATTTGGATCTTCACCTCCAAGTCTCGGAGCAGTTGCGTAACAGTGAGGATTGTTTACATTAGACTAAAGTGCGCACTGCGCCGCATGCGCACAGTGCTTATACATGTGGGGATTGTTTACATCAGAGTGCACAGGTGTTTTGCGCAGCATATTCGCAGTGTTTTATAAGTGGTTGATGGAAAATAAGCTAATGCGCGTTCTAAAAATCTAAATTCGGATCTATTGTTTTTTACGGTATTATTTTCCTTGCAATCCACGCCCTCTTGTGACCCAGAGATGGAAGAAATTGCTCTTTTATTGAAAATGTGGGTACCGGAACAGAAACAAAATGAAACAAGATTCTCCACCCGGTCCTCCTCCGGGGGAGGGAGAGGTGCGGACACTATCTCCCGAAGAGCAGCTTCCTCCATCGCTGGGTCGCCCATCTCAGGGCCGCTTGCCGGCTGATTTAGAGGGGGCCTGGATGGGCTGGGCGCTCCTCTTGCGACCGGTCACCTGCTGCCTGGGTGGAGGCTGCTGCTTAGGCTGAGCAGGGGTGGAGGCGGCCACAGGAGGGGCGTTCTCGGCGACGAGCAGGCAGAGGCGCCGCCGACGACTGGGTGGAGGCAGTAGCTGGTCGTCGGGGCAGGATGTACTTAATCGCCTCCATCTGCTTCTGTGCTATGGAAAACTGCTGGGCAAAGTTTTCCACAGCATCGCCGAAGAGGCCGGCCTGGCAGACAGGGGCAGCGCAGCCGAGTCGTCGTTCCCAGAGGACATTAGATTCCACGTTGAGGAACCGCACTTTTGTCGGGCTCACGCATGTCTGCCAGGTTCAGCCATAGGGCGACCAGCCGACCCAGGGAGCGTGCAGTGACTTTCGTTGCCCGGAGGGCGAGGTCCGTCGCTGTACGCAGTTCCTGCATAACCCCTGGGTCAGAACTACCCTCGTGCAATTCCTTGAGCGCCTTGGCCTGGTAGACCTGCAGGAGCGCCATGGCATGCAGGCCGGAGGCAGCTTCTCCACAGGCTGAGTAAGCCTTGTCCATGAGAGCAGACGAGAACTTACTCGCCTGGGAGGGGAGGCGTGGATTTCCCCACCAGGAGGTAGTGGTCTGGGGACACAGCTGCATCGCCACAGACCGCTCCACTGGGGGAATCTCCACGGAACCCTTAGCTGCTCCACCGTTGAGGGTAGTGAGGGAGGAAGAGGCACTAGAACGGTTTCGGGCAGAAAAAGGTGCCGTCCACGCTCTGGTAACCTCCTCATGCACTTCCGGAAAGAAGGGCACTGGGGCGGGGCGCTGAGAACCAGCACGGGCCGCACCGAGATGGCAATCATCCAGCCGCAAAGGTTCGGGACACGGTGGAGGGTTCCACTCGAGCCCAACACTTGCGGCGGCCCGGGAAAGCATAGCTGTGAGCTCTGGGTCTGACTCGGACAACGCTGGTACACCCGAAGGGGCAAGATGCACAGCAGCTGGTACGATTATCGTAATCCAATCTGCATTGGCTCGTTTAATTCACTCGAAGTAGAGCTCTCTCAAGCGATCCCCATTCGTCAGTCTAGACTTATGGCGGCCATACACTGTGCGATTTTCGTCCGATTTTGAGCCGAATTCTGACTCGTGCGACTCTTTTTCGGGTCGGACCGATTTTCAGCTTTGTCGTGCGTCGTTTGTCGTGCAGTGTTCGTGCAGTGTACAGGGAGAAACGAGAGGCGATTAACCTCTCCCGATCGACAATCGGATGGTCGGATGAATTTCTGGCATGTCAGAAATTTTAGTCGCTCCAACTGACTATATCGCACAGTTGAAGCAAAGCTACGAACCGATTGCCCTAAACTCAGTGTTTTTTCCCTCACTGCGCCTGCGCGAAAACAGAAGTTTAACCATTTCATCTGCAGCAAAAATACGTTTTTTTTTAAAAGTTCTGTAGTTCAAACTAGCTACAAATTACTGTTGCTTACCTCCAGATCGTGTTGCAAAATGGATTAACCATATATTACCCACGTCTTCCAAGCCACCTGCGATGTAACGCCTCTTTTATTAATTTGTTAAACAATATTTTTTAAATAAACCTGTTTTTAATTTTCATTGATGATTAATTATTGCAATGTTCGGACATATTATAGACTGTTAATAGTTATTTATATGCCTATAATTCATTGTACTCAACCTAAATGTTTTAGACAATTTTCAATGAGGAGGAGTAGCTTCTATGTAATATTTTATTCTCCTCACAGCACCTTGGTTATGTGCTGTGAAATTATTGCGTGGCAAATTAATTATAATAGCGGATCAATTTAATAATAAAATTAGCCCATAGGCCTCCCCTAATAATGATAATACAATAATACTAATAATAATTGAATGCATTGAAAATGATAAATCATCTTGATATTGATAGCTGATGCTTGTTTTGACAACATCTCTGGATACATGATATCGTCTATACCCAGCTAACAGGGAACGTTCCCAGAACATTCACTAACGTTCTTTAAAAGTTGTGTAAATGTTAGTACAAAGCGTTATTAAAATAATGTTTTCGGAATGTTCATATAACGTTATTAACGTTCTCATAACGTTGATAGAAAACGTTCTTAGAACAACGTTCTTGGAACGTCTTTATGATGTTATTTGTGATTGCTGAACGTTCTCATAACGTTGTTAGAAAACGTTCTTAGAATAATGTTCTTGGAACGTCTTTATGATGTTATTTGTGATTGATTAAAGTTCTCATAACGTTGATAGAAAACGTTCTTAGAACAATGTTCTTGGAACGTCTTTATGACGTTATTTGTGATTGATGAACGTTCTCATAACGTTGATAGAAAACGTTCTTAGAACAATGTTCTTGGAACGTCTTTATGACGTTATTTGTGATTGATGAACGTTCTCATAACGTTGATAGAAAACGTTCTTAGAACAATGTTCTCGGAACGTCTTTATGACGTTATTTGTGATTGATGAACGTTCTCATAACGTTTATAGAAAACGTTCTTAGAACAAGGTTCTTGGAACGTCTTTATGACGTTATTTGTGATTGATTAAAGTTCTCATAACGTTGATAGAAAACGTTCTTAGTACAATGTTCTTGGAACGTCTTTATGACGTTATTTGTAATTGATGAACGTTCTCATAACGTTGATAGAAAACAATCTTAGAACAATGTTCTTGGAACGTCTTTATGACGTTATTTGTGATTGATTAAAGTTCTCATAACGTTGATAGAAAACGTTCTTAGAACAATGTTCTTGGAACGTCTTTATGACGTTATTTGTAAATGATGAAAGTTCTCATAACGTTGATAAAAAACTTTCTTAGAACAATGTTCTCGGAACGTCTTCATGACGTTATTTGTGATTGATGAACGTTGTCATAACGTTGATAGAAAACGTTCTTAGAACAATGTTCTCGGAACGTCTTCATGACGTTATTTGTAATTGATGAAAGTTCTCATAACGTTGATAGAAAACGTTCTTAGAACAATGTTCTCGGAACGTCTTCATGACGTTATTTGTAATTGATGAAAGTTCTCATAACGTTGATAGAAAACGTTCTTAGAACAATGTTCTCGGAACGTCTTTATGACGTTATTTGTGATTGATGAACGTTCTCATAACGTTGACAGAAAACAATCTTAGAACAATGTTCTTGGAACGTCTTTATGACGTTATTTGTAAATGATGAAAGTTCTCATAACGTTGATAAAAAACTTTCTTAGAACAAGGTTCTTGGAATTTTTTTTTGACGTTATTTGTGATTGATGAACGTTCTCATAACGTTGATAGAAAACGTTCTTAGAACAATGTTCTCGGAACGTATTCATGACGTTATTTGTAATTGATGAAAGTTCTCATAACGTTGATAGAAAACGTTCTTAGAACAAGGTTCTTGGAACGTCTTCATGACGTTATTTGTAATTGATGAAAGTTCTCATAGCGTTGATAGAAAACGTTCTTAGAACAATGTTCTTGGAACGTCTTCATGACGTTATTTGTGATTGATGAAAGTTCTCATAACGTTGATAGAAAACGTTCTTAGAACAATATTCTCAGAACATCCTTATAATGTTATTAGTATTTTCTGAATGTTATATTTAGGCTATCATAAAACATCTTGGGAACATGTTATTTACTGAACATTCTCATAATGTTAAGTAGCCTACACTTGTTAACAAATGTGCGCTTCTTAACATTAGTTTACAATCACTAGATTTGTATAATATTACTAGGCCTATGTTCATATAAACATTTTAAACATCACAATAGTTTATAACACCACCCCAATAAACCAGCACTTAACCTATTAATAAATGAATATTAACTAGTGCAAATGCCGGTGCAAAATCAGTTGTTTGACAATTGTTTGACAATTTGTTTGACAATTTGACAATTGTCAAAAAACAATTGTTTTTAGTAATTGTTGTTTTGGTGTGTTTGAGTGCTCATTGTTACAATTACACAGCAGAAGTTCAGTGAGATTTTTAATTGTGTAGAAAGCAAATACTGATCCTGAAATAATGACATAAAATAAATGTGGAAAATTGAAATACACGATGCAGGGAGCAGCTACACAGTGAACTCCGAGAAAACGCTACGCTTGAGCACAAACTGTTAGTGAATAGGCTACTAAAATGATATGTTTTGTTGGTTAATAGCATTAACAATTAAAAGCTACTATTACACAGTAGCGATAACGTTAAGCGCACCAGAATGAAATATAATATTCCGAAGTAAACAGCATAGCTGACTTACAGATTCAGTTAACATCCACAAATGAATAAGCTTGACGATTCAGGGAGCAGCTACGCAGTGAACTCTGAGAAAACGCTACGCTTAAGCAAACAGTGTGTGAATAGGTTACTACAAATGATGGCAAAGTGCCCGAGCAAAATCAGTTGTTTGTGTTTTTAGTAATTGTTGGTTCGGTGTGTTTGAGTGCTCATTGTTACAATTACACAGCAAAAGTTCAGTGACATTTTTATTTGTGCATGGTAGAAAGCAAATACAGATACTGATATAATGACATATGCCTACACAGAGTGTTTATGTCAGAATGTTATCCAAACAATCCAAACAATGTCAAACTTGACACTGCACTTACTCGTGCCCGTAGCAAGAAACTTGTCAAGTTTGAAATCCATTGGACTAATGGTTCGAGAGATATGTAGTTAACAGACAGACAAAAAGACAGACCTTTCTGTAATTTAGAAGCACTGTTACATACAGTAGGCGCAATCCAGGGGTTTATCGCAGATATTTCACACGTATAGTGCAGTGAAGTCGCAGCTCGATGATCGGACCGTGAGCACATAAATCATGAGCTTTGGCTTTACATCACATGCGATTTACTCGTTCAGTGTGTGAGTAGGCTACGGTACCGTGCTGAAATCGCACAGACATCGCACAGTGTAGGCCTATGCCCGCCTTTACTCGTAGTGACTGACGAAGGGGAAACCCATATTTGCTAAACACTGGATATACAGAAATTTTGCTAAACTTAAACTTCTCAAATTCAGCAAAATTTTTTATAACCAATCCCCAACTAAGCTCACAACAGGATAGGTTTGGCACATCAGGCACATAAGCAAACATGAGTGGTAATATGTGGGTTTTAACTGAAATCCCCTGCACTTGAGGCAGCTTGCTAGGAGTAATTCAGAGCAGCTTTTGAGAATGTTTTCACTTAAATGTCATCTCACTGTCACTTCCAAAACCATTTAGTCTAGTCATAGACAGGGTCAGATGGAAAAGAGAATAAAAACAAAACATGTCCATGAAGGGTCTGGTTTCATGTTTATTAGTCATGACAGAGACAAATGGTCCTCTTTGGATTGCAATTTGTGATTACATGCATATTGCGCCTCTTTATTTTATATGAATGAAATTATATTATGTATAATTTTCATGTTTTTTGCTGATTTTACAGTCAGATCACTTCTCACAATTCACACTACGTCTAATCATTCACTTTAATTCATTTATATATCCATGATTTATTGTTTATTCACTGTATTCATTTACTTATGCATAGACATAGCCTAAAAAAAAATCTGTCCATTAACACTTATGTGACAAATTCATACTAATAACTCACCATGAAAATTTCCGTATTCATTTTTCTGTTTATTTTTTTTTTAACAATGGTATAGAGGGCATAACACATTTACAGTTTTTAGTTCAATCAATATATATTTCACTTTCTTTGCTCCCCATTGGATGCATATAAAGAATCACACAGAAGTTAATTTTACCAAAATATCCCAGACACGATTCCAGAATCATGGTCTATAAATAAATGAGAAAATAATGGAGACTTTCTACTGATTTTCTAGCTCAGTAGTTGAAAACACAGAAAAAGGAATGCTAATTTTCACAGCAGTTGATATTGACAGTTTATGGCACATCCACATTGTAAGTGCTCAACAGTTGAGAATAGAGTTGGCCCTCATGATGCGCATGACTTTCCGTGAGTTGTAACTGTATTCAAACTGAATATGCTCATGGTAGAAGTACAAATATCCTTTTAAAAAAGAAAAAACAACAGTTATTTTCATTAAGTCATTAATGCCTTGGAGAATCGGTTCAAATACATTAGCTGAAACAATAAGAAAGTTATGTAACTAATTTACATACCAAAATGATAAGCAGCGGCATCCACTTCATCTCCAATTCCGGGAAAGTCCTCCTCAATGGATCGTGGGTATCCACTATCCATGGTGCCTGTCCGCTCATCATAACTGGAGAAGAGATGCAGCTTACATTAGCTTTTTTTGGGGGGGGGTGGGGGGGATTTGTCCTCAGAATATTGTGACATACCTCCAGTATTCCTCTTCTACAAAAAGTAGAGTCTTGCCAGTATCTTGGATGTTTACAGCTGCATCTATTTTGCGGACGGTCTTCGGGAGACCCAGTTTGTGGATGTATTTTGGATAGCCGTCAACAAGATTGTAACCATTGAGAGCCCACATTTTGATACCTGTAATATTTTCCATCAAAAAAACATTCATATGAGTTAGTTAAATCTAACTAAAAAATGCATCTGCAAGTGTGGCAGTGTTGTAATTGTTAATTATTTTTTTTTAAAGGCTAAAACATTTAAAAATGGTTTCTGTTAATTGAAATAAAGCTGAAATAAAATAAAATATAGATATTAGATGTAAAACCTATAAAAAAAATTTGCCTTGAAGTAATGAAATGACTAAAACTGAACAAAAAAATGACTAAAAACAAAATAAAATTAAAATAAAAACTGATACTATACTGGCTATAAAAATAAAAGCTAATTTAAAATATTAATAAATACTATAATAGTATTTGATGAATAAGTGTTGTAAAGAAAACGTTCACAGTAAGTTGAGCAAAATGAAGATACAATAACATAATCATTTGACATTTAAATCTCATAACTAACCACTGAATATGATGACAATATCTTTCTCTGGGTTCTCATAGGCAGCATCTACTTTGTTTGGTATTTCAGGCCAGGTACTTTTAATCAGGGTTTGTTCAGGCTCAGGCATTTGTGTATGTAGCCGCCAGTAAAACCTGCCAACAAAAATATTTTCAGGAACCCTATTAGGTTATATAACACATTATACAAGAGTTTTAAAAATGTGCTAGTGCAGCCAGAGACAGTTTTATCACAACAATGAACTGTGGACTATTTTTGCACCTGTCTTTGAAAATGATTGTCTCTCCACGGAGTTCAGTGACGGCATCAAAACTCAGTTCAGGGTCACACTTGCTTGGAGCGTCGGGTTTGGGCTTGATCCTTCTATGGTTTGGGTTTTCACCTTTGATTAACCCAAAAGTAGGTAGAATCAGGACTATGAAGACTTCAAGAAAAATCTATTGGTCGAAATGGTATATTACTCACCATAGAGAGACTGGATCCCCTTAATGTCATCCTCAGAGAGCGGGTAACCCTTGCCGTAGGAGTACACCGGGTACATCAGTGACCCAGGGTCAGAGGAATGGGCCATACCGAGAGCATGGCCAAACTCATGGGCCGCGACCAAGAAGAGATTGAATGCTGCAAGGAACATAGTGAAGATTACTATGATTAGAAATCAAGACTTTTTATATACAATACTGTTCAAAAGTTTAGGGTCAGTACGTAAAAGATCAATTAATACTTTTATTCAGCAAGGATGGATTTAACTGATCAAAAGTGACAGTAAAGACATTTATAATGTTACACAAATATTCTGTTTAAAATAAATGCAGGTTTTTTAAACTTTCTAGAATCGAATAATTTCCACTAAGGTTTCAAGAAGGTTTCCACTTAAATATTAAGCAGCACAACTGTTTTCAACATTGATAATAATGCTTCATAAGCATCAAATCATCATATTAGAATGATTTCTGAAGGATCATGTGACACTGAAGATTGGAGTAATGATGTTGAAAATACAGCTTTGACATGTAAGGAAAAAAATACATTTTAAAATATATTCAAATAGAAAACAGTTCAAATGTAATAATATTTCACTGTTTGTACTATATTTATTTTTGATCAAATAAATGCTGCATTGTTGAGAATAACAGACAAATCGTAGCGACCCCAAACTTTTGAAAAGTGGTGTAGCTACTGCATAAATGGTATTTTCTTGTACCATGAAAGTCTTTGGTCCATGTTTCGTCCTCATCAAAGTGTGTATCACCACCAATGCCATTTCCAGGCGGGTAAGCATGAGCAAGAAGCCCCTCTGGTCCATCAAACGGGTTGAAGTCTCCATGTTCTGTCATTTGCATTCAAAAAAAGAATGGAAATTGATAGAAATAAAAAAAAAAAACAGGAAGAAATAGCTTTCATTTAATGCCCAATTTTATGAATACTAAAAATGGTGGCACCTTTTGCTCCAAAGCTGATCATGATGTCAGCATTTCCCTCATGCAGTTTCTTAAACTTCAGTGGAGTCACCCTGCTCCAGACATTTAAAGCATTTCGGACGGCTCTGTCCACATCCGCCTTCTTCAGGTCAGGAGTGTAATTCAGAATCCTGAAAGTGAATAAAACACATATTTTGAAAATAAAACTGCCTCTTTTTTTATCGTATTCAATTATTTAATGTGCAAACACCAACCTGAAGGTCACATCTGTGGTTTTCCATTTGAGGTCATTTGGAAAGTGGTTATATTCGGCCACATCTGGAACTCCGCAGCGAGCCATTTCCATTAGCTCCAAAGTGTCGTCGTCCAGCTTTCCCGTAACGTCCAACCTAAAAAACTCTTGCATCTCTTGAATTTTCTTGTGCATGACATCGGATGTTTTTCCTTCTCCATGTAGACCAGCTGGCATGCCATAGTACCTTCGAAGATATTTCTTAAAAAAAGTAATAAATGAATACAATTTAAACAACAGAAAATAAAGAAGCAAAGATTTATCCCACAGAAAAATGCTCTCCCTACCTCAGCTAATAACACCTCGTCTTTCTCCTCACTTGAAATGGGTTTTGCTAAAGCGTGTGCAGCGATCACCAGCAATACCACAGCTGTGAGCTCCATGTTGACCGGATGATGTTCTGCTCGGTCTGACAGGGTTCTTTATAGTGCTCTCTCCTGTCAAAAATTGTTTGTGATTCATGTAAAAAGTACCTTGGCCAATCCGCCACTTCCTCTAGCCGCACAGCCAGCAGAATGTGGTTAAAAACTGCTTTTAGGACACCTGAGTGAGCAATGATATCACTGCTCCGGTGCTACTTTTAGCTTCAAGTGATTTGTTGACTCATTTTGGTAAAGGACATGAGTATGAAAGGTTATGAAGTCATGTTAGTGCTTCTTGTTTTGATAGTTTTTTGTGATTTTAAGGTTTTAGAAGCACCAATAGTACATACCTCTCAGACTTAATTTGAAAAATACACAAGAAATCTATTTTGAGGCCTAAATGATGGCAAATCATTATGCCAACTTCATTTCAAGAGTACTATTAATATTTCCAGACTGCTGGAAAGGATTGTGAATCATTCAGTTTTGACTAAGACCTGGCATATGACTTCAAAACCTGTACAGATGATAAGACTTAGCAGTAAATTTAGCAGCTATGTCTAAAGACACCAAAGGATGTAGTCAACATCTTTCACACAATTCCCATTAAATTAAATTAATCAAAAGCGACATTAAAGACATATATACAGTTCCAAAATATTTATTTTTCAAAATAAATACTGATCTTATATCCATCAAAGAACAAAATATATCAGTTTCCACCACTGTAAAAAAATATATTCAAAGTTGCAGCCTTACATTTTTAAGGACAATAAACTTGGATGTTTAAGTCATTTCAACTTGAATTTCATTAAACTGACTTTAAAAAAATTGTTGAATCTTGTATAACTTGTAATAACTTATTTTGATGAGTTAAAGCAATGTAAATACATGTCATAACTTATTGATCATACGTTTTTTTACAGTGTATTAAGCAGCATAACATTGATAATAATATTAATTGTTTCATACGCAAATCATCATATCATAATGATTTCTGAAGGATCATGTGACACTGAAAACTGAAGTAATGATGCTGAAATTTCACCTTTGCCATCATAGCAATAAATGACATTTTAAAATACATTCAAATAGAAAACAGCTATTTTAAATTTTTATAATACTTCACTGTTTTTATTGTATATATCAAATAAATGTTGACTTGGTGAGCATAAGAGACTTCTTTGAAAAGCATTTAAAAATCATACTGACCCCAAACTGAAAAACAAAATGCTCTGCCTGTTTTCTACAGCTGTTATAGGGGCTTTTTTCCAGCTTTGCAGCATCATCACATGAAAAACACTCAATATGTTGGTTGAACCCAAAGAAAGGACACTCTTGTGAATGACTGTTAATAATAGATTGACTATTTTTTTTTTCATATTTCCATTTGTATGTCTCTAATTTTGTTTTAAGAAAAAAAATAGTATTAAGATTTTATTATTATCAAGTCTAAAGTTTCAAAGAGCAAAATATTTCCAGGGCTGCAAGTGTAGGCATGTCCTGTTAATGGCAGCTGTCTCCCATACAACGCAGTATAATGGAGTGACAGAATTCTTGAAATGTGACTTTGCAACTCCACACCTCTGTAAACACATTATTAAGCAATAACACTGATTTACTCGAGGTTTGTTAAGAAAATCGCTGCTCAAAAGCACTACTTGAGACATAATGATGCGCAGAAAACAGTTTAATAGCACAATATACTTCATGTAGTTTTCGCGATGATTAGGCCGGTATGTAAAAATTAGCACTGTGGGCATTTTATCATCAGATGTTTTCTGCCAGTTACGCGAGAGAACAATATCTTGGGCAACAGTGGAAACATACAATTTTAGTGAAACCATTTGTCCAGATATATTGTTTGTGATTTTCTTCAAAATGAGCAATTAAATCTTTTAGATGACCATGATGTCTCAAATACTGTGCAATTATTATTATTTTTTAAATAATTATATATATATACTGTGTGTGTGTGTGTGTGTGTGTGTGTGTGTGTGTGTGTGTGTGTGTGTATATATATACCAAGATATTGTTCTCTCGCGTAACTGGCAGAAAACATCTGATGATAAAATGCCCACAGTGTAAACAATGTAAATGCAAGTACAAGCTGACCAATTAAATCCTTAAATATGATGATGTTGTGATGATAAATATAACTACCTGATTTGTCCATTACACATTTATTTCTAAATTAATAAAATGTGTGTTTTTTTTTTATTTGTGTAGCACTGTAGTCAGGTTGATTTAGTCCTAAAATCATATTTCTGACTTGATTACAAATCACAAAATAATATATTGATTTTGAGGTTATTTCAGTGCCATAACTGAATCAAAATCTCATCTGTTTTAGAAAGAAGCAAGTAGAGACATGTACAATAAAAACACTGACTAAGGAAACAGCACAAAATGTGATGGATGTAATTCATTTTTAACATCTTTTCAAAATTAGCCATGAAAATGATGACATCCTTTTAAACTGTTGAAAAGGGAACAGGAGCAAAAATATAAATTCAAATATGCTGAATGAGTGTGAATCATGTCAGAATGAGGCCATGGGGAAATTCCCAGGTTTATCCCACATCTTCCGTGAAGATACAGTATATGAAGAAGACGATGTCAGGACTCAGGAGAGCAGCTGCCAGTACTGAATAATTTATGATTAGAGTGCCATTTACTGGATTAAAATGTTTGCTTTACATTTACATTTATTCATTTACTAGATGCTTCTATCCAAAGTGACTTACAGTTGAGGAATACAACAAGCGATTCATCATAGAAAAGCAATAAATACAAAAAGTGCCAGTAATACAAAGTTTCAGTCATTGTTCAAAATAAGATGGAACAGGAAGGGATTAAAGAATAATGAGGGTCGCTGTGACTTTGCCAAGCAAGACATGTTGCTGGATCAACATATTTAGTCAACATTCCTGTCCAAAAATGAAGTCCTAACCCTATCAGTACCTCTAAACCAACTTTTCATTAAAATCAGATGGAAATGACAGGTGAATAACACTAATGTAGAGCTCCTAACCCTGGTTGTAAGCCTAAACTTGACATAAACTTGTCCCTGAAATCTGAATGTTGTTCCAGGATCAACAAAGATGTTAATCCAGGAACATGCTGCACTTGGTGAAGTCTTGTTTACCGAGTGGGGTTGGGTATTCCACCAGCAAGGAACAGTAAATAAAAAACGTCCCTGAGAGTGATTTTTTGCCTATCTGGAAGCATGAGCCACCGCTCACTTACCGATCGCAGGCTTCTGGAGGAATGTAGATTCGTATGAGAGAGTGGAGGAGGTGGGTGCAGAGCCCGTGGCTGTTCTGGGCAACCACCGATGTCTTGAACTTGATGCAAGCCGCAACCTGATGCAAGTGCAGAGAGATAAACAGAGGAGTGACATGCATGGGCTCTTTTGGGCTCATTGAGACAAGATGTGCCACTGCGTTTTGAATCATTTGCAGTGGTTTGATTGCACATGTTGGAAGTCCAGCCTGAAGAGCATTGGAATAGTCCAGCTTAGAAATGACAAGGGCCTGGAAGTGTTGCATGCTCTGTAGGAAGGGCCTGATCTTCCTATGTTGTGCAAAGCAAACCTGCATTATCATGCTGTTTTTGCAATGTGATCCTTAAAGGTCAGCTGATCATCAAAGATTAGCCCAAGATTGACGTTGAAGAACGTTGAAGAACCTAGCTGCATGTTCGTGCTGCTGTACTGACTGAATGGCTGGGAAGAGGAGAAGCTTTGTCTTGTTAAGTTGGGGATGTTCTTTCATCCAAGATGTCCGAAAAAATTAAACATTTCCATTGACCCCCTAACACTCCCTTGCATCCCCTGGGGGTCCCCAGGAGGACCCACTTTAAAGTTTAACATTTACTTAGTTTAAAATTTGGTTTAAAATATTTAGTTTAATATTAGTTTATTTTTATAAAAAATATATCTCACAATCCCCCCTCCCCCCCCTTCACCCCCCCCCCCCCCCCCCCCCCACCACCACCCCCACACACACACACACAAAATAAGAACCAATTAGGCCTATTATTAAGTACAAAAAGGCCTATTATTAAGTACAAAAAGTTAAACAAAATTTTAATTATTTAAACAAAAATGGTGTTATCAGTTGTATCTTACAATTGTTCTTGAAGTGACATTTTGCTCAACAAATGCAATGTCGTTTTTCATAAAAGTAAAAGCAAATAAAAGTAAGTCATTTTACAGTTGGCTCCTTACATGAAAATATTTTTTCATTAGAGTTTTTTTTTTAAATGCATGCATGAAGCACGTTTATTGTTCACTGTATTTTATTTATAAAATGATTTTTTTTAACTTAATAAATATATTCAAAAAACTATAGGTTGATCGCGAAACACAAGTTGTGTTATTTTATGTGGAGTACAACAATTTAATGCTAAATATTTAATGTTAAATTTACATAATTTAAAAGTTAACTGCACAGTATAAAATATTTAAATTTGATGAAAGAATAGGCTTGTTTTATTAGCTTTAATACCTCACGTGTGTGGTGTCTCTTCAGGACTTTTATTTTAACTTTCCAGCAGCCATGGACGGCTGAGTTATGTTGTGTGCAGTTTCACACACCCTCTCTCATGTAAATACAGTGCACAGTTCGTGATGTAACAGGATATTTTTGTCTCGACTAATTGTTGAACACCACAGAGGCTTTGAGACTGCGGAAGCGAAGACAAACGAAGTTTGTACGAGGTAGTTTGAATACTGTTTTAAACGTATTCACGTTTGATTTTGTCATTATGTTGCATTATTTGAGATATTTCAGTATGTAAAGTGATATAAGAAGTGAATCTGTACTTTTATTTCAGATTATTGCATGCAACATTTGACATTATATATAATCCTGACGTCATACTCTTGACTTCACAATATAATAACGGAAATGTTATCTTACGATGCATTTTTGATGCACATGAGATGCAGAACAGGTTAATGAGATAACGTGTTCTTGCGACTGACAGGTTGGCGAAGATGGAGGAAGATTTGTCACGTGCTTTGAATTCTGTCACCCTGGAGCCTAAAGACAATAAAATGGACACTTTTGGGTAAATATTCTTATTTTTCATTTAGCACATGCTCTCTTATCAAAAGTTATTGATATTGTATTTTCCCATTAAGTGGCTTGTTCAAGGACACACAGTGATCAAGAATTACCCCATCTGGAGTTATATCTATTACATTTGGATTTCCATCCAAATCTTTTAGCACTAAGCCACAAAATGACACTTTTATCATATATTCTCATTATGTGAATGCACGGATATTGGTAAACAATGATCCATTTAGAGTTTTTTTTTCATGGAGGAGCACAAACATGTATAGTAATCATTTTAGATGTTGAAATTTTGTCACAAGATTGTCGCTTAAAGACCTCAATCGCTTTTTATGTTTCAACATCCAGAATTCTTAGACAAGGTGAACAGTTTAGCCTCTTGTTTACTGAAATGGTGAAAGAATAAAGCAGGGATAAGCACTCTAGGATTAGCTTTCTCAACACACTTACATGTGGGGGTTTCATTTGCTAATGGAAAACCTAATCGTTTTACAGTTCTATAGTTTGGCCACTAGGTTCGGATTTAAATATGCAAATGCTTAAGGGTCTATGACCTATAGATTATTTTTGAAGTGATTATTATGTTTCTAGCATGTTATATGTTTGGCAACAGTTCTTCTAACCCTAATTGATGGAGGGTGTAACTTTTCATTTCTTAAACAAGCATGACACATCATGGCCATATTCCAGGATGAAAATGTCAAGATTCATCTTGCTCAAATTGTGAACGAATCGTTGGGAGGGAGCATGAAGAATCATTTTCACACATGAATTGGCACCTCTGAGTTCAGACCTTAAATTCATTGAAAGTCTTTGGGATGTGCTGGAGGAGACTTTACAGAGTGCTGGACTCTTGCATTGCCAATACAAGATCTTGACCAAAAATTGATACACCTCTTGATGAAAATAACATCACAACATTTATATCCATCAAGTGTTGCATCGATTTTTGGTCACAAATTTTGTATTGACTGCAAGAGTCAAGCACTCTGTAAACTTAATTGTATACTGTATATAATTAAGAGCGGGTATTCCATCTTTCACATCAGCGCCATCTTTGAGGTTGTGAGGAATAGACATGCATCCCTTCAATGGGTGTTATTAATGTGTTTTTGGATTGTTCTGCTGACGAAACACTGCAAAGAGTCAAGTTTTCTGTTCACGTGGGAGGTTTAAGATGCAGTCGCAACAATACCTCCATTGCATTGGGTTAATGCAGCATTGAGTTTTCCTCTCGTTTAAATTGAATGTGTTGGGGTGGGCCATGTAAGCCCTTGATAAACCAGATTAGATTTTTAATCTAAAAGTCCGCCTACGCTTCCACCTCCCTCTACTCCCCCCTACAGCATATATCACACACTTTACTGTATTAATAATTTCTGTAATAACTGCACACGCAAGGTGGTTAAAACGTTAGATGGGGCTTTTCTCTCAGATTGCGGGCCGACCTAAGAAAGACCAGTTCAGGTTTTGTCTTTCACTTCTCTTGTTGTCGTGTCTGGCAGATCTAAACCTGACTGCTGGTTTCTAGTTTGGTTTTGTGGCAACTGAACACCTTGTCTCTGATTTTCCATAGAGTATCTTGTTTCGTCAGTGATCTTCAGGGAGGAGATATTTTGAACTTTAGATTTCAGTCTGTAGTTCTTAAAAATAGTTTAACGGATTGAGCTGTTTAAGATGTTAATCCGCAATTTGCTATGCTTAAAATTGCTCGGACCAATTAGTTGAAATGGTGTGATTGTTCTCTGAGCAGTTATGTGAGGAAAACATGGAGATTTACTTGGAGCTCCATTCCAAATGGATTACACAAGCAGAAGGAATGAACTATTATTTTATTGAACTGAATGCATCTTTCTTTCTTATACCCACAGGCTGTATGTCGTCACGTGGAATGTGGGCACAGCTGAGCCTCCTGAAGATGTGAACTCTCTGCTTCAGCTCAGCTCCCCGAAGAAACCCGACCTCTATGTGATCGGGTGATTTTTTATATCTTGAGGTCTACTGACCCACATAAAGTAAACAGTTAGGTATCTGACCTCAGAAGTATGTGGTCTGAATGTCCTAATGTCTTTGATGCTGCTCTTGTTCAGTCTGCAGGAAGTGAAGGCTGCACCTCTCAAGTTTGTCACAGATCTGGCCTTCGAGGACTCCTGGAGTCAGCTCTTCATGAGCACTCTGGCCCCTTTGGGTTATATCAAGGTGCTTATTCAGTCCGCCTCATACTAACACGCTTTTGTTCATATGCTTATCATGTGATTCAGTATGAACCAGTGGATGATTGGTTTCTTAGTCTTAGATTGTTTCTTAGATTAGTTTAGTTTAGTTTCTTCGATTGAGCACACACACACACACACACACACACACATATATATATATATATATATATATATATATATATATATATATATATATATATATATACAGACAGACAGGTAGACGTGCATGGGAAATTTTAGGTGGTTTAATGAAGTATGTTTACAAACACACATGTATTCATTGATTATAAATTCATGATAAAGATATATATATATATATATATATATATATATATATATATATATATACATATACACACACACACACACATTATGTTTTATGATAATTGCAATATTTACATTTAAAACGATATATTTATTTATATATTTAATATAAATCATATTATAATTCATATAACTCACTCACTTAACTATAATTCACTCACACTTTAATTATATATTGAATTATATAATTATCATGAATTTATAATAAATGAATAAAAATGATTAATAGCTACAATTAACCATTTACAAATTAAATATAAATCAGATTATAATTCATATAATTAATAATTCAGTATTCCTTAGATCAAGGGTTAGTACCTGATTTGTGGAAAAGTTCAATTATTGACCTCTTTAGTTTTGAAGGCTTTTGAAAAAAAGATCAAGAAGTATATAATGACAGTTGCTGGACCAGTCTTAGATCCGTTGCAGTTTGCATATCACGCTGGGAGAGGCGTAGATGATGCAAAACTGTTTTTGGTAAATGCTCTTTGTCGTTATCTGGAAAATAGTGGGGCTTTTGTTTGTGGACTTCTCGTCTGCATTTAATTTTCTGCAACCTGTTATTTTAGGGCAAAAACTTGTCAATCAGATTAATTTTAATCATGCTCTAGTCTCATGGATAATGATTTTTTTTAACAGACAGGCAACAGAGGGTTAGGGTTAATGGGGTTTTATCGGATATAGTAAATATTTCTACATGTACACCACAAGGATGTGTGCTTTCTTCTATTTTGTTTATATTTTATACAAATGATTGTCAGAGTTTACAAGATAATAGTTATTTGGTAAAATATGCAGATGATTCTGTGCTGCTTTCCTTGCCTTCACATTCAAATCAGGAACCTGGTTTGGTTTTGTGCGATTTTATTTCTTGGTGTAGTAGTATGAAACTAGATCTGAATGTGTCAAAAACTAAAGAGATAGATAGATGGATGATAAATAATTTTAGTAGGAGAACACTGGCACTAGTGCTGGGCGGAGTATTTTTCAAAATTATACTGGTTTCACGGTATATAACGGTATTATTATTTTTCAAGCATGACTGGGTGTGTAGTGATCTTTTTCTTTGTAGAAAGCTCAGACCAGGAGACGGTGGAAGTTTTCCAAGCAGAAGTTCTTTATTGCTTGTCGTTGCTGCAGTCATTCCAACATCGTCTAAATTAAAGTAACTTTACGTGGTATATTATAGGCATTTTAAGAGGAGGGACTTCTGGAGGTGGAGACAAATTCAAACAAAGCATGCAAATGTAGTACGAACACACCCTACTCTGAGGGCATTACCAATCCAATGGAATCAGCATAACTATTCAAATGCTGATAGTGGCCAGGAACTCTGGTTCCAAGAGCCATCCCAGAGCCATTAAAGAAAGTCTCAGTGATCAGACTCATTTAACTTACAATGGAGAAAACAGGATTTGCCAGATTCTCTTGCTGGAAACTGTTTCACAGCTGATATCATTTACCATCCTAACCTGAAATGCTAACTTCAACAAACAGAACTTTCTCAGTATATATATGATAGTATTAGAGACTTAAATAAAACATTTAATAAATTTGTAATCCTTCGTGTGTTAACCACTTTTTCTTCTGACTGAGAGAGGAAATATTGCAGTAGATTGACTTAATGCCCTATTTCTGTCATGAGGGAATATTGTAGAAAAATCCACACTAGTATTAATACAGGTTTGATGAGTTTACAAAGAGGCGCTGTAGGAGCGGCAGATACAGCGGTTTCCACGGTAACGGCTGTACGCTCATAAACGCTGCTTTATCAGGAAAGATAAAGAGAGATTCAATTGAAATAACATTGAAACTTTTCTAAAAACCATCAGCTCGCTTCAGATACATTCATATAAAAACACCCGTTGACTTTGAAACGCGCAGTGCTCATGTTTATTCAACAATGTCAATGCCAACCACAAAAGGCTGTATTGATATTTTGAACCAATGTATGGGAAACACTGTAATATAATTTGATGGCTATCAATTATAGTTTAACCTATCCATCTTCACCGTCACGCTTAGTAACACACACAGTGCAACAGTAAAAAGACCCTCTCAAACAGTGCATTCACAACGTTGTTAAAGCGACAGACGTATTGCGTTATATTAAAAATTCATATCATGACAAAAATAAACACCGGTATTTGGTATGAACCGGTATACCGCCCAGCACTAACTGGCACTTCAACCTGTGGTCATTAATGGCACGTATGTTTAGTACAGGAAATATTACCTAGGAACGTTTTCTGATAAGAGGTTAAAGTTTGACCAAAATTCTGATGCAATTATTAAAAAGTCACACCAAAGATTGTTTGTGCTGAAGAAGCTTAATTCTTTCAATGTACAGAGATTTGTTCTCAGGTCATTTTACAATTCATTTGTTTAAAGTATGTTGTCTTTCTCTTTTTTATTTGTTGGTTTTCATCACCGTCTACAAAGAACAAAAATCGTTTTCAGGTTATTGTTAACATGTGCTCTAAAAGTATGGGTGTTCCCTTAAGTAGTCTGGCATCTTATAATGAACAGCAAATGTTGATGGCTAACAAAATAATAGGAGACAGTACTCACCCGTTGCACTCGGACTTTGAGTGGATGCCCCTGGGGCGATATTTAAGGACAATCAGATGTTCTACAAATCGCTATAAATGTACTTTTGTGCCTGAAGCAATTCGTTTACGTAATAAATTTAGTTGATTGTCATTGTTATTATTATATTATCCCCCTCACTTATTTTTTTATGTATCTTTGAGTATTTGAATGAATTTGTATGTGTTAAGTGGTATATGTGAATCACCATGACAGTTTAAACTAATTGCCCCATGGGGATTAATAAAGCTCTAAACTAAAATATAATTTAGATCATTTTAACTGTTGGCCAAAATATGACTGAGCAACTGAAACCCCCACATGAACAGAACTATAATCTTGAAAAGAAAAATGCAATAAATAAATATTCTTGCAAATGTATAATATAGGCTATTTATATATATATATATATATATATATATATATATATAGGGGGTGAATTTTGCACAGAAAATAGTGCACACTTTATAATTATGTTGTCTAATTTCCTGTTTTACTGTGGCCCATTCAGGTGTCCTCCATACGGATGCAGGGTCTACTCTTGCTTTTCTTTTCCAAGCTGGAACACGTCCCCTTTATCAGAGACATTCAGGTCACTTACACCCGCACAGGACTCTACGGCTACTGGGTAAGACCATGGAAATGCAAATACTTCAGCGAGCAGCTCTTGATATACCTACTGAAAATTGCATCTTAATTTCATCTTAATTTTCTTCAAATGAAAGGGTAATAAAGGGGGCGTGTCTATCCGTCTGTCCCTCTACGGTCACATGCTCTGCTTCCTGAACTGTCACCTCACCGCTCACATGAACTACGCCTCTCAGAGGGTGGATGAGTTCGAGTATATCCTGGATGCTCAGACCTTTGACACCAAAAGCACACCACACATTTTGGACCACAAGTCAGTCCATCATGATATTTTTATAATATAAATAATAGTGCATAAAAAGCATACTGTATGTACATTTCTTAAGATTTACCTTCTTATTTTGCATATTCTTTTATTATGTTCTTATTATCGAATTTATTGATTTTCATGATTCTTTATCATTTATGTATTGCACTTTATTGCATATGAATTCTCTCACCTCATTCTCTAGGGTTGTGTTCTGGTTTGGGGATTTGAATTTTCGTATCGAGGACCATGGTATGCTCTTTGTAAGGAACTGCCTCACCAGCCAGCGTTTCAGTCTACTTTGGCCTAAAGATCAGGTACTGATCACTCTTGAATCTTTATTAGTGACATAAATTATATGACACTCTCCTTTAGATGTAGGAACAATGTCTATACATGTAAATGAAAAATGTATTAATGTATGAATCATTTATCTGCAGTTCCAGAATTAGTAACTCGCCTAATTTGCATTAATGTTTTTTTTTTTTTTTTTTTTTTTTTTTTAATCAATATCTCACCAGCTCACCATGATGAAACAGAAGGAAGCAATTTTGCAGAAGTTTGAAGAGGGATCTCTGGACTTTCAGCCCACCTATAAATTTGATTTGCATTCGGATAACTACGACACAAGGTAAAATGACACAACTTCTTTAAATACATCCTGCAGTATAGGGCTGTCGTGATTATTGATTAATTGTACAATTGTGGTTATTCTGTCTAATTACAATGATTTGAGATAAGAGCAATAATTGTGCAGTTCAAATTTCAATTACATTTTGCAAATGAAGTTTAGTAAAGTAAAGAATAAAGTACAGAATAAAGAAAAGAAAAAACACTGTTAAGTACAAGAGTTAGTCGAAGGTCTTCCTTTATATGAAATGAAGGCTTGTGTGTTTAATCAGACTGCAATATAATATAATATAATATAATATAATATAATATAATATAATATAATATAATATAATATAATATAATATAATTAATTTCCACAGCATTAAAGTAAATCATATGGGCTAATATTATTATATTTTGTATTATACAGTTCAAAGTAAAGAAAATTAGGCTTACACAAGTGACATGAACAAAACAGAATTAAAGCATTAATCGCTATTATTTGTATGACATTGCATTGTAATTTTATTGTCATTATTTTTGTGAGTCATTGGTTTTTAAGGTTAACATGAAATTAAAATGTTAATGCACATTCCTAGACTTATTAAAATAAAGTCCTATAAGGATAAAATCAAGTCCTGCTCATTTTGTTTTACTAAGTAAGAGATTTTGATTATTAAATAATCAATTACATTATTATATAAAATTATTAGAATGGATTTCATGTTGACTTGACATTTTCTGGATATCTGTGAAGGAAATGGTAATCACTACAATATCCTGGATCTCCCTCAGCTCCTCTGCGAGGGCTGTTTTTAACTGTCAGATGTTCACACGTGCTCTCTTTTCACCCCTGCAGGGTACAGAAGACATGGTTTGGTTTTAAGTAAGCTTTAAATTTCCCATGTGCTTCTTAACTTGAACCTTCCTCCCCTGCTTGTCTAGCCTTATGTCAGCATTCCTTGAATTTTTTCATAATTGTAGCATTTCCGTCAGAGAGCGGAAATACTTTTTTTTTTGCACTAGAGCTGCTAGACCTCATCCACACTTTAATGCAGACCAGTGCATTGTGTGTCACCCATCCCGTCCTGTAACACCCATTCATCTACTGCTGAAATGGAAGCACCAGAAATGAACCATTATTAACATTATACATCCAGTCTGTGTTCGGAGTTTTGGTGTTGTGTGTTGCAAAGAGTTTTCAAGTATTAGTCATGTTATCTGTTTCTATGCTGTCATTTCTAGTACCTGTTCAGATCTTTGCATGTGGACAACTCGGCTCACTTAAGTGAAAATGCTTTTTTTAAAGCATTTAAATTCTGATATATATCTTACTCTATATATAGCCTCTATTTATAGACACAATTACATATATAAAAACTCATATATTGTATATATACGTATATGTGTATATATATATATATAGAGAGAGAGAGAGTATATATATATATATATATATATATATATATAGCCTATTTTAATAGAAATTGATTAGAATTATTTTCTATTAAATGTTAAAAAAAAAAATTTGTAGCACTTGTAGGAATAAATCTTGTTTCAAACAACCGTGACATTGCAAGGTTTTTTTCATAAACCTATATGCTGTTTTTGTTTTTTATTTGTTGCTGTTAAAATATTTTTCATAGAATCCTTTCATCTCATGACTTCCATAGTTATAAAAGCATGCCACATAAATTAATTTTCACAAAATGAATGATGGCTGTACAGAAAGATACGCCAATGTTCTTCCAATTGAACAAATGTGGAAAAAGGATTCAAATCCACTAGTTTATTCTATTATATATTTGATTTAATATTGTTTTCCTCTCTTTGTGATTGACTAGTGGTAAGAAACGCAAGCCTGCGTGGTGTGACCGGATCCTCTGGCGAGTGAAGCCCAAGTCCTCGCCTCCGGAGGACACTCAAGAAGACAATGAAGATGACCCAAAGAAACAACTGGAGGGGGAAGATGACGATGAGTTCCCTCTGAAAATGACCCAGGAGTATTACACGAGTAAAATGGAGTATGGCGTTAGCGACCATAAGCCTGTCATTGGCATCTTCCGCTTGGAGGTGGGGAATCACTGAGTTTATCTAAAACAATAGTCAATAAGTCAAATAAAATACTACAAGAATGACCATTTGTTAATCTGTTATCAGTTGAGAAAGATGTACGAGACGCCTCTGGTGCAGGTCTGTGCTGAAGGAGAGTGGAGTGCCGACTTCGACGCCCTCATAACCTACAGACTTCTTCAGGCCTTTCCCTCCAGTGCCTGGGACTGGATCGGTTTATATAAGGTGAGAGCGGTTCCCAAAATGTGCTCCGTTCTGATGGGGACACAGACTACAGGTCAAACAAATAATGGTAATGGTAAATGCATATTATCAAAGTATATTATTGTGTATTGTTACGATAGTAATAGTAAAATATTGTGAACTAGAAATTATCCAGGGTTTCTTTAATATAGAACTTGTGTTTGTCCCTTCACAGGTTGGTTTTAAAAGCGTTTCAGACTATATCACGTACACTTGGGTGAAGGATGACCAGGTGTCTTTCAATGATGAGCTCTTTCAGGTTTGAAGCATTTGCTGTCTGCGTTTCTTGTTAAATCAAGAATTTTTTTACTTCACATTATCAACTGAGTAGATTATAGATTATATCGTCTTTTTTTTCACAGGTTTATGTGAACAAAGATGAAATTCCAGTTCGTGGGGGAGAATGTGTGCTGTGCTATTATAGCAGCAACCTGCAGTGCATTGTGGGTATTAGTCAACCTTTCAGGGTGAGTAAAATTTTACTTCTATATTTTGCTATAATCATAATCAGTGTTGGGTATATTACTCTAAAAAAGTCATTAATTACTAGCTATTAATTACATTTTCAACAGTGTAATTATTACTGTACTAATTACTCTCTCTAAAAAGTACAGCATTACTTATTACTAATTACTTAAATCCCGTAAAAAACCTCGACCATTTGAACAATACAAGGATGGACATGAATCTGCTCTTTAAATTATTTCAAATAAGTTATGTAAAATTGCATAAATTTTTTCTTGAACTGACCAAAGTTTTTAAAGGGAGAAGGTTAAATTATAAGCATACATTTTATCATTAGATGTTAAATCCTATTTTATTTCATATAGAATCGTTCTATAGTCTATACAGTATTTAATGCAATTACATCAGAAGTAACTGTAATTAAATCACAGAAAAATGTAGAGTAATCTCTTACTTTGCTTTGTCAAGGTAAAAGTAATTCAATTAAAGCGATTAATTGATTAGTAATGCATTACACCCAAAATTGCACATTAT
Source organism: Tiaroga cobitis (assembly GCA_030578255.1). NCBI lineage: Eukaryota > Metazoa > Chordata > Actinopteri > Cypriniformes > Leuciscidae > Tiaroga > Tiaroga cobitis. The sequence goes on from CM060605.1 coordinate 31,717,214, forward strand.
TTAAATGCTTTAATTTTATTTATGGTAACATAAAAAATGTATTCATTTATTTACGGTAACATAATATACATATGGCTAGTCCTGCTTTAATGTAAGTAATTATTTTTAATCACTGACTTCAGCTGAACAACAGCCAAATTGCATAATTTTCTGGTTTATCACTGTAAAGCTGATATGAAACAGTCTGTGTTGTTTAAAGTGCTATATAAATAAATTTGACTTGACCCTGTTATGGCTGTATGTTTTGAAAGGCATATTTTCAGTTGGCTTCAGTGTTTTACTTCAAGTATGGTATAAAAATCGGTAACACTTTATTTTAAGGTGCTTGTAATAAGCAGTAATTAACAGTTAATAAGACATTTATAAGACCTTATAAGATGCATATAAGATGCATATAAACATTAACTACTTCATATAAGGGTTAATTAAAGGTCCAGGACCTGAAGAGATCAGGGAAACTACTCCCTCTTGGGAAGGCCAATTTTTAAGGGACTGGGAGTTTGTGTTACCATTTATATTTGTTCGGCTGTTCTAAAAGTGCAATGTATTGATACTTGAGAAATGAATTAATTAATTTAATTTATTTATTATAATTAGTTAATGCTTATATGCATCTTATATGCAGCTTATACGGTCTTAAAAGTGTCTTATTAACTGTTAATTACTGCTTATTACAAGCACCTTAAAATAAAGTTTTACCTAAAAATCAAATAAATGTTCACTTCAGGTGCAGGAATCCAGAGTGGCGATTGAAGAAGGTTTAGTGTCTGAAAATATCAATGGACTTGATGAAACGGTTGCCAGTTAAGACCAAGACCAAGATGTCAAACCAAACATTACCAGTGGATTTAAGCAAAGTGCAATTTTAATCCAAAATTTGAGCTTTTATTGGTATGTGATGCAGTAACTACAATGTGTTTTTTTTTCTCTTTTAACCAAGAAATATTATAAATCGTAGCCAGTATATTTTAAATTGCAGCCAGTTGGTGGGTTGTGGTAGATTGTGGTATTCTAAGTAAGCACATTTAAATTGGTACTGAATTTATTGAAATGGATTCAAAAACAGTTGTTACAAATTAAGAAAAGCATACCAGTAATGACATTTATTTAATTATTTAATAAATGAATTCACACCACAGCCTTACTATTACCACATTCTTTTAAAAAAAACATTTAGTCTGCATTTAACTTGTAATATATTTTCAAACAAATGTTTTATTAGTCCACTGTACATCAAAATGTCAATGTTTACTGTTACCGCTTATGCTGTCCTTGTTTTCTCATTCCATTCAAAATTAATGCAGACTGTTACACTGTCAAGAAAAGGCTGCTTTTGCACAATATATTTATACTTTTATGGCACATGTTTACTTTTTCGATCTATTTATGACTCATACTGAAGTGGTATTATTATATTATTTGTGTCTCACTGAAATTGAGTGTGAAGAACTGAAGGATGTGATGGAAATACTTTGACCAATTCTATTTTTGTGATCCGTACAATTTGATATTATTTTTATGTTTCAAGTATAAACCGATTGTGCGCAGAGTGCTTTTTGGCATAAGAATGTGTTTTTGTTTTAATGTTAGACTAATGCTAATGTATCAATTCAATAAATTTGTATAAAATGTTACTGTATAAAAGGTAAAAGACTGACAGAAACTAAATTTATCTTCTCTGTAAACAAAGAGTTTATTTTCCAAACAACTAAATAGATACTGATGACATGAAATAAAGTTGTTTCAATAAAAAAAAATGTATAACAGTCTTGTTGATAATGAAAATAATAATAAAAAAACAAGGTTGTGAGGGATAAACGTGCATTTCTTTTTTAAATCTTATTTGCTTGTTTATTTTTTTATTTTGAGTATGCAGATGGGAAATTTTTGCGAATATGTAAATTGTTTTGTCATTATTGATCGACGTTTAGATACACAGTAGTTAGTACAATAACACCATCTCTGGTACAATCCATTCCACTCAAAGCATGTATGTGTGTATGTGGCATCTATCACCCCCTAGCGTTGAAACAGTTATGTTGCCATAGTAACAGTGTGTTTACTTGCCGGCAGAGTGTCAGCACATAAGTCGTGTTTTATAGTGAATTGCATTTATATCTGACAGGTAAGACACCTTATTTTCGCTTAATGCTTTAGTTCTAACTATTTATAATGTTTATCTTATTTAAAACACTGAATAGATTGTTTAAGACAAGAATTGATGGAGAAAAATGTTTGTTTTAAATGGTGTATCCATTCCAGACATATCTGAATTTGGTCACACTTTAGATTAGGGTCCAATTCTCACTATTAACTACGACTTTTGCCTCAGTAAACTCATAATTGCTGCTTATTAATAGTTAGTAGGGTAGTAGTTGAGTTTAGGTATTGGGTACGATTAAGGGATGTAGGGAATAAGGTTATGCAGAATAAGACATTACTATGTGCTTTATAAGCACTAATAAACAGCCAATATCTAATAATTATATAATAATAATGTTAATAAGCACCTAAGTTAGTTAATAGTGAGAATTGGAACCTAAACTAAAGTGTTACCCTGAATTTTTATAATATAATTATAATATATACGTTTTGAAATATAATGTCATCTTACTTGTTTTTTTGGCAACAGTATGACTTTAATGCAAGTGTTTTAACAATAAAATAACTACATATCATTATCTAACATTTCATTATCATTAAAATAACTACACATCATATCGTTATCATTATAGTCTAGTAATTATAAAACAATGACCTAAATTATTTAAAAACCAAAGAATGACTTTCTTTCTCATTAGAAAAATGTCTAGGCTGATGGGACCCCCTGATAAGTTTCTGCCATCTGAGTGGAAGCATGCAAACCAGGTGCATTTCAGGAGTTCGGAGGCAGAACGAGCGCACTCAGAGAAACTGACGGCAGAGTGTCAGAGACTCATAGAGGAGAGCAACAAATCTACCAAACACATGCAACAGGATGCACAAAAGAAGCTGGGTATGCAGTGCTCAAAATGCATGTAACTGGAGGCCTTGCATGAGATGTGTAGTAAGACAGGAAGTGTAATGATGACACTTGACCTTAAAGATAAGTGATAGAAATGATGAAGAGAGGAAGTTATTTCAGATAGGGTTATATTGATTTCCTTGATAAAGACATTTATTTGTTAAACTGTTCTGGCCTACTTAGTCTGTATATTCTCCCTCCCTCTTCTTTAGAGCAGAGAATCCAGGATATCAAATTCTGGAGGCAGGAACTGGAGAAGAAGTTTGAGGAGACGGTGCAGGAGATCGAGACCCTCATCGTCTTCAAGAGCCGTGTGGAAAAAGCCTTGGAGAGCTGCTCTGAGCCTTTTCAAGTGACTTTGCAATGTCTTACTGAGAGGTACTTCTCACTGTAGAGCACAACCAGAGGACATTTCTAAAAGGAAGTGTTGAACTACATGACCAAATTGATCAAAAGTGACAGTAAAGACTAAAGAACCCTGAAAAAAACCATCATGGTTTCCACAAAAAATATTAAGCAGCGCAACTGTTTTCAACATTGATAATAATAAGAAATGTTTCTTGAGAAGCAAATCATCATATTAGAATGATTTCTAATCAGTGGTCTAGTGACCCCAACTTTTGAATGATAGTGTAAGTTATAAACCAAATTAACCATCCGTAATTTAGTATTAGGCCGACATCATTCAGTACAGTTCAAACCTTTCACAAAATGTCTCATCATGTGATATGTACGGGACATCCTCAGAGAGAAGCGTGTGGCGATTGACCTGGTGCATGATGGGGTGGAAGAGGAGCTGTTGAAGGAGAAGGAGGTGATTGAGGGTGTGATGGTTCTTCTACAGCGAACACTGGAGCAGATCAACGAGCAGATCAGGTTTGTGGGACAGTGACAAAACTCCAAGGACTAACTTGTAAGGAATTCAATTGTCCTACATACTGTAGCAATTGATGAGTAATTCCAAAGGGTTTAAAATATGGAGCTGAATCCTTGAATTATATTGTGTTGTTCAATCAAATTCTCTCTATTCTCTCTATAGACACCGCCGTCGGTGAGTGAATGAGTGAGTGAATGGGTGAATGTGAGGCAAATTGTAAAGCGCTTTGGTGGCCATTGGGTCTGTGAAAGCGCTATATAAATGTAGTCCATTTACCATTTAGTTATATGAACGTTAATTTGCTCAAAACTAAATTGTAGTTTGTAAATTATTCCTGTGCTTTTCAGGCTTATTCGTTCAGTGAAGTACTATCTGGAAAAGGACTTGCAGGACAAATTTCAGGCCGAACGCATCGATGATTTCTGCTCTCTTCTCACCAACACATCACCTGATTTAAATGGAGGGAATTCAAACTCTACAAGTGTTGGGTAAGATGACATGTTTTTGATACAGTATTTAAAAATCTAATTCTGTTTTATAAATATATTATCAGACTATTCAAATGTTAACAGATTTAGGTTTTCCAATGTTTTTTTTTCCCTTTGCAAACCTATTTTCTTTTACCGTTTCCAGAATTGCAGTGAATCCTGAGGAATGGGAGAGCCTCTGCAACTTAAACGTTAGCAAAGCTGAGAATGAAAAGAATAACTCTCTTTCTCTGAGAGCTCTCGTGGCAAGCTTGCTAGAGCAGACGGCTGCAGACATGCGCAGACAGTATGAGGCTACGGGAAGGGCATTTGAGCTGCGCATACAGGAGACCAAAACTGCCAAAACACAGCTTGAGAACCAGCTCAATGAGGTTGGTTGCACTTGTCAATTGAAGGGATAGTTCACCCAAAATTTTAATTCTCTCATCAATTACTTACCCTCATGCAATCTCGAATATATATCCCGCATACTATATAGCAGGGGAGTATTCGATTTCAGATGCAGCGAATGGCTTGAGTTGGTACTTACTTTGAATAAGTAATTACTAGTGATTACACTAAAAAAATATGTTCTATATTATATGAATGTGCGTAGTATGAATGTAATCTGGACGCACTACTTTCATATAGTAGGGACGTATGTGTATAGTAGGGATATACACTCACCTAAAGGATTATTAGGAACACCATACTAATACTGTGTTTGACCCCCTTTCGCCTTCAGAACTGCCTTAATTCTACGTGGCATTGATTCAACAAGGTGCTGAAAGCATTCTTTAGAAATGTTGGCCCATATTGATTGGATAGTATCTTGCAGTTGATGGAGATTTGTGGGATGCACATCCAGGGCACGAAGCTCCCGTTCCACTACATCCCAAAGATGCTCTATTGGGTTGAGATCTGGTGACTGTGGGGGCCATTTTAGTACAGTGAACTCATTGTCATGTTCAAGAAACCAATTTGGAATGATTCGAGCTTTGTGACATGGTGAATTATCCTGCTGGAAGTAGCCATCAGAGGATGGGTACATGGTGGCCATAAAGGGATGGACATGCTCAGGTAGGCCGTGGCATTTAAACGATGCCAATTGGCACTAAGGGGCCTAAAGTGTGCCAAGAAAACATCCCCCACACCATTACACCATCACCAGCAGCCTGCACAGTGGTAACAAGGCATGATGGATCCATGTTCTCATTCTGTTTACGCCAAATTCTGACTCTACCATCTGAATGTCTCAACAGAAATCGAGACTAATCAGACCAGGCAACATTTTTCCAGTCTTCAACTGTCCAATTTTGGTGAGCTCTTGCAAATTGTAGCCTCTTTTTCCTATTTGTAGTGGAGATGAGTGGTACCCGGTGGGGTCTTCTGCTGTTGTAGCCCATCCGCCTCAAGGTTGTGCGTGTTGTGGCTTCACAAATGCTTTGCTGCATACCTTGGTTGTAACGAGTGGTTATTTCAGTCAAAGTTGCTCTTCTATCAGCTTGAATCAGTCGGCCCATTCTCCTCTGACCTCTAGCATCAACAAGGCATTTTCGCCCACAGGACTGCCGCATACTGGATGTTTTTCCCTTTTCACACCATTCTTTCTAAACCCTAGAAATGGTTGTGCGTGAAAATCCCAGTAACTGAGCAGATTGTGAAATACTCAGACCGGCCCGTCTGGCACCAACAACCATGACACGCTCAAAATTGCTTAAATCACCTTTCTTTCCCATTCTGACATTCAGTTTGGAGTTCAGGAGATTGTCTTGACCAGGACCACACCCCTAAATGCATTGAAGCAACTGCCATGTGATTGGTTGATTAGATAATTGCATTAATGAGAAATTGAACAGGTGTTCCTAATAATCCTTTAGGTGAGTGTATACTGTAAGAAGCTGGATAATTCAAAATCAAAAATTTGTATTTTAAGTAAAATATTTATTAATTTACTTACTATTAAGTAAATAAGGTCAATCTTTTGTTATCTATAGGGTTTCGTTCTAGGTTTCGTTGTTGTTGTTATAATTTGACTAGTTTTATATGTCTGTGCTCTCTCAAAGCTGCGAGCAGAGATAGCAAATCAAGAAAAGAATCTGGAGGCTCTAAAAGTGGCTATCGCAGAGAAAGAAGCTCCAGTGAAAGTGGCTCAGACTCGACTGTCCGCTCGCAGCCAAAGGCCCAACGTTGAGCTCTGCCACGACCCGGCTCAAATCCGGCTGCTAGCAGAGGTCAAGGAGCTCGCTAACAACATCGAGAGGTAAAGGAAAGGGTTTGGATGTTACCAAACGTATGGTGCGTTCAAGTCCTCCTGGGGAAGTTCGTACGTATGAGGTGGGAAGTCGTGTTTACGACGGCAGTGCGTTCAAGTCACTTTCGTCGGAGGAACATGGCGGAGTACTTTCTCTTAATTAATTACACAAAAATACAGTAAGGTTCTTAAACTCTTGTTCTAGAAAATGAAGAACAAAGAAATGTGCATCGGATGTACTTTGTTTTTTATGTTTTTAATGAATTTATGAAGCCACTGCCAACTTTATCGTTACATGTTGCGCACTGTTATATTATAATGCCATCATATTCTGTGTAGGCAATTCGCTTAACTGCGCTGTAAATAAGAAAACCTTGACAATATCACTGCATATTATTTAAGTATTGTGGTATTCCGCCATGTTTCTCAGTGACACGCCCAGAACTCGGAAAGATCGGGGCTTAGAGAAAATCCCGAACTCCCCACTGGTATTTACGACATTGTGGTGGCGTTCAAGTGCGTTCAACTCGTAAATACGATCTATACGAGATGACTTGAACGCACCAATATAACATTAATTGCATGTCCTAATATGCTAGTATGTCCCCAATAAAACCATTTCCCTCTATGGTTTTTGCATTAGACTAGCCGAGGCGTTCCAGCTTTCAGAGATGAAACTGAAAGCTCTAGCAAGCAGCCAGTTGAGCCTGGAGGAGGAGATCCAGGTGAAGACCAACTCTCTGTACATAGATGAGGTGATCTGCCTTCAGCAACGTCAGCCTGTCGTTATTCACAACTTCTGAACAGAGCTCATGTACGACGGAAATACCTAGTATAGTTAATGGTGTTTTGGAAGAAGAGTTTCCTTTAAATCATTTAAAGTTATGATGATAGTTTCAATACAACATCTAATGTCTTTAAAAATCTCTACTGGGATGTTTCCTCTTAGAATCTGTTTGTTGCACACAGCGATATTTTGATAAAATGTCTTTAAAAAAAATGCAAAATTAAAAATATATGCAAATAAAAAAGATGATCCCAATTTACTTGGTTCTAGTCTTAAAACATGAATTGATGGTTTATAATAAAAAATAAAAATGGAATCCTCATAATACATTATACAGAAATTAACAAATAATTAGGTATAAAGAAAATATCAGTTTTTTAGAAAATAATTTCAGTACTAACAATACTGGTTTCTGTATTAGTTTAGTTTTACTTTTATTCATCATGGGAGGGGTATCAAGTACACACATCTCTATGGTAATGATAAATCAGTCAGACCAAGTAAAAAACAAGAAACGGATCTGAAGAAAAACTGCTGTCACATCAGCTCTTCAAATATAAGGTAAGCGACCATTTTAACAGTTTTGAAATTTGTTGTTGTGTCTTTTTTGAATCTAATAATGTCAAATAAGACTGTTTTTTCTATTATTGTCATAGTTGTGCTTTAAAAATACATGATTTCCGTATTTCTCTCATTATATTAGTCTGAGATGCTGCAAACATTGCTGTTCATCCTAACGGTCGTTCAAATGACAGACTGTTATGGTTTTGGTGAGTGTTGTTAACTTGTGTATTGTGTTGTAATTTCATCATGGTCTTATTACTCGATTTATAGAGAACAAGTACATTTTCTTTTGACTTTTTAGTCATGAAAACATTTCAAATATCAGCATATAAATAGTCAGATTAAATGTTTTGTCTATATTGTTTTATATATCATCTGCTGCACTTCTATGACGTTTACAGTCCAGGTTAAGAAATATGACTGGGTGTAATAAGTGAAAAACAAAATAATCAATTAATAATGTCAATAATTGTAAAATTTTCATTTTTAAATTATGTTTGTCCCTTTGATATGAGCCATTGATTTTAATACCATTTTGTAAAAAAATAAATAAAATGAAAATACGCTTGAAAATATTACATTTAATAAAACTACAGTAGCCTATTGCGAAAGTGTTTATTTTGTTTTTTCATTTCAGACCCTGATGAACCGACTAACTTCTCCATCAGAGTAGAAGACGACTTCACTGAGGCTGGTTTGTGCATCAGTGTTTTCAGTTTTTTCACTGTCCCTCAAAGTGTCTCAGAACCCATTGGAAGAACCTGGTTCAAAGGAGATCCACAAAACCCAACTGTTGAGGTTCCTTTTAGGACCACTTTTGCTATAGATGGTGTCGGTACACGATCCGTTCCACCTGCACGATCCGTTCTACGCATGCGTAGTAGACGCAGGAGAAAACGCACATGCGCAAACGATAATTCTGTTTTGCGACGCTGATTTTGATTTACGACGCTGCACGATCTGTTCCACGCATGCGCATATTTTCTGTGTGTGTGTGTGTGTGTGTGTGTGTGTGAGAGAGAGAGACTGTGAGTGTGTGAGAGAGAGAGTGTGTGTGTGTGTGAGAGAGAGAGAGAGAGAGAGAGAGAGAGAGAGAGAGAGAGAGAGAGAGAGAGAGAGAGAGAGAGAGAGAGAGAGAGTGTGCGTGTGTGTGTGAGAGAGAGCGAGAGAGAGAGAGAGTGTGTGTGTGTGAGTTTTTACTCCTAAATAAAGATACTCAGTGTACTTCACTACTGTCCACCACTGGTCTCATGTCACTTCTGTGTGCACATGCTTCTTTCAAGTAATTTCCATTGTCAGTTTGAAATACTCTATAACGTTTCCCCAAACTTGTTTGTTGTTCTTTCTTCATTTAAGTGCAGATAGTCTAGGCAGAAATGCATATTATGTCCCTTATTCAGTGGTGGAATGTAACGAAGTATAAATACTTCGTTACTTTACTTAAGTACATTTTTCACGTATCTGTACTTTACTTAAGTAGAATCAATAGTGCATACTTTTTACTTTTACTTCGTTACATTTTGCAGCAATTATTATACTTTCTACTCCAGTACGTTTCTACTATATTCTGTGACATTTTCGTTACATTTTCTGAACAGTTTTTCCTGCCAAAACGTCATCCTGACCGTCCGTTCGTCGCACGTTTGTCTCACCACTCACCAGTGAAGTTTGGTTGCCATAGATATATGAACCCGGTCACACTAAATGCGTCTCTATAGCACGCAGTGTTTATCGTGCAATTTATACGTGAAAATTATTTTTTTACGTGCATATGGTACGCATGGGTAGGTTTAGTAGTGGTGTGGGGTGCGTGTGAATTATACGTTTGGTTAGGATTAGTAGAGGTTCAGAATTACGCCATATATTAATCGCGTTTACAGCCAAACGCCGTCAAATACTAGTATATAGTAAGGATATAGTAAGCTTGATGTGTGTATTGCCTAATTGCAAGCTTGTTCAGAAATGGTGACAAAAACTTAAAAAATAAATCCATCATTATTGAACATCATTATAGGAGTAGGCTATTAGGTTGAATGAGTTAGAATTAACTGTTTTATTAATCATTAGAATATACATTAAGAGAAAAAAAAAATTATGCAAGTACTTTTACTTTTAATACATAAAGTACATTTAAAATCAGGTACTTTTTACTTTTTACTTAAGTAGGATTGTCATTGTGGTACTTCTACTTTTACTAAAGTAAATATGTCTCTGGTTATTTGTACTTTTACTTAAGTACTGAGACTCAGTACTTCCTCCACCACTGCCCTTATTGTCTTCTGTAAACAAAATTGAAGGGATTATTTTCCTCATTTAGATTGTATAGATATATATTAGCTTATATAGACGACCCATACTAATACAAAATTACTTTAACTTAAAAGTTAACTAATATTAGCAGCTTTTAATAAAAAAAAAGACACAAACCGTCTTTGACAATCCTACCTCAGACCAAAACACGGCAAGTTAAGTAAGTTAAGCCTAATACCTTACAGCAAAGGAGAGTATGGAGGAAACAGATCATATGTTCATGTAACAACTCACAGCTCTTTTATAATTTTGGATTGGCAACCACATAAACACATCGTAATGCATAGCGTAAGCTACATTTAAAAGCATAAAAACAGACCCGCCGTGAAATTTTAAACACAATACAACTAACGTTACACAAATATGCCGCAAGTTGTGCCGCCTGGCCGTCAAGTGTTTCATCGCATGCGTGGTACCGATAGTGTAGGAATACCGTGACGTTTTCTACTACGTAATTACGCGCATGCGTGAAACGGTTCGTGCAGGTGGAACGGATCGTGTACCGACAGATGGAATGCATTAACGTCAGGAACGTTGGGGATTTCCCGCCGGAACACGCCCCCCTCAGCCGGACTGAGTGGCAAAAGAGCTGCTGCGTGGCTGGAGTTAATAGGGGAAAACGCGAGTAAAACAAACTATTATCAGTTTAAACTAAAAGTTTGACTCGATATAGTGTTCCTTACAACTTAGGCAAAAGATCCAGTGATCCATGGATATTGACACGCAGCCATTGTGTTTCCTGACACTCATATGTGCCTGATTTCGACGCCGGGGAAATACGTGAAGCAAATTTGCCTGTGAACGCTTTATATAAATACAATATAGGTAGGTCTAAATCCAGGTGATCACATCAATGTTATATATTATAATCATTGTCCAGCCCTAAAACTTGTAGCCTATAGTTTTTTGTCAGTTTATTTAAAAAGTTTATTTTATTCGACACAGGTCGTTTCTTGCCTCTTACTCGGATTTCGCATTATGTAAACGCATTAACCTGCTTTCTGTCGGCTTATTGAAGTGCGCAAGTGTGAAATGTGACAGAAACGCATCCTTTGTGCAGATTTAAACACATCCAGACAGAACGTTTTGCTGGAAAGGAAGAATAAAATATATCACAAAGGCAGACTCTTTATGACACAGAACATTATAAAAATGTCATCTCATCTCGTGCAGCAGAAGTAAAAATTGTTCAGTCAAAACGCTGCATCTGTAACTGCATGAGAGGATAATATCCAAACGGTAAGTTTCCCGCTGACATGTTGCAAGCTTTATTTAACATCAACCAATATAACAAATGAAATAAGTTACTCGTCGTTACGTTTGTCGTTACAGGTCATGATTTATTAATAAAGTCATGTAAACATGCCGCGGTTTACTTGCGTTGTTATGGTTACTGGTGTGCATGTAAAACGTGCTCAATGATAACTGCAAATCCACTTTTCTCTGCCTGGAGTCAAGTTGTTTCTATGAATTGCATCGATCCATTTGCTTCTCTGTTCTGTAGCTTTAGGCAGTCTGTAAAAATATACCTCAGATTTCTTGTCAAATGTAGTTGTACAGTCAATCGCAAAGCTCTTTCCCATTTAGATGTGGTTTTTTTTGTGTGTTTTTCACGGCATTCACGCTGAAAACCAATGCCGCTCAGTCTTTTTGCCACTCAGTGCATACCCTCTACACTTTCGTGGGGAGAGAGAGTGCAGCTTTATGCTGACAAACTTGGTTCAGGGTGAATCTGATGGTGAATACACATTGAAACTGAAATGGGATCAAGGGAAAGTGTATATCTTTCCTCAGACAGTAAAAATTACTGTAAAAGATTTAACCGAGAAAGTTGCACACACATTCAAACAAATTTATAGCATTTCTGACTCCAGTAAATCATTGTTATTGAGCTCAACCAGAAACCAACTATAAACGTCCCACAACTCACAGTGGGAGAGAAGGTAGAGATATCCTGTAAAGTTCCAGGAGATTGCATGAATCCCTTAGTAGATATTGTTTGGACAGGGATTGAGCCTGATGAAATTAGACTTGGAGCTTCTGGAGTTCCTGGTAGTGAACACCACTATTCAGTATTGATTTTTCATCCTGAGCCTGAACATCACAATACTAAGTGATGCACAGTAATTATTTTTTTAAAACACAGACCGAAATGGATTACTGTTGTGTTTGTTTTGTGTGGTTTTGGAAGCATCAGCTTTCAGGTATCTATCCACTTGAACTGCATCCAAAATTCTTCCCTACTATATTGTAGGTGTAAAATAGTATGTGACAAGAGTAGTATGTCTGTATTCACAGTACACATAGGCAAAAAGTTCCCGGATGACCTTCTTCTGGCGAGATTCTTAAGTGTGCATATGATGAACGCTTTACTATCCCATGAGGGATACACAGCCTCGGACTCACTGATGGATTATTAAAAAAAACAAAAAAAACTCTTGATGCCAGTAAAAATGCTTTTGGAAAAGCAGTTTCTCCAAGTAATGGCGAACATTCAAATAAAGCGAATAAGCCAGTTTAAAAAAAAATTTTTTGCCCTTTTAAAGAAAATTGGCAACGTTTGTGGCTGGAGACTTTTATTAAATAAAAAGAACGCAAGCAAAGAACATCATGTAAATTATTATTTAAATAACGATTGGAGATTTTCTGTTCTGCATTATTATGTCAATTAGGAAACAACATTACTTTGTTCATTATTATTGCCATCACACAGTCAGACACATACAAATATTCTTTACAACACTTAAAGTGAAATGCGCCCCCAAATCTTTTTGCTAACAAATAAATATCTGTGTATATACTTTCAAACATGGACTGTCTGTTACTAATTATATATGCACATATAATGTCAGTTTTTTTTGTGTGACTTTCTGCAAAATATACACCATTGTTGCACAATGTATGTTCTTGTTGTGCAGTCAAAGCTTCACAACACAGAACTATATATCATGCAGAGTATTTACATACATTGGTATCCTACCAAGGTGTATTGACTGCTTTATGAATGTAAGATGCAATTAATTTAATATCATAATGACTCATTAATCTGTTAGTCAAAATGCATTTCAAGGGCTAATTGCATATACTGACCATTTAACGAACATCTATTGGACACAACCTTACCAGAGGATTACATAAAACATTACATTTATTTCAAGCACCTTAGGTAAAGTGATACCTTCCTATATGTTCCAAATGGTGGTTATTTCTTATTCAGTTTCAAAGGATGAGTTTCAATCATCCATTATTAAATATGACTTTCTATTCGTATCGAATGTCAGCTTGACTCTATTGGATTGCAGTGTGTACCGGGGCAGGGATGGCCATCAGGCATGATCATATACTACTTCCTACCAGGTTGGCTGAATAATTAAAAGGGTGATTTTGCTCCTCAATTTATTTGGAACATATTTTAAATATATATATATCTGAATAAAAGGGCACAAAGTAATTGGGGCAAACAAAATCCAGCAACCATTCAATAAACCAGTTTTGAATTCAGTTACTGGTCTGTTTTCATTTACAAATACAAATAATTAAGATACAGTATAAACTGGAAAAAAAAACAGTACAAATGTAAGCCAAAATTAAGGAATACTTAACCCAAAATCCCAAAATGGTACTTGCTCACCTCCATTTTGTTCCAAATTCACATGACTTTATCTTTCCGTGGATCAAAGTATAAGAATCTTTATGCAGCTATACCATACAATAGTTCAGCCATCACAAACTCCAAAAATGGATGAAAAAACATCATAACAGCACCATATAAGCAGTCCATACGACTCAATATTCCACATTTTATTCCACGAGTCAGAAAATTAAAAATGGCATCCCATTCTTAAGTTTTGGCATAACTGATGTCAATATTGGCTTCAAAACACTTGGACTATAGCACACAATGGTACTTGAATTATGTATTTTGCCTTTTAAAAAGTTTGACAGATGTAGTCACTATGAACTGTTGTTGTATGGAAATAACTGAATGGAGATTCTTGCAACATGCAGTTGGAATGAAATGAAGGTGAGTGAATTTTAATTTTTTGGGTGAATTATCCCTTTAACAATCACTTCTGGGTATGTGAAAAAAGTATCAATGAATGTACACATAGTCTGGCTATATTTGAGAGTATTAGTCTCTGGACAAACCCAGAGTTGGGGATAGTGCTTATTCTATATGTCGAGGTGCACAGAGCACCTCGTTCCCTGATGCTTTGACTTACAGCGGACACAGTGAAAAGGACCACTAGTGACTGAGTCTCTCCCGAAACCATACCGATTCCCTTAAGCTTGCTTCAAACTTTAAGGAAAAGCTCTTATAACTCTTGAGGAAAAGAACCTTCTTTTTGGAAAGTCTTGTCTTTTAAACCAAGAGAACCCTAAAACCTCTCATTTCTGATTGAGAGACAAATATCTGGTATGGTTACAAACAAGAATGGCTATAAATAACCCAAAACTATTAAATATATAAAGAATCTCTATTGTATATTTTACAGGTAAGGGAAAGTGTCATTTCCAGAACCTCAGAGACGTAAGAGAGCTCAAAAACCTTATGCTCTGACAAAAATAATTGCACATTGTCCGCTAGCTGTTTAAGACCGTTTTCCCCTCAAAAGGCCATGTTTAATATGGGTGAAATTGAAAATTTGTGGGGCATGGGGAATGATTGGGCCCTAGTGGCCACCGTGTCCCGTTTGGCCAAGGCATCAGGGAAGAATCGCGGTTCATTTGGCCTTAATTTCAGTATAGTCGCTGCCGTCACCATCAGCCCTCCTGAAGCCTCCCTCCCGGTGTCGTCCATGGAGAAACTCTAGGGCGGCGTAATTCAGCTCTTGCCTCTCCATGCCTGCCATTGGGCCCACAGATTGGTAATCACTGTCGTCTCCCTGTCAAAATAATGTAGGAAAGATATTTAAGCCCAATTTTTGGGGGAAGAGCAGGAAAACGTTGGTAATGTCAAAATAAAAGTTCCCAAAAAGACACTCAAAAGCACTGTTAGCAATTAGATGCTAAACATAATGAGGTAGCACAGCGCATGAACTATTAGCTTCCAGGCAGCAGTGTTAAAAACAGAAATAAATCTGAATTATTTATTGCTGGAATTTGATTTTTTTTTTCTAAAAAATATTCCATATTATGCTTTTATTGTTGTCTAGTGCCAGTTCATTTCACCTCCACCCATTTGTTTACATGCTCATCTTAAATTGCAGCCTTACCGTGCCTTCCTCTAGGATGGAGTTAAACTTTGAGCCCAGGAGCTCAGTCTTAAGCTATGTTAGGGGAAGAAAAAGAGACAGAGTGCAGAGAAGCAATGAAAGAGGAGAGAATAGAGGTCAGGAAATGCTCTAAGCATAGGCCACACTGGGACTCTCAGTTGTGATGCGCCATCCACACTTGGCTTTTGTAACAGTGGCTATATTCGGAATAGTATACTAGCATACTACCGTTTCTGCAAATGTATACTGTGCACAGTATGCCACTTTTTGTATACACTGACTACGCAGATGATCTACTATAGTTCATTTGCCAAAATATGCAGCATACAACACAGCACACTGTATCCCACAATGAAATGCCTTTCACTTGAACGTCCATTTCTACCGTGATTATTAAACTGGAGGTAAATTCAGCCATCTCTTTCTAAATTAAACTTTTGATTGGACTTACAAAATTTAAGAAATTTCAGACAAAATTGGATTACAAATTAAACTATTTATTTAAAAGATGATATCTGCATGCATGCAACAAAAGGTCATGTGACAATACGTGTTAGCATACGTCAGCTTGAAAAGTCTACAGTTCCATTTGCTATTTTTTAATAGTAGTAGCATAAAGTGTAGGCCTACTGTGTAGTATTTAATAAGTAGTTTTCTAGCATACCGTTCTGAACATAGCAGATGATTTTGTCAGGTCTGTGTGACAGTATATAGCAAAACTATACTTTTCCCCTCTTCAAATCATTCTTTGAAAACTTAGTACTGAGTATGTAGCAATCAGCAAAAATGAGTAATTCTTTTTAATACGTGGTTCCTGATTGTTTTAAATATTAATGCTAAGTGTGGAAAGCTAATTACAACTAGAGAAGAGCCAGTATACAATATCATTTGCCACATGTATGCATGGAAAAGACTATAGAATGTTGATTAATTTATTGTATTTTTATTGTGTTCGCTTTCATTTCGTATTATCACTGTGTGTGCAAGTACTGTATATGTAGGTGATTTATTTATCATCGTGATATCTCACCACTTTTTTCCTGAGACTCTGTTTGTCCTTCTTGACTGCGCTGTAGAACATTGAGGGATTCTCCACTTTAGATCCCACGTCCTGCCCAGGGTTACCATTCTCTCTGGGGGGTGGAGTCAGAGAATCAGACTCTGTCTCACACTCAACCACACTGTAAACTAATTGGCTAGTGGCAACACTTTAAAAGGATAGTTGAGCCAAAAAACTAAACTTCTATCATAGTTTACTCAACCTCATGAAAAACCTGTATGACTTTCTTTCTTCAGTGGAACACAAACCAAGACATTTTGCACAATGTCTAAGCTGCTTTTTTCAATACAATTGAAATGAATGGAGACTGGGGTTGAGCTTCATCAGTCATTTCATGAGGTCACATTGTCCGGTGGTCACACAGAGGCCGAACCCAGGGTACTCCCCCATATCCCTGGCTGGGATATGAACTAGCTGAGAGTGAGGAGTCGGGGTGGCGGAGGGATGCAGAAAAGAAGTCGAGGAACGAAGGTGAGTCAGAGATATGTATAGGCCTCTGATCATACTGATTGGGTAGATAATTTGAACGTGCTCCTCCCGAATGCTGTCAATAAAACATTATGTGTCACGATTCCCCAGTGTCTTTGTTCATGAACTTTTATTTTGATATTATTTTGTCTCGTATAGCCTATGTTCAGTTCCTGTGTATTAATTAATACCCTCAGTTATTTTCTGTTCTTGGTCTTATGTTAGCGTTTCATGCTGGTGTTTCTATGAATGGTTCTTGATATTTATAAAATGTGATTTCATTGTTCATCTGTGTCAAGCCTCTTTGAATCTGGATTATCAAGTCAAGCCAGTACGTGACATTGCCTGTAGGAAACTTGCAATATAATGCACAAAATCACATAGAACATTTTATGGAACATCTTTTTGTCACTTTCGGAAGTAGACAGTCCTCATTATCTTTTCATTGTATGGAAAAGATCTGCTTAGACATTCAGAATTTTTTTTTTTTTGCTTTTGTTCCTCTAAAGAAAGAAAACCATACAGTGAGTTAAAGACAATTGTAATTTTTAGGTCAACTATTCCTTTAAGCCTGGGCATCCATTTTAACAGAAGGGGATCATTGCAACCCCTAAATAAAAATGGCATTGTGCCACAGTGTCAAGTTTGGGATCGTTTCATTTTGATATCCAATGGGACGTTTTATTTTTTCTTGCAAAATGAGATAGGAGCAGGATGTTTGCTGCAGAGCTCAGCGGTTTTGAGGCTGAAAAGCAATGGCATGGGGCAATTGAACCTGCAATAGTTTTGTTAGTCTGCAGTTTCATGCACAATGTGGCATGTTTACCATCTTACCAAGCAATCAAATTGGATAATCTGTGAGTGGGTTATGGCTTGAAAACCAAATGCCAAAAAAACAAAAACAAAACTGAACATGGATGACTAGGCTTGGGTGTTTTGATACCTACAAACCCCGGTCCCAACCCACAAACTCCACCAAAATGTTCTTCTCCCAGTCTTTCTTGTGAGGGATACTCACTTTTTATTGTTATGACCCACATATCTCACAGCTGCGATGATGAAGGCGATGACCGCCACACCTCCGATAGTGCCCACTATGACGGCCATCATGTACTTTTCTAAAAGAGAGCGTAGAGTTAATTGATGACACCTCAAACTCACATTAATGATTGGACATGTGGTTTCAGTGAAAGTCTACTTACTCTCCTGCTGCAATTCCAAGCGGATGGTCTCGGAGCCGTATATGTTGCTGATACTGCAGTGCACATGGACAGCGGTATCACCATTGTTTCCCCTTTCACCCTTGTCCTGGAGCTTGATGATGCCCGTGGACGTGTACCCATCCGAGTGCATGTAGTAATTGAAACGGTTGTTGGAGTTGTTGATGGTGATGTTGAGGTCAGGCAGGTGGAATTCGATCGCAGGCTCAGGGTTTCCTGAGGCAATGCACACACACTGAACGCCCTCACGGACTATAGTGCACTTAGAGTCATCAAGGAGGACAGGGGCAACTAGGAAAATTGAGAAGAAATAATAAAAAAACATCTTTCAGTGTTATAGTACTTCAGTCTGGACAAGACTGGACTTGGAGTCAGAGTCCAAGAACGTAGTTTCAGAAGCATTTGAATTCGGCCTGGATTCTGACTTGAATGATCTGGTCTCGACTAGTCATAGCAAATATGGTCTTGGACTTGAGATGGACTTGTCCGGACTAAAATACTACAACACTGACATCTATCCTTTACTTGCTCATCTGTTCATCTATGCTCATCTTGCCATCTTAAGGCTTGACCCAAGCTGAACGCAAACCAAAACCAACTTTTCTTTGGAGAAAACATATTTATAAACTGTCCCTGAGCATAACTACGGTCTACTGACTCAATGTCTTTACTTAAAACTGCTCAAACTTTTACAGTGACTTACATTCTACTGTAATGTTAAGTGAGCTGCTGGCCCGTCCGTGTTCGTTCTCGGCTAGACAGCGGTAGACTCCATCGGCCTGCGGTGTGATCTCGTGCAGCTCAAGCACAGACCCCTCCTCAGCTGTGATGGTGCCCACCAGCTCCCCATCCTTCAGCCAGGTCAACGTGGGCATTGGATTACCCCTGCTGGTGCACTGTAGAGCAACTGAAGATCCCTCTAACGCTGTCAGAGATTCATTGATCCATGGCTCCCGTGGAGGAACTTCCAGTTTGAGAGAAAAGAAAGAAGAAAACCGGATTTTCGGATTAATGTTCGGATGGATAATGGAATGCTAGTATACGGCTTATACTGCCATATGGCTTAGTAACACAAAACAGAATCAATAATGCAAAAAAACTTAAGCCATTATCTGTATCCAAAATCACAATTGCTTACAGCAACTTTAAGAGATTTATTTTTTTAATCCACAGTAGTGCATGAACTTTTACTTACAATTTACAGCCAGATACATGGATGTGTTCATGCTGCCGTAGCCATTGTCACCAACGCAGGTGTAGACACCTTCCTCCTCCGGGGTCAGGTTGTCCAGGGGCAGTGAAGAGTTTGAGGCGGTTTCCGACATCAGCTCTTTTTCACCAAAATACCAAGTTATCGTGGGGACTGGATTACTGTCCACATCACAGTGCAGGACCACCGAGCTTCCCTCCATCACCTCTTGAGACACATTCACCCACACGGTTCGAGGGGCGTCTACAGATATAAGTCGGTAGATATTGTCTGAGAAAATTATGCATCGGTTTTGATGAAAGTTAAGCAGCTAAACGTTTAATAAAATGGTGGAACTTACACTTGATGTCCAGAGAAATGAGGCGTTCATAGATGAAGGTGGTGTTTGGGTAGTGGACCCGGCAACCCAGCAGCTGGCCGTTGTGCATGGGTTTGGGTGTGAAGGTGAGGGTGCTGGACAGTACAGCAGTGTTGCTCTCCTCAACAGTGTCAGGGGTGAAAACGGGGTCGGGCAGGTAGTCTGTGTACATCCAGTGGATCTCTGGACTCATGTCTGGACAATTGTCTGGGACATAACAGGTCAAGTCCAGGCTTAAGTCACTAACAATCTCCTCTGGAACATCGATGTTGGGCTGATCTAGAGCAGGGAGAGACAGAGAAGTCAATATGAAGTCAAAAAACACCTGTTTACTTGATAATTTAATCAAGCCAAATAATAATTTATATATGGAATTAGCAAACCTGCATTTAGGTCTGGTTCCATTCTTCTATACAACACCCACTTTTAACAGTACAAAGTCTCGCCCGACATTTTTACTCATTAAATATGCTGTTTGATCCAGAAATACATCTTATTACAAAAGTAAAATTGGTTGTGGCTGAAAATGCTGTTTCATCTCGACTTCAAATACTAGAACAACGTTTCAGTAACCACACTGAAAAAAACATGTATCTTAGTTTAACTTTTCAGTAAAATATCTTAAAACCCTTCAAATTAATTTAATAAACTTAAGAAGCAAAAAGTGAAAAAGTCTTACAATGTAGTAAGACAAAATACACTTATGTTCAATATACCATTTATGAAAACAAGAGATGTCAAAGCAGTCCAAAACAACACTGGACAAACATTTTTTTTCAAAGAATCCTCTTACAGGTTTTGAATTACATGAGGGTGAGTAAATGATCACAAATGTTTAATTTTTGGTTGAACTGTTCCTTTAATCTTAATCTTATGCAGTGTTGCTTCTCAAGTAAATTTGCATTGTTTTAAGGATTTGGGGGTACTATTACTGGAAGACACATAAAAGGTATAATTAAATAATGTTTTTTTTTTCTTCATACTCTGGCCTGCATACTTACTCAACACCTGTAGATTTGTGAAGTCAGGAAAAGTGTAGATGTTTGCTCCGCCCAGGTCTGCACGGAAGTAATACCTCCCAGAAAGTTCCTCGCCGACATTTTTTATCAGCAGTGTGCAGTTTTTTTGTGTCAGGTCACCCAGTAGCCTGCTCCGTCCCTTATAACTTTCGTGAACAATATCTGTGCGTGACTTGTACACCACTGGGGGGAAAAGCTGGGGGTAGGGGTGGCCAAAATACCAAATCCCGTGGACCCCCCTGTAAGGCCTGATACCAGAGGGGTATGTGAATGAACAAGGTATAACCACACAGGAGTTTGTCATGGCTGAAATGTCTCTGGGCATCCACACATTCCACTGAGCACTAACATCTGTCCAGAGAAAGAGGGAAGAGTGCAAGAAAAGTAGTTAAAATAATCTAATCCTTTAACACTAATAAAAAAGTATTATTGTATTATTATATCTTTTTTGGGGATGTGTACTATAGTGATAGCATGTTTTTAGACGTGCACCATAGTATCTTAACATCAACAGAACGAACCACAGTAATAGCATGTTTGATTCAGAACAAGTTCTTACCTTTTAGAAAAAGCAACAGCAGCAGCAGCTCCAAGCCCTTCATGGTCTCAGTTTAAA
Source organism: Tiaroga cobitis (assembly GCA_030578255.1). Classification (NCBI taxonomy): domain Eukaryota; kingdom Metazoa; phylum Chordata; class Actinopteri; order Cypriniformes; family Leuciscidae; genus Tiaroga; species Tiaroga cobitis. The sequence continues at coordinate 31,738,644 of CM060605.1, forward strand.
TCTGGACCATAAACCTCTGTTACAAAACCAGCACAAGCATCAGCAAGACAAACAGACATCTACTAATACAACTGAGCTTGTAGCGCTCTCATTTTTGTAGTTTCATTTATCTGTTGGCATTTTTATCATTCATAAAATAGAACAGATGGGGACAAAAGCGGTGAAGATTCAGGATGACAGAGCCTTGGCGTAAAAAAAAAGTGTTTTATAGAACACAGTTCACAAGTTTTAACTTGTTGTTTTGGCCATATTTCACCCCACAATCAAGAGGGGGGTCAAAATTTTAGAGAAAATTAAAATAATAACAAACAAATAATATATAATTGTTGTAGCCTACTGCTTTTAAAAAAAAAAAGAAAACTTTTTTTTCTTTTAGGCTGCTGTCATATGTCAGTTTATTTATTTCTATATTAATTATTATAGTAATAACAATCGCCTTTTAAGAATAATCAAAAACATCAAAATATGTAGATACAATTATGCAGAATTACGGGAATTTGAAGAATATGGACAAATATAAAAAAAGCAAAAAAGTAATTATCCAACAACTAGGCTTTGTTTTGTTCATGCAAAATATAATATTTGTTCCCTTTTTATAAAAAAAATTATATTAGGGTGAAATGTGACCAAAACGTGTTTATGTGGGATTCACCCTATAAATAAAGGATAGGGCCTATTCGGTAGGCTACATCTTTCGACGAATACTTGTGTAGCCCATTAACTCAATAATATCTAGCTCTGTGATTTGTTACTTTCGATAAGAAACAAAGTCTCATGCCTCAAATTTTATCACGAAATTCAAACAATAAATGCCGTTTTGACGCTCTTTGATGTGGCGTGACAGATCATAGACGCCTCAGTTCAAGCGGGAGCCCGGTGAGTGAGTGAACGCGATCATCCCTTCCTCTTTAATGCTAGTTACAGAATAAACATGAATGAACATCTGAAGACTGAAGGTATGTTGAAAGATACAGTACAACTTACTGAAACGTATTATATCTAATGTAATCGCTCAATCAGTGTTTCAACTGCGAAAAGACATCAGTAAAGACATTGTAAACAACGTAGCATTACATTTACCTCATAAGTCATTCAGTGTCCACAGCTTGTTATCAGCTAGAGAAATGAACTAAATAGATGCACTATATTGGCCTATGGCCTATTCATATTTTAATGAACCTGTCTTGATTATTTAATGTATATGTGTGTATGTTTTAATAAATCTGTCATGAAAAAAGTTATGACAGCCACTGTGTAAATTATTATATTTTAACAACGAATTGGAGTAGAAACGTCATTTTATATATAGATTTAGAAGTTGCAAAATCTTCCTTATATACAATTTACATGTGTGCGTAAAATTTTTATGTGAGTATCATTAAAAATTAAATAGCGAATAAATTTAATAGTTATGGGCTAAAAAATGGGCTCTGTTGTTAATTGCATTATAGTAATGTGTAAGTAAGGGCTCCCTTTACTATTAGTTTAGTGCGTAAGCAGAGATAGAACATTTTAATTATAATTGAATTTATTTAAAGACAGAGACACAATTTGTTCAGTAAACCAGTTTAAGAAAAAAGAAAAAAAACTATTTTATGTTTCGTTTTCTCCCTCCTGCTGTACCGAACCGTGACTTCAAAACCGAGGTACATAGCGAACTGTCATTTTTGTGTACGTTATACCCCTAATATATGTGTGTGTGTGTGTGTGTAGATAGGTAGATAGATAGATAGATAGATAGATAGATAGATAGATAGATAGATAGATAGATAGATAGATAGATAGCTTGAGCCTATACACATATATAACATATTGCTTATTTCTATTTTGTTCACTTAGCCTATAACTATTTGTGTTTGTTTTCAGGCAACCTTTCGGGCAATACCTTGAACTGCTGGCAGAGTGTGCTGAACCCGCAACCAACTTTAATTCCCCTCTCCAACGGTGTATCCTACTAGCTGCTGCTGTTCTTCCCTCACAAACAAGGGGGCGTTCTCTCACAGCACATCAACTCAGCTTCCCTTCTGATTTGTCTTAAAACAACAACAAAAAATGACATCAGTATCAAGAAGCTGCATTATCTCTGCTCTTAACCCACACAGACACACACTCTTACTCAGGCACACCGTACAGGGCCGCAGTGTGTGGGAGAGGAGAATTGCTCATTATGAGTATACGACGTCAGCCCTTACGTGTTTGGCAGGCATACAGACATCACTGTTCATGATATGACACATCATCCATAGCACATTCATCCACGCTTACACAGTCACCCAGCTGCCCTTGTTGACTTTATTCCCGCACACCACTCGCGTGTCAGTGGTGTGTTTACACACACGTGTGCATCTCCTCAAGACTTTTGGGCAGTAGGAGAGTACAGATGGTGGCTGATAATTGGATTGTTCTTGAAATCTCGAAGATTATTATATCAGAAGATTACCCTAACAGCTCACGAGTTTGACGCAGTTATTGAACGCATAAACTTTGTGAGATGACAGAGGCTCTTAATATATAAAAACAGTCAAGAGTGTTGACAAATGCCCCTAATACAGCCTACATTTACAGTATATTCATAACAACTAGTTGCCATCCCTTCACAGTAATTTTTTCAGTAGGAGTTTATTTTAATTAATAGAATAATAAAAATAAAATATTTGATTAAATGTTTAAATAATGAATAGCTGTGGTTTGCCATGTAATTCCAACCTGGCAAGACTTGTCCATGTGAAACACAAATAAAAATTCAGTGCATGGATAAAAACAGACGTTTGAATATTCTTTAAAATGACTTATTTTGTGTTCCACAGAAGAACGATAGACATACTTTAGCTGGAAATAACATTGTTCAAGAACCGCTATAAAGCCAAAACAATCTCTGTTACCTTAAATTATATGTTTATCTCTGTAAAGCTGCTTTGAAACAATCCATTGTTAAAAACGCTATATAAATGGAGATGACTTGACTTGACTTGACTTGACATACAGGTTTGGAATGAAATGAGGGTGAGTAAATCATAATATCATTTTTATATTTTTGGGGTGAACTATCCCTTTAAGGCCTGGCTTTTAAAATTACGTATTTTACAAAACTTAAAAAAAAAAAAAAAGGTCCTATATACCCAGAAATATTTTACAACAACAAAAACAACGCGAAAAAAAAACAGTATTTTATTATTATGAATGTTGAATCTTGTCAATCCTGGCAATATTTTACTGAACATATTCTAACAATTGAAACCCTACAGAAATGTCTCATTAAACAAACATCCCTAGAAGCCTTTTTATTCTTGTTAATCATAACCGAATAATTATAGTGACACCAGCTGTTCCATGAAACAGAACTAATTTATATGCCCATCACACAAGATCTAAGAGGCAGCAAACTGCTGTTGCTTGGAGCTGAAACCCCTGGTAGCACGCGTTAGAAAGCATGAAGCAATTCCCAAGCCAAACAAACGGACCATTCATACTCCACAAACAAGCCTTGCACCATCCAGGACACTTGCCTCATTCCAGATCCAGATTCCACTCTTGGGCTCTCCTGAAGGGGAAGAACTGGTCTCTCTGCTCCTGGTTCTGGTTCTTCAAAGTCCTCCTGCTCTTCGTCCTTCCTCGGAGGTGCAGGAATGGTGGAAAAGACAAAGAGGGAGGGCAATAGAGATAGACAGATAGGGAGAGGAGAGGATAGAGACTTTTAGCTATAAGCTGGGCAAATGTGTGCCGTGGGCAGCCTTGAATATGCAGACATTTCCCTCAGTGCATTCTTCTTTTCTAGCCCACATCGTACATTCCTCTCCATGACATCTCTCCTTTCTACCCTGGTCAACCCCTCTTGTTCCAGCCTGTCTGGGTAACTCTGTTCCTCGTGGTTTTCAAGTATACTTCTGCTAAGGGTCATGAGTTGGAGGACCCACTATATCCTGTAAATCTGCTGAAGTTCATCTTTGATGCATGACTCACCTTATTAGCGTAATCTGTGAAATATTTTTGCCTCAGTTGTGGTTCATTTAAACTAAACATGAAATCATAATGGACCCCATTTCATTTTTAATGCACATCCCTTGTCTTATTATGAATGATTCATCAGTGCATGTTATTCCAAAAAAATCTTTGGAATCTTTCATCAAAATGTAATGGCTTACATCTTCCTCTGAATCAACATTGTTTTAGGAAACTTGCATTCAGTCTGGTACTTTTTTTTTCTTTAAAATAAATACTTTTATTCTGCAAGGACACATTCAATTGACCAAAACATTTCCCAAAATTTTTTCTTTTTTAAATAAATTGTTCTTTTGAACTTTATATTTATCAAAGAATCCTGAACAAAATGTATCACAATTTCCACAAAAATATTACTCAGTACTGTTTCCACCATTGATAATAATAATAATAATAAAAATGAAAAAAAAAATTGAGCAGAAAATCTGCATATTAGAATGATTTCTGAAGAATCACGTGACACTGAAGACTGGAGTAATGATGCTAAAAATACAGTTTTTGCCATCACACGAATAAATAACATTTTAAAATCTATTAAAATTGAAGAACATGTATTTCTAGTTGGTTTCTAGTTAGTTTCTAGGTGTTAAATTACAGGTCAAAGTTAAAGGAGCCCACCTCCAACTTCTCTATAGCATTCTGGACTCTGTTTGTTGCATGGGATTCTTCAACAGTGGACGTCTGGGATTTTTTGGTCATAGAATTTGTAAGCTAAATTTTGTTTGTCAGTATTGTAAATCAAAATACTATTTATGATGGACAGTTGTCATAGGGACTCCCATAGTTAATGGAGGGGGCTGTGTGGAATAAATACACAACAGGGAGCCTGTGTGAAATCAAGACGTACGACATGCCACAGCACCCCACACACATGCTATGACACACGCACCGTAACACACCACCTTCCCACTAACACACACAAATGAATAGTGTAGCACATCCCAACACACTCACATCGCAATGTAGAGCTGCTAAATGACCTTTCTATTTTTCTGCATCCTTCACTCAATGTAAAGTTTGTGTTTGAGTGTCTGTGTATAAGCGAGTGAGCAATCCATCTAATATTAAAGAGCACTATTTATCCAGAAACAATGTGATACTGGAACCATGCTGTACGGTCTCGTACTTCTATGGGCTGCTTAAGTGGGTGTCGGAAACAGCTATCAGCCAATGCAGCTTGGACAAAAAAAGAAGGAAATCCTGTATTTTTCCTCATTCAGAATGACTATACACAACAATATTATTAATAATAATAATGTCTTTCTTGATAACCAATCACATTACAGCCTTGAAGTAATTGAATTTCGTTGTGCGACAGTCAAATGCTGTTTGAATGAGAAGTGGTATACCTGTCGCGCAATTATCTCTGTGACTTCCTAGCAAGCAATTTTGCATTTGAAAGACGTCTAATAGGCGTCCAAACACAGCCCTGACATGTCACATGTCTAACATGTGGCTAAAACGAGGCAAAATTTGGGCTGTCAGTTCAAATTTAATAGACGTCTAACCATAGCCCAAGAAAAGACTACAACAGTTAACCGAGACTGAAATGATGGCTATTGCTTGCTGGGATCACTTATAAAACAGATTTTTTTCGGTGTAAAAATAGATAAATCTAAAACGAATGTTTAAGAGCAAACATGTGAAAGATTAACCAATGTGCTGTCGATTTATTAAATGATAAGCCATTTTCCCACAAAAGCAGTTTAGCATAGTGAAGCCTCTCCTTCATTGACATCCATAAAAAACAGCTTCTTGTCTCATTTTTTGTTATACTGGTTGAAACTCTCTTCACTTTTCTGTTAGTCCGAATGCAATATGTTGTCCTAACTGCCTGTCAAAATGCATTTCCATCCCTCCACGCACCCGCTCTTGCAGACATCACACGTCATCAAGGCTACAGAGTTGTAGACAGACCTCAGTCACCGAGCGCCACAGACAAAACAGCAGCAGCCTTTTACAGTTCCTCCTGAACCAAAACAATTATGCTGCATTCACGCCACGTCGTAACCATACGAGATGGCAACCTGTGACGTTCTACCCCCAGCTGTAGTGTCAACACTATCAACACTGAAATGAATCTGCAGCAGTCTGTTGATACAAGTAAGAGCTCTAAGTTGTTTACATTCATTATTATTGTAATGTTATGTGCTTTAGGACATGGGACATTTAATGCCCTTTCTCGTCTCGGGACGCTTTGCAGACTTTGCTGTGTGTTCATGTGTTTTGAAGAACGAGTGACTTTGGAATATGCTCTGAAGGAAGGGGTGATCTCATGCTTTCAAAGCTAGCTTGCTAACCTCTCCGAAATTGCCTACCCTAGCTTTAAATGATTCCACAACCAAAAGAGTCCAAAAACAGGGCAGTTACAGAAGTAAAGCAAATATTATTCAGCAGGTCATGTGCTCTCAAAATGGCCGCCCCCATGAGGCAACCTACTCCATGTAAAATGAAACTACTGATATGCTGGAGGATTTATCAAATAATTTTAAACATTGGTAATGCATAATTGAGGTAGTTAATTAATTGAGTGCAATTAATTTATGTCTAATTTAGGGAGATTACTGACTGCACCTTGAAACATTGCTATGTTAGTGCACATCTATCAATCGGTTCTGTATAAATGTGCACCTTGTGCTATAGATCTCTTCAGAACAGGTCTGTTCACAGCATGCTTTGCTGTTCGCCTGTGACGCGCCCTGCGTCCATACGCCTGGGCACCCTCTAAATTTACCAGAGGAGCAGATGGTGGTAAAAAAAACATGACTGCTGGCCCTCCCACGCTGTTTGCTGTATAAGCGACTATGGCTGAGAGTGTTTATGAATGTGCACTTAGTAGGGCATATTATCCGTGGCTTGTATAATTTTTGTGGGAGGGATTACAAATGCCTGTGGCTCAAAAACACACAGCATACAAAGATAAAACTATCAGCATCATCAGCATGGAGTAACAACTTTGGGGTGATTAATAAATCCCAAATCTTGGCAAATCTCAGAACAGAACTCGCACAACTTGTAAATTAGCAAGGCAATAATGGATAAACGGCTAATGTGAGCAGCAATCCATCAATGAGTCAGACTGTAAACATCGCTCAGATTCAAAATGATCTGATCCGGGCATGTGTAAAGTTTCATGAAGCAGCCCACCCACAACCGGGACCCACAAGAACGCTCTGCCAGGACGGGGGATTCTAATTGTCAAAATGTCTAAAGTTTGAAACAATATCCTGTTGCTTTATTAAATTTCCCTGAAACAGTCAGAATTGCTTCAATCCACAGAATACAAAAATGGGAAGATCCTCTATTCAAGAATAGAGAAATATGCATTTAATTTGTAATGTTTACATATATTTATTTATAATAGTAATATATTTAAGATTACTTTTTGTTTTATTTTAAAATGTACTAAAACTATACTATCCTGAACCTAAAAATGCATATATATATATATATATATATATATATATACAAACACACACACACACACACTCTATTAACTAAGTTAATAGAAGAATATATTAATATATTAGGATGTACTCTTGCACATATGAACATAACAATTATGTTTTCTAGACTGAAATATTCCACAGCCTGCTATATTCATCATTCAGGGCAGATGGCAGTCTCAGTTGTCTACCTTCACTACATAGCAGCTTCCTGTCCACATTTCAGACTGTGAAGACAGAGGCCCGGGTCCAATTTAGTAAAGCTAGGCCCATCCCACCCTCTAGGGGGAGAGTCTATGCGAATCCACTAAAGTTACTCCTCATTTTTAAAACCGTTTTTGATTCCCTGTGCCAAATTACAGTACCCAGAAAATCTGTTCGGAACAACTGGATGAACTATACGGAATAGATTATTGAGCTACGAGGCATGAAATGCAACAGGCTTTACTCAGAACAATGCCTAATAGGAGCATCTTGAACTGCTTGGTGTTGTCACGATTGCATTATTTGGGGGTCATTGGTATCAAAAAGTTGATCAATAGCTTACTGATGGGCCTCTCCATAAAAATGCCCCATGTTGCAATGACCCTGTTAACAATAACTGCACGCAACACTAACCAAAATTAAGCTCTGCTAAACTTATCAGCGCCAATGATTACAAACAAATGCTGCTGTTCTATAGCAAAAAATGTTTATGAGTAATCCGGAACAGATCCAGAATCACGCCACTCTGCTGCTAACCTAAAGTGGGATGTGATGAAGCCCCACAATGTTGTTCCAGTGAGTGATTGAGGAGTTTGGCAGGAGTTTGTTGGCACTGCATGACACATATCCATGCATGACTGAACCACCATTCCCTTCCCTTCAGTACCTGAACATCTCTCTGTCTCTCTTTAAATCCTATTCTTTTTTTAATCTCATTCTCGTGACAATGTCTTTGAAATATTCTCAGTCCATGCACAATTCATTTACTGACAACAACAGCATGAAAAACACATTTAGTTACTCATAACAACCAACAGCGGCCTCGATCAGCCTCGATTTACTTTTCTAGTTTTCTTATACATCCAATACACTCTTATAAACTTATCTGCGCAGCCAAACACATTTGAAAAATATAAAAGTATAAAAAGCCCTAATGTAACCCTTAATGTACTTAATCAATAAACATGGCATTAAAATGACCTAATCCATATAAAACGCATTAAGACTCACCAGTTTTAAGGTTCCAGACCTCCTCGGCTGGAATCAAGCATTAATCAGCAGAGAAAAACCGTAGCATGACAAACACTCACAATGACATGCACACATACGGATGGAGGCCTCTCTTGCCACCTTCTGTACCAGGCGGGGCGGGCAGGACGGGGGCAGGAGGAGGAGGTGGGCTCGTTTCTCTCCTCCTTTCAACTCCTCCGTTCTATATGAAAATGTCAGAGGCTCAGAGCAGGGATCATTGTTCCATCCACTCAGGCCATTCATAAACAGACACCCACTCTACTCAACCCACAATGCACTGCACTGTTCCTCCCGGCCCAGAGCACATGGATGTGGCAGCGCTCAGAACCTAGGTCAATCCAACCAAGGATCAAGATGCCCCCGCACACTAGTATGCATCATTTACACTGGGTGACATGAGAGGAATGCAAGCATTTTCATTGGACAGCTGCATGGAGTGAGAGAACAGAAAAAAAAAACTAAAATAATAAAGGTTCTTCATTTTGAAGCACATTATGTTAAACAAAAAGCTCTATTCTTATTAAGAACTGTTTTTCGCTTTTCATTGGTTAGCATGGATATACAGTGAAAACCGATTTTACAACAAAGTTTTTCAGGTTCTTTATTTGCATCTGTTTCCATGAAGAATCTTTATAACATCCACACTCTTTAAATGAAAGACTCTTTAATGGCATTGATAGTTCCATGAAGAACACTGTAAAAAAAGTTTTAAAAAATTACTGCCTTAATTTTTTTAAGTACAATCAACTTGGATGTTTAAGTAATTTCAACTTAAATTAGATTAACTTTGAAAAAATGAATTGAATCTTGTATAACTTATAAAAAAAGTTGAAAATTGCATAACTCATTTTGATGAGTTAAAGCAATGTAAAAACATGTTGTCATAACTTATTGATCATATATTTTTTTACAGTGAGCCTTTAACATCTATGCAACCTTTCTTTTGCACAAAAGGTTCTTTGGAAAAGGGTGCTTCAGATTATTGTTCTCGATAAGAAGTGAAGAACCACCTTTAAAGAGAGTTCATTGGATGTTCTTGAGGTCATATTTTAAGCTATATTCTAATTAACATATTGGCTTATAAGTTATTTAAAGCACCAGTGCATAGACGGTTTTCTAAAGAAGAAAATTAAAAGATCATTGTGGAATTTCAAAAATGGTTCAATGGAATCTGGCTTTACAAACTTCTTGGTTCTAACAGGAACCTTGATTTTTAAGAGTGTGTGGGACACAAAGATATACAAGACGTCTCTAAACACTAACCACTGCACATCACCAAAAATCTTGAAAAAAAGAAAATCTAACAAAACAGAAACAAACACAACTTAGGTGCCACTAAGTGCTAACTAAAAGACATGTAGACCTGTCTAGTTGTCATTTCCAAACAAAGTGATTAAATTAACAGCATTGTGTCCAACTGTCTTGCATGAAAACACACTGTTCTACTTATTCCAGTTACAACACTCCGCATCAGAGAAATAAATCAATCAGCATAGACGTAAATGCTCCAGAGCCTCGACAAACACTACACGGACACACTCCTGCCCCTTGTGCTTCTGTACATAGTGCCTATTGTTTAGGCCGTCCCGGGGAGAGAACAGAACGGCCAGGCTGGAGCCTGACACCACACAACACAACACAGGGAAGTCGATGCGCACAGCTAATTGTCTAAAAAATCACAACAATCACCCATTCACTCTTCTCATTTCACTGCCTTTCTCTCATGGATGTTACAGGCATAATTAAGCACCAATGTATGGGACGCTGTACTGTACTGTCAATAGTCACGATTAACAGGCGTAAGCTTGAACACACAACGCCAACGGCGGTTACTGCATAATCATTTTTAAATATAAAAAAAGAACAAAATATATATTTTATTATTAAATTAAGCAACATCCTGCTAGAACCTAAACAGGGGATCCACCAATTATTGTCTACTAATTTCATTAAAGAATATTACATTACATGTAATATTAAATTAAAATGATCAAGTCAAGCAGCTAAACATTTAATTGTTTAATTAATTCATTCAATTATTATAAAAAATATAGCCTAAATAAAATGCTTACATTAATTATTTTTCAAATGTAAAACATGAATTGACTAACATACACATGCAGAAAGAATAATGTAGGCTATCTTAACCAGTGAAATGCATTATTATACTAATAAACATTTTTAGATGGTAGATAGAGATTTCTATTCATTATATACCTATAACATTATTAATACGCATTAAAGCGTTGCAGATCCATCCCACTGACCCTGCCTGTTACAACCACCCCCTCTCTCTTCTCAACAGGGTGCTCTTATACCCACATGAGACAGGCTTTTCCCCATTACTGCTGCATCTATGATCATACCCCACTATACCAGTCACACACACACACCGGCCTACAGCAGGCCTCTGGTTCGAGCCATGAGGTCAGCGTGCCTGGAGGACTGAGCTCTTGCCCTGCTGTAGATATGGGGTGAGGGCGCTCAGCGCTAGGACAAAAAAGGATCCATTGTCCTCCTTTTGTCTTTGGGAAGACAGACAGTATAGATGGTTTGTGGCACAACGGAAAGGTATGAGGAGAACGGGACACGGAGTCATGGAACAGGGTGACTCTGATAGTAATTAATGACTCCTGTCTGAAACAGGGTCAGAATAACAGACCTAAAACCACTGTCCAGCAAAGACAAGGACGGCAGATGAAGAGGAGTATTTGTTTTACTCGGATCAACAGAGAAAAAACACAGCAGGAAATAATGACTATATATATACTGTTGAGTAACAGCCAGATTGTCATAATCTGCATCTTTTCAACAGAGAAAAAACTGTGCATTGACAACCAAGACTGGTCTAAAATGAATAAAAATAGATGCATTTTGTAACAATTCCATGTAATTATTCAAAATGCTCATTGTGGATAAGCGCAGTGACTCAAAACACGTTTAAGCCAAAAAAAGATGTCACTGCATGAGATAAAATATATCAAACCAAGTGTCACTTTTAGCCAAAAGGTAAGATTTTTAGTGGATTTATGGGCAAAAGTTGAAAAATGCTGCCTTCGGAAGAAGGCCCGTCCTTTATCCAATGTTAGCTTTACTTCTGGTCTCCTGCGATACCTTCATCTGATCGATTTTTGAAGGCAGCATAGATGTATCCTCTCTCTATTTTGTAGATGAATGAATGAATGAATGAATGAATGAATGAATGAATGAATGAATGAATGGAGGCATTTATACAGATCATTAAACAAATAAGCTGCCTCAAAAGTCTGTATGAAATCAGTTTCGTGAAGGACCTTCATGCAAAAAGCTGCCTGCAAAGTCATTGTCTGATAGGGAAACAAGTAAGCTGCCTAAGTTTTTGGACACAGCCATAAAGTCAGTTCCCTTTCGTATGGGAACTCCTACGTCTTGTCGGAGGAGTTTCCAACGAATTGGGATCACGCTAGGGAGACCAACTGCCTTCCAGTGAATTAAAACGAGCCAATAAATATTGGAATGCGGGATTTGCATTCCGCGTCCCGCCTATCAATGCAGGTATAAAAGCGGAAGCGAACGCACATACCATTGCTTTTAGCTTCGGAGCCAAACTAAGTGTCCTCTGAGTGATGAGCTTCAAGATTACATTTTTCTTCACGCTCAACGAGTCTGCTGTTTCCTTGAAGACCTCTGTGTTGGTGTGACGGCGCTTCAGCGATCTTCGCGATCTCCCGGTTTCCAGCTGTTGCTGCACGCGATCTGCCTTTTTCAAAAGAGCTGTTGTCACAGCTGGTAATCGATTGAGTGCACGCAGCGGGCTTGCAGTTTTCCCGCTGTGTTGCCGCGTTTGATCCCTGTGTGGTTCAGCACAATAAAGAGAGCGTTTTTTCTTTGAAAGAGCAACACGAGTGAAGTTTGCGTCCTTTTCAGGATGACGTTTCACCCGTGTGTTTCTGGATGCGGTCAACTTCTGTCTCCGGCTGATGGTCACGATCGCTGTCTCACGTGCTTGGGCAGCGCTCGTGGATGAGTCATGTTCTCACTGCGGGAACATGACTATCGCGGTGTTGAGACTAAGACTGCGATCCCTCACCAGAGGGGGAGTCCCTTTGGAGATTCCCCGATCTAGTTCTTCTTCTGGTTCACTCCAGAAGAAGGCTACTTCGGCTAATCCCATTGGTGGTCTGAGGGTTACAGTGCAGAATGATCTGCTGGGTGAAATACCCCCTCGGACATCCCACTCCTCTTCAGCCGTACCACTGGGGTCTTCGGAGGAGCGCGCTGGGTCATCACGTGTGGCTCCGGTCGTTTCCTTCGGGGCCCCTCCGGAGGACCAGATGTCGATCGCGGCATCGGAGGGAGATGAGTCGGGCTCTGGGAATGACGACTCGGCTGCATTGCCCCCTTCGGGTGTGGTAACGTTGTCCGAGCCGGACCCGGAGATAACGCTTATGCTCGCCCGGGCGGCCGAGAAGGTCAGGCTCGTGTGGAACCCTCCACCGCGTCCCGAGCCTTCCTGGCTCGACGATTGGTTTCTTGGAGCAGCCCGTGCTGGTCCTCAGCGCCCCGCTCCGGTGCCTTTCTTCCCGGAGGTGCATGAGGAGGTGACGAAGTCTTGGTCGCTCAGCGCTCAGATGCCAGTGATGCCGCCTCGGCCTCGTCACTCTCGTCTGTCGTTGGGCAAGGAGGTGCGGAAACCAGGACTCCACACCCCCCAGCCTCGCTCCTCGTTTCCCCTCCAACCTTCGCCTCGGGACAGTCAGCAGTCGAACGCCCCAGAGAAAGATGGGCCTTCCCTACTGTTTGCCCCCCGGTGGAGGCAGGTAAGTGTTGCACCACACACACAGACCCCACCTTCGGCCGCAGCAATGCCTCCGAGGGCGGGTCCCTGCCTTCCACCTCGCTGCCCCTCCGCGGGTACGCCGGTGGTCCGAGTGGGGTCGTTGGTTCAGTCTCTCGAAGCCTGGCTAGCGCTTCCGAGACCGTCCAGGTGGCTCGTTCGCACCATCCAGTTCAGCTATGCAATTCAGTTTGCCCGCCGGCCTCCCAGGACAGGGCTGTCCTCTTCACCCAAGTGCGGAGTGGTGACGCCCCTGTCCTGAGGAAAGAGATCGTTGCCCTGCTGGCGAAGGACGCGATCGAGCCGGTCCCTTCAGCCGAGATGAGGTCTGGGTTCTACAGCCCTTACTTCATTGTACCCAAGAAGAGCGGTGGGTTACGACCAATCCTGGATCTGCGTGTTTTGAATCGGCCCCTTCACAAGCTCCCGTTCAAGATGCTTACGCAGAAACGCATCTTCGAGTGCATCCGTCCCCAGGATTGGTTTGCAGCGATCGACCTGAAGGACGCGTACTTTCATGTCTCGATTCTGCCTCGACACAGACCGTCTCTTCGGTTTGCGTTCGAGGGTCGGGCATATCAGTACAAGGTCCTACCCTTCGGCTTGGCCCTGTCGCCCCGTGTCTTCGCGAAAGTCGTGGAGGCGGCCATTGTTCCCTTGAGAGAACATGGCGTTCGCATTCTCAACTATCTCGACGATTGGCTGATAATAGCTCACTCGCGAGATCTGTTGTGCGATCACAGGGACCTGGTGCTCCGGCACCTCAGCCGGTTGGGACTTCAGGTCAACCGGGACAAGAGCAAACTCTGCCCCACGCAGAGGATCTCTTATCTGGGTATGGAGCTAGACTCGGTCAGTCAGACTGCGCGCCTCACCGAGGAGCGCGTCCAGTCAGTGCTCAACTGCCTCAGGTCTTTTCGAGGCAGGTCAGCGGTCCCACTGAAGCAATTTCAGAGGCTCCTGGGGCATATGGCAGCCGCAGTAACGCCGCTCGGCCTGTTGCATATGAGACCGCTTCAGCGCTGGCTTCACGATCGAGTCCCGAGATGGGCGTGGCAGAGCGGCACGTTCCGGGTCAACATTACCCCGCACTGTCGCCAAACCTTCAGTCATTGGTCGGACCCTGCCTTTCTACAGGCCGGAGTGTCCTTAGTCCAGGTGTCCAGGCATGCTGTGGTTTTCACGGATGCCTCTGCCAACGGATGGGGGGCCACGTACAACGGGCATGCAGTCTCAGGTCTGTGGACGGGGCCTCAGCTGCATTGGCACATCAACTGCCTAGAGTTGCAAGCAGTACGCTTAGCCTTGTGCCGCCTCAAGGGGCTGCTTCTGCACAGGCATGTACTGGTCCGTACGGACAGCACTGCAACCGTGGCGTACATCAACCATCAAGGTGGTCTACGCTCCCGTTATATGTCGCGACTCGCCCGCCATCTCCTCCTATGGAGTCAGAAGCATCTGAGGTCGCTTCGGGCCATTCATATCCCTGGTGTGCTCAATCGTGCAGCCGACGAGCTCTCACGGCAGCCTCCATCCCCAGGTGGTTCAGCTGATATGGGGAGTCTTCGGAGGCCGCTCAGATAGATCTGTTTGTCTCTCCAGACACGACCCATTGCCAGTTGTTCTATTCCCTGACCGGAGGATCTCTCGGCAGGGATACACTGGCACACAGCTGGCCCCAGGGCCGCAAATATGCGTTTCCCCCAGTGAGCCTTCTCACACAGACACTGTGCAAAGTCAGGGAGGACGAGGAGCAGGTCTTGCTAGTTGCACCGTACTGGCCCAACCGGACCTGGTTCCCGGAACTCATGCTCCTCGCGACAGCACCTCCCTGGCCCATCCCTCCGAGGAAGGACCTGCTTTCTCAGAGACGGGGCACTCTATGGCACCCGCGTCCAGACCTGTGGAGACTCCATGTCTGGTCCCTGGACGGGACGCGGAGGTTCTAGATGGCCTACCACAAGCTGTGGTAGACACCACCGCTTCCGCTAGAGCCCCCTCTACGAGGCGCCTCTATGCGTTGAAGTGGAACCTGTTCGTCGTTTGGTGCTCATCCCGCCGGGAAGACCCCCAAACTTTTCCTAGCTAGCTACCGCCCTAAAGAAACTAAGAAACTGCTTGGCGGATAGCTCAGCTGGGCGCTGGAATGGGCCAGCACCATGGCGTTTTATTTGGGATCCCAAATCGTTGGAAACTCCTCCGACGAGACGTAGGAGTTCCCATACGAAAGGGAACGTCTCGGTTACGTATGGTAACCCTCGTTCCCTGAGTAGGGAACGGAGACGTCTCGTCCCGTCGCCATGTTTGCTGTACCTTCGCGGGGGACTGGACACCGTCCGGCTCCTCAGTGTAAAGCAATGGTATGTGCGTTCGCTTCCGCTTTTATGCCCGCATTGATAGGCGGGACGCGGAATGCAAATCCCGCATGCCAATATTTATTGGCTCGTTTTAATTCACTCGAAGGCAATTGGTCTCCCTAGCGTGATCCCAATTCGTTGGAAACTCCTCCGACGAGACGTCTCCGTTCCCTACTCAGGGAACGAGGGTTACCATACGTAACCGAGACGTTCTCCTCACATTCACACAGGTGTCCCAGCCCCAGCCAGCAGAGTAACCACAGGTGTAGAGAATCACATCAGTAATGAACACTAATGTTTGACAAGAAATACTTCCTTTTGAAAAGTAAGATCTTTCATTTGATCATTTAAACCCCTAATAAACTTATTTTTGTAAAATGCCATCTATCTTTAAAGTAAATGACATTTGGTTACAAATTTTGTTATATACTACAACGACACAAGTCTTAGTTAAGCATCAAAATATGTTTTGGGACTACTTTAAAAATGACCAAAGCAAATGCTGTTTTAATAAAGTGTAATTTACTGAACTGAAGTGCACAAACAAACACACTAGAAACTGCCAATGAGGCAGCTGGCACTGAATAATAGGTTATACAGTTAATATTGTGCACTTGGACAAGTGCAAATGCCAGATGACAGCACACTTCACATCTCCAAAAACTATAGGACATTCATCCACAGTGGGGTTTGATCACTGGCACATAACCAAGAGAGGAACTGGCCAACATAATAATCACTCTAGAGAAAAATATCATTTTGTAAGGCATTGACTTGAGTTGTACGACCAAAAACAACGCATTTCACTGGTTAGGATGCATGATTAAGCTGTAGTGCCATATGTCTACAGTGCCATTACATTTGATGCTGATATACTGTACAGCAACAATAACCAAACACCTGAAAAAATGGATTTCACAAAGTTAAATGATAAAGTAATAATAGGTGTTTATCACTTATTTGTCTATAAACTGCTTGGACACAATATAAAATAAAAAAGTCTGATAAATATTTATTAATAGAATAAAAAAAGTGAAATGAGAAAAATAGTGAAAAAAAAAAATTCTAAATGAAATTCACTCAAAATGAATTGTGACTTTCCAAATAAACATTTATTAACCTCACGTATGTGTCGCCTGGCATTTCATGTATGGTTGCTGGCTTATAAAGATCCGACTTACCTTATCAGATGGTCTTCACTGTAAACAGGCAGACAGAATGCCGATAAACTCGAGCGATTCCCGTCTCTTTTCCAATTGCATCTCAATCCCTCCCACCCTGCCTCTCTCTCTCTGCCACCCCTCACTATCTGGTGGCATGTGCCACTGACACATGATTGTTATTGTGGTTTTACATTAACACTCTGATTAGTAATGCTTTGATTTCACAAACAGAAAAACATCACTGCAGCAAACTAATCTCTACAAATGTTACTGCATTTAAAAAAGAAACTGGACACAAACATACGTCAAGTCCTTGTTGTTTTGAATTTCTCCAGACATTTTCAACTGGATTTGATTAGTCTTCTCATGTAGTGTTAACTCAACTCTGCAATGTAATTGTTATAGAAAACCATATATTACTCAGATTCATTTACCAGCTGTCTGAACTGTGGGGGTCACTTGGCCTTTTGCTGATGCTGTTTCCTCGGATAGAAAGAAGGTGGGTGAGAATTTCCTAAGGAATTGCTGCTTTAAGACACCAGATGGATGAAAGCATTGATGGCTACCTCTCTGCTGTGATCTTGGCAGGCCACCAATGGTGGATTTCAGAAAGTACGTCTCACAGAGGCAGTTGTTGGTCCTTCTCTATCTGGGTTAGAAAATATGCTTTGTTTTCTGATAAACCCACCAGGCAGAACACAATAACAGTAGAAGCACTTAAAAGCAAGCACTCTTTCATATACATATGTCAGCTTATAGTCTGTAAAGACAGCAATGTACAGGACCAATGACATCAGAACAAGCTGCCCAAAACAGGAACTTTAACTTCACAGAAACATAACATGCATATTTGAATTGCAGACGTACAGATGAAATACCTGTAATTTATGTAAAATACATGTAAATTAATTCTGTATGTCATTCCCTGCTATTATTGTACATGAATAGTAAACTGCCATCTAGTGGGCACAATTCAGAAACACCAAAGAATATAAAAAAGTATGTCACATTGATCCCTAACAAGACAACAAACCTAAATACAATAGAAAAGCTTTATTGAAAATTGACATTACAAGACTGTACAAAAATAGCAAAATCACAAATGACTGTATGACCAAATCTCAGATTAGAGTAAGTATTAAACATATGTATAAAATAAAAACACAACATTAAATAATAGCACACTCAGGGGTATTTCATAGAGGTTCTTGAATTTGTAAATGTGCATCAAAAATTGAACAATACATTATATAAATCACCCACTTGCAGAAACCGCATGATGCCTCAAACACAATAGAATTTCAGTCCATACAAATATCATTTCTTTATGTTACATTAATTAAAAAAGGCTAAAAGGCTCTATAGTTCATATTTTCCCCGGACACAAATTAACATCTATTAAAACACATTCAAATACAGAAATAGACGTATTTGCACAGTAAAAATAACTGCTGATGCAGAGTGCCAGTTTTTGAGCGTTTGCTGTTCAATAAATGTTCATGGTTGGAACCAAATCATTAAAAAAAATGCTTCGAATCTGCTATTTCATGATCATAAACGAGGCTACATAACAGTGAAATAATCTAAACTATATGGCTATACAATTATTATCATTAAAAAAATTCCGTAAAAATACATGATGAATATTAACAAAAATTCTTCTCAGCAATCAACCTAAAACTCATACACACACATAAGTATTGTGAAAGAGCAGAGGAAACACACACACACACACTATTTCCACCTGAGCGTTCACTGCCGCGTCACACCACCAGACTCTCTCTGCTCACAGCTCCATTCTGGCCAAAGAAAACACAGCAAAACGTTGTATTAGTATTAAAACTATAACATGACTGAATATTAAAGCATTCATAGAGTCGTCTTCTTCTGAGTTTCACTTAACGTTGACAAAGAAAAGCCAGAATTTGAAACAGAAAACATTTTGAAAAACAGAAAAATGTTATAATGTTTCAGCCAAAGGTGGAAGCTAACCAACAAACTACTATATCAGTGTTACCAGTGTAAAACCCACTATGACCATCTAAAGCAAGACCTTTTTTCATTTTTTTTTTTTTTCAGGAGTCATTGACTGACTTGCTGAACTCTGTACACAAACTAGTTAACTAAAATACAATTTTGTTTATATTTGTATATTTACAATCAGCTGTAAATATCCTTCTCCGTTTTGCCTACTCGTTTATTTCTAGTATCACTGCTCCTCCCTACTTTTTGAATATCTTATTATTCCATGCCAGAATATGTATATTCCTTGCATATAGATTGCTTCACATGAATAGTGCACAACAATGATTGCACTATAAAACAGATTTAAATTTAATTAGGTACCAACAAACCAGCAATTATTATAGTATTACTTATATACTACTAGAGTATTTTTTATATTTTGAATTAGTTTTAAATTTTTTATATTTTTAAATTCTGGTTTAAGCTTTAGTCTTTTTGTTATGTACTAACATTTTTTTATCCATTTTTTTTATTCAGTTTTAGTAATTTTAGTACTTCGACTAGTCTAATTTTTGTTTAAAGCTTTAAAGTTTAAGTTTTTTTAATATGTTTAGTTTTAGTTAACAATAACAGCATTGCAATAAACTGGTATTTCAGCTGGCGCTGACCGCTTGCCTTGTTGTAAAGCTATATCTGGTTTTAGCTGGGGTAACACTTTATTTTGATGGTCCCTTTTGAACATTTTGTTGACTATAAGTAACTTTGCAACTACATGTCAACTAGCTCTCATTAGAGTATTAGCAGACTGTCTGCTTTATATCTGCTAACTCTTTATTGTGTTGGTCCTCCAACAGACTTTCTACTGACTATAAGTAACTTTGCAAGTACATGTCAACTTATTCTATCCCTAACCCTACCAGTCAACTAATACTCTCTACTAACACCCTAATGAGAGTTAGTAGACATGTAGATGCAACGTAACGTTACTTACAGTCAACAGAATGTGTTAAAGGGACCATCAAAATAAAGTGAAACCTTAGCTGGATTTTCAAAAAGCTTTCAGTTTGAAATATCACTGTGAATAATAAAACAACCAACAATAAGCTATAAAAATAGTAATTAAAGAAACAATACATCATTTATACGTTTTAAAGGCACAGTATGTAAGTTTCGTTGCTAGAGGTCGCTTATTCAAAACAATAACAAAGGCGTAGCTTGATGATGCCTGTAAATGAGCGTGGACTCATGGGAGATGTGTGTGGGGTGTGTGTGTGTGTGTGTGTGTGTGTGAGATGACACTCTCCAACTTGGAGGGTTGATGACATTCTCCAATCTGGGGGGGTGTGGTCTCAAGGTCTCTCGTTTGCTTTCCCTCTCTGCCGTGTGCATGCGCGATACGCGGTTTGGGGGAGCTCAATCTGTCTCGCGTGCGCGCTCGCTCTAGTTTCCATGAGATTTTAACTACTTTGTGGCATAACTAGTCGATCACGAGTTGCTCAACAGGTAGATAGAAAGATAAACTCATCTTCCATGCACTTGACCGACCAGGTTGACACTTCAGCGTGAGAAATCGGGGGTGTGGCGTGTGAGCGTGTGAAACCAATCAAATGCGTGTCTCACAGCCAATGCGTGAGAGTTGGCAGCTCTGTGTCTTGTTTTCCGGCACCAAATTTCAATACCCAAGGGGTTAATCTAGTCAACGTCAGTGAAACAAAAAGCATGCAGCATGATTAGCTGTGGCAGAAAAACACTAACGTTAGTTTACGCGGTTGCCCAGAGAGACGTGGCTCGTCACACGTGAGGCTGTGCTGTGTGTGTGTTAGCGTCCCAACCCAGATAGATAGAAAATATGTGGAAAAGATCAAAAGTGTACCTATAGCACACTCGATGCCAAAAGCACGCGATGCAATATTTTCGACAAGATAACTGCTGCCAAGACCGGCAACACGATAAATCTGATAAGGCACTTAAAAGCGCACAGCATACACTTGAGAGTAGAAAGTTTATCCGTCTTCGACTGCAAGAACTGGAGCGCGTCACAAATGAACCGAAACTCAGCGTATAGGATACTTTACTCACAGACATGAAAAATAGGCCTATAGACTGTTAAAATATGTCTACTTTTAAACGAAACTATTAGAAATAAATAGTTTATGTAATCCATATAGGCGCGTGCGCGTTCACTACTGCAGGAATGACGAGTCAACATCGCCAAATTCATCTTTGCAGCCAACACACTCAGTAAACACTTGTTTATTAATAAAAAATTGAAATATCTCCTTGGTATTTTATCCCGACATATCCATATTCATTAGGCTACTTTCGCCAGTGCTTTGCGGCAAGCTTTATGTGTGCTGAGTGTGAGGTATATATCCCGTGGCACCACAGTAGCCTATAATTAATTCAATTCACATTTATTTGTGTAGCATTTTTCACAAAACATATCGTTTCAAAGCAGCTTTACAGAAATTGCATGTCTAAATTTCAATTTAGAGTGATCTGTTATCAGAGGTGACTGTGTGCAATGCATTTCAATTAATTTTCATTCCGTTTCATTGTTAAACAATGCATTAAGTTAAGGCAGAAACAATGAGCTCATTGAAGTAAAGAATACATGTTTTTAAATGATTAGGAAACATTTAGCATTGGTGTTTTTTTACAGACTCAAAATATGTGTGTAAAAAAGTCAACAAACTGAAAAAAAAAAAAAAAAAAGAATTAGGTAATGTAATATTGTTAAAATGGATTTCCTAAAATTGGTATCGAAAAAAGTATCGTTCAGGAACCGGTATCGAAGTCATGGTATCGGTATCGAAAATTTTGTTACGATACCCAGCCCTAGTTGATTATGTCTATTACAATTACATCTTTCTTCCCTGAACTTGAAATTTGTTACAGTTACGTTTGTTCACTTAAAGGATTAGTTTAACCAAAAATTTCCTGATAATTTACTCCAAGATGTTCATGTCTTTCTTTCTTCAGTGGAAAATATGTCAAGTTTTTTGAGGAAAACATTTCAGGATTTTTCTCCACACAATGGACTTCAAGCGCAACCAACATGTTGAAGTCCATTGTGTGGAGAAAAATCCTGAAATGTTTTCCTCAAAAAACTCCACTGAAGAAAGAAAGACATCTTGGATGGCATTTGGGTGAGTAAATTATCAGGAAATTTTCATTTTGAGGTGAACTAATCCTTTAAATTCACATTATTTTATCTCATTCTAATGAAACAGCCACGAGTGCTGAATTACAATTTATACAGGTCACTTTATTTGACAAATTACAATTGTGGGGTAATGCAGCACTGTTTTACTTGGTCAAAACAATCCTACTAAAATATTATTAATAAAAGTTGGATTACTTGTGTTGCTAAATGGCGTGCAGATCATTTAAAAATATATTGTATGGTGGAGAAAATGCAGTATTACCGTTGCTACAAATAAACCAAATAAGACACATACCCGTTTACACCTGGTATTTTAATCAGTCTCTTTTGTCCACTTTCAAACAATTCTGCCCGGATTTCTTGGCGGGGAGGGTCTATGGGTGGGTAAAGGTATGGGTTTTAGGGATGCTCTGTTCGATCGGGCACAGATCAATATCTGCCGATAATCATATTCTATGACTCGATCGGGAGTCACTAAAATAGGCAGATCTCACCAAACGATCGCAAATTGATGACGTCAGACTTCAGTGCCACAGTCATGTCATCACCACTGTGGAGTTATAGCGCGGTCTCAAGAAACAATGTGTTTTTAATGCTATGCGATATGTGAGACGGATCTGAATCTGAGTGCAGTCAGTGCACACACGCACAATAAAGCTGTTAAGTACTTATCTTACTGGGCTTGCACGGTCAAATACACACACTTGTGTGTCAAAATGTTTCTTCGTAAACAGTCGTTTATGTCGTAAGTGAACGTGTATTTAGCATTGTCCACTTGTAATCCTATTGACCAAAACGCATCTTAATACCAGTTGTAAACAGGGCCTAACCGTTTTGAGCAATAGAACAAGAATTAGTTTTCTGTCTATAAAGGTATCCACACACTTGCTCACCTGTCTAATAAAAACATAATCTATTAAAGCATATTTGGTGTTTCCATGGTTTTTACAGAAGTAGGACCAGAAATCGAGGGTAACGTGGATATGACTAGGGCTGCGCTGTACTGTCCCAGTCAATTAATTGGTCGATACGTTCTGATTCAACCAAAATTCTGATTGGTCGATTTTTATAGTTTTTGCCGAGCTCATTTCATTAGTTTTGCGGAGCTCATTTCATCAGTTTTGCCGCGTTCAATTCGTCAGTTTTGCCACGTTCATTTCATCAGTTTTGCCGAGCTCATTTCATCAGTTTTGCCGCTCATTTAAAAGCGGTACCGCTCGGTAAGCGGTAAGCTAACTTGTCTGCGTTAGGTTGCCCTGTCTGTTTTGAGTAGACTATATGAACATATCAGAATTGGCATATTAGTTATGCACTTTATTTAGTTTCTGCTCTTGATCTGGTTTGTTTAATAAATATTCTTTTTTTATTAAACTGGATGTGCCTTTTGTGTTTCTTAAGAGTAAAAGCTTTAAGTTAATAGTCTATTCGTGTCTCAGCCGCGAAGCTGAGCTCCTATGTTCAGCCTCACTCGGTGCGAGGACATGCACAGAGCTGGTGAAATGATAGTGTCTGTAGGGCTGTCAACTTTAGTCGTTTAGTCGACTAATCGGTCGATG
The DNA here is from genome assembly GCA_030578255.1 of Tiaroga cobitis. Classification (NCBI taxonomy): domain Eukaryota; kingdom Metazoa; phylum Chordata; class Actinopteri; order Cypriniformes; family Leuciscidae; genus Tiaroga; species Tiaroga cobitis. Next base: position 31,762,348 of record CM060605.1, read on the forward strand.
CCGTCTTGGTCGACTGACATTCTCATTGGTCGACCAGTTGCATATTTTTTTTTTTTTACCAATTGAAATAGATTTTCATTGATTTACTCCTTGATATTTATTCCTTTATAAGCAGTTATATATTACTGTATTCTAAATATAGTTAGCCTTTGTTTTATCCCCAACTTTAAAGGGTTAGTTCACCCAAAAATGAAAATTAAGTCATTAATTACTCACCCCCATGCTGTACCAACCCCGTAAGGCCTTCGTTCGTCTTCGGAACACAAATGAAGATATTTATGATTAAATGTGAGAGGTGTATCACTGCTACATAGGCTCCCTAAGGGAATGAAACTTGACGGCCCAGAAAGTCAATGAAGAAAATGTTTAAATATTCCATGTGACAACAGTGGCTCAACTATAAGTTTATCAAGCGACGAGAATACTTTTTGTGTGGAAATAAAACAAAAATAACGACTTTATTCGACTATTCCTTTTCTTCCTTGTAGGCCTGAAACGAGACTTCAAGAGATTTCCACGACGCATGCGCGAGAATTGCGATCTCCTTCAACTACTTCAGTTAAGTTCTCGCGCGTGCGCGTCGTGGAAATCTCTTGAAGTCTCGTTTCAGGCCTACAAGGAAGAAAAGGAATAGTCGAATACAGTCGTTATTTTTGTTTGTTTTTTTCGCACAAAAAGTATTCTCGTCGCTTGATAAACTTATAGTTGAACCACTGTTGTGACATGGAATATTTAAACAGTTTCTTTAATGACTTTCTGGGGCGTCAAGTTTCATTCCCTTAGGGAGCCTATGTAGCAGTCATCCACCTCTCAGATTTAATCATAAATATCTTCATTTGTGTTCCGAAGACGAACGAAGGTCTTACGGGGTTGGTACAGCATGGGGGTGAGTAATTAATGGCTTAATTTTAATTTTTGGGTGAACTAACCCTTTAAATGCTGTAATTTAGGCTATTTTGTAACAGCGCCACAGTTTAGCGCACCACGTAGAACACTCGGGAACCGCACCTGTGGCTGGCTGCACTGCTGCTGCGGTGCGGACGCGCTTGGAAAAAACGAGTGCGTCGCTTCCATTATGAGCGCGCATACCGCGCGCCTAGATTTGAAATAACGAACTTGAGCGCGCAAAAGACGCGATATGTGAGCAGGCCCTTTAACGGCTTTATTATGCTGACTCAATAGATTGTGTTTTCTTATGTTTTTGTTTTTATTTGTACACTTGACACGTTTGAAAATAGCCTAAATAATATAACAAAACGAAAATAAACCTATATCCCTTCCTACTATACAGCCTATTATTATTAGGATTGTTTTTTAGGCTATTTGGGTTTTTTGTGCGTTTGTTTTAAAACGCCTAGATCGGCTGGACAAAAGTTAACCCATAGCTTTGAAAGTAAAGAAGAATATACAGCCTGTATAAACGAGAGCTTTTGTTAGGATTTTTCATTATTTGTCAGTTTTAGCAGTTATATTTTTTGTAGCGTGTGGTGTGGTCAGGTGCGTGATTGTGACTGTCACTATAGACCTAGGACAGAGCTCCTCACTTTGCAGTAAAAAAAAAATCACTTAATTTTCAAAGAATTGTATTATTATTATAGTTTTATGTATCATTGATGTTTTTTCGTTGTTGTTTGTTGAATAAATGTTCAATCAAAATGCAAAACATCGCGTTTTTTTTTTTTTTTAGTCGACTGATCGTTGCGCAGGACAGGACTTTGGTCGACTAAGGATTTCTTTGGTTGACTACAGCCCTAAGTGTCTGACAGTTATAACTTATTATCATAACATATGACAAGAAGAATTGTCTAAATTATGTGGCATATTCCTCAACCGTTTTTGAGATGATATCACTAGTTGACAACATAGTACTATTTGCGGAAATCATAGGCTATTATATTGCGCAGGTGCACGTGATGCAACGCTGTCAGAGCCGACAGACTCGTGTGTCAGACTCATTTCAGTGCAAAACAATCAGGTCAAAAACGATTTAATATACTGCAAATAGCCTACTTGTTTTTTATGTTGATTTATTATTCATTTAGGCGGACAACAAGGCTACCAAGTACTGCGCACAGTGCGCAGCTAATTCATTTAACGTTTTTTTTCTAACGTCATTTTTAGTCGATTTTTAGTCGAAAATTTCAGGACTTCAGTCGACCAAGATTTTCTTTGGTTGAGTACAGCCCAAGATACGACGTCATTGACAGATCCCGCAATGACACGGCCATTACACTGGTTAAAATTGCGAATTTCTCTTGCGAATTTAAACATTGTTGGAAACATTTGGGATAATGCAAGTACACAATTAAACAAAATATATAACACTGTCCTAGTGATTTTTGGATATTTTTTTCAACTATCTTACTTTTGAATCTGGCTCTTACCTTTTTTAAGTTGCTCTTTTTGGATGATGGCAAACTGTCACTGTCCTCAGTGTAGGGAGGGGGAGGAGGTGGGAAGTTGCTGTGATTGCCACGGCGATCAGGGTTTCCAGAAGGTGGGGCGAGCGGCAGAGGAGGCGGTCCGCCGTGTGGCCCCCTGTAGCGGTCGGAACGGTCGCTCTCACTGTCAAGCCTCTCGCGGCTGCGGCCTCTCTGCTGTTCGCCTAACTTCTTCTTTTCCATGGCCTCCTTCAGGAAGTTGTCATCGTACGCGTCCCGGCCTCCGCGGCCACGATCTCGCTCCAGATCCATCAGGTCATCACGACTACGGCTGCGGCGGCCCTGGAAACCGACTCCACGGAAGGAGTCTCCACGACGAGGACGATTGTCTGGAGAGTAATCACGGCGTCGACGGTCATCGGCGCCACGGTCGTATCCTCGTCCGCTGCTGCTCCACTCGTCATCCGAACTAGACAGAGTAAAGTCATGTTTTAAGAAGGACTGAACGCATTAATTTAGCAGATTAATCGTCAGCAACGACTAATTCACTAACCCTCTTCTGTCGCCCCTGGCCCCACCATCTCGACGAGTGGGTGGATAGTCATCTCGGTCTCGGTAATTGCGGCCAATATCGTCTAAGTGTTCCATGGAGCGGGCGCGTCCTCGATTGTCAGCTTCCCGCCTGTGCTCGTCCCGCCGGATGTGCTGAGACACGCTGCTGATGGTACTCATATTCTCGTCCACATCATCGTACACCGTGGTAAGCTGAGGTGGTCTGGCCCGACCACGATTTCGAGAGTCTGGACCGTCGTGAAGTGAGCTCACCTCGCTCATACCATCCACTGGAGGACAGGTGAGAAAAGCAGAACAAGACCAAAATGTTTTAATAAACAAAACAATTACAAATAAATCATCCCCCAATCTTGGAAAAATGGAGAATCTACAGGAAACATAGTTGAAAGAAAATGTGTTTCCTTTAGATTGCCTGTGGACTTTCACACACAAATAGGACATGTTTGTGAATCCCTAACCCATTCAAAAATTGGTTGATTTGAATGTTGTTCATGGACCATCAGAGGATCTTGATCCAGGAACATGTCCTACTTCATTTTAAAGCGGCTATATGTAAGAATTTCCATGTATTAATCCCTTTTTTATTGCCATGTGTCAACAGCTTGTAAAGAAACTTTAAAAAAAGAGACCTTCCCCGACTTTCTAGATTGTCTTTGAAAACCTGTAAACTGATTTAAGGTTTTGTTAGGAAAATGAAATTGATGTGACATTTACTCACACTCCTGAGAGCCTCTCTTCCGTTCTGTGACACACAAAATTTATGCTTATACAATGTTCTGGATGATGCTAAGCAAAGAACGAAAATGAATACTAATCAACTTCAATCTCTTGTACGGCCACCGGTGTCACTAATAACAAGGGTTTCTGAATTTTACATATAGCCCCTTTAAGCACCACTTTGTTATAACCCAACCCTCAGAGTGAAAGAGAGTGCCCATCTCCAGAACTCACGACGACTGTATTTGCCTGGGGTGTTCCCTGGGCGACTGGGATCAAGGTTGGCCAGTTCTCGCTCCATATAGTAAAGCACCCGTGTTGGGTTTCCATCTTGGTCGGCCTGAACACGGTATCCACTACGGTCTGAAAAACAATACCAACATTAGATTTAAATCAACCAACATTTAGGTTTAAAATCACTTACAAATAAAGATCAGGGGTGCCCAATCCTATTCCTGGAGATTTGCCTTTCTGCAAAGTTCAGCTCTAAACCCTGATCAAACACAAGTTAACCAGCTAATTAAGATCAACAGGAGCACTTCATAACTACAGACAGTTGTGTTGGAGCAGGGCTGGATCTGAACTCTGCAGTTAGGTAAGTCTCCAGGAAAAGGATTGGGCACCCCTGATTTAGATGGATTAATAAACGAGTAGGAAAAACTACTAGACAATAAATACATTGCAAATTAATTACATATGGTCTGCAAAGTATTTTAATTAAAAATATATAATATAATATTATATAAAACATAAGTCCAAAACTGATATAGTAAAGATCTCTCGCGTACTTCCTCCACCATCGTGGTCTTGCAGCAACGGCACTTGAGATCCTTGGCCAACTGTAGTGGGAAGAACAAATGATCAACTAATTAGATTTATTAATGTAAAAAACAATTTTGTTAAACTGCAGTTTTTAGGGCAATGAGAGGATGAGTTTACCTGAGCTGGCCCCGTCGTAATCTCTGCCGTAGCCATTGGAGGGAGGTCCCATCGCCATAGTGTGGCCCATCGGCATAGGGAGCATGGGCATGCCATGTGCAGCTCCGCCAACTCCATAAGCTGGCTGTCCATACATGCTTGGGGCATAGACGGTGGGTGCGTACTGACTGGGGACACCAGACTTAGCCATTTTACCAGCCTCGTATACTGCAAACATTTTTAATTTAGTGCAAGTTATTATTTAAAACAAAAAATGCAATAAAATGTGTGTTAACGTTTTGAGGCTTTTCTCTGCAAATATTCATGCATGCATATGTTTACAATTGTGTAACAGGCTCCTGTTGCCATGTTTTTTCATATTGAGTGTACTACTACACACTACCAGAGGCGCTGGGGTACTCTAGTAGATGGTATATACCCAGGTGGGTAGTAGAGCAGGTTAGATTTGTTGGACAGAGGAAGCATGGCTTACCTGCTGTGTTAACACAAACCACTTTGAGTCCTGATTGGGAAACTTTGGTTTTAAGCTCAATCAATGTAAGGAGTATTTTCTTTTCTTTAAAGGGACAATGTGTACTTTTTTAGGTATTTTATTATCTAAAATGAAAATTTTTATTCATAAATATGTCCTCAATGGTGTACAAATACCTCTGCCAATGATCTGAATTATCCTCGTAAACGAAGAATTTATTATCTTTATATAAATGGGACGGGTAGGTCTACAGAGGCTTCCATGTAGTTCCGCCATTTTGAAAAACTATAATAGCAGAGAGGGACAAAAAGTACTAGGCCAACGCGTTTCCACAAGGCGTTTTCGTTCAGAGCCAGCGTCACGTAACTGAAAGCAGCAGAAACAGAGGAGCAGAGCAGTGAGAGGCGCTTGTCACTGCCCCGGCAAGTTTCACAGTCAGTAATTCATACTGTAACATTCGTTTGTTCATTGTGTCAAGTTGCAGTTTATTTGAAATAACAAACCTGTTCAGCTGAAGGAACACTCGACGAAGTGCTATTAGAAGACATCCTGTCATAGCTTTTTGGTACATAACGGCTACCGTAGATACAACACGCATTTGAAAAAGCTAGGCGCTGGAGAGCACAATTCGTTTGAATGCAAAATACTATTTCACCACTAGATGGGAGAAATTCCTACACATTGTCCCTTTAATTTATTCTACATATTTTCTGGTGTGGTTTTTCTATTGGTTTATAATCATTGCACATGCTTTTTCTGTGTTATTGAAGATTGTTTGTTAACTGGCTTCACTGCTAATGTTAAGTTTATGTCTTCTGTTGTAGAAGGACTCTTTATTTCTACTCTCATTTATATGTCTTCTATTCATTGCTTGGAGATCAAAAGTTTATGAAATGTGTCTCTATTCACCTTGTGGATCTCTTGGATCTCAGGCACAAGGATTGTAAACATGTAGCTTTGCTTTTTGGGATTATCTGCACATTGGATTTATTTATTTTTGATTGGAATTATTCTATGTCCAAGACCACCATCTCCATCTTCACCAGACTGTCTTTCGCACACAGGGACTATATCAGATAAGGCTTTCAGGTTCATTTTAATTCATGTATTGTTGTTACACCGACTCCATATCAGGCTGTTTTTTTCTCGCTTATGTTTCAAAGACTGTGGGTATTTAAAGCCAAGCCTGCCTACATCTGTACAGTCTTTCTTTCTTGTATGCCCATTGTTGTTTTTTTTATAGGTTTTTTTTTGTCCGTTTGTTTGTTTGTTTATATAAAATAGCAAAACACATTTTTATTGCCTGACTGTGTCATGTGAATTATGCCTGGTTTTGTTTATGTCTATGTAAAAAGAAGCTGGTGGTTCCCTTCCTAAAATTTTTGACTTAAAGTAGTCTTAATGCTACACTGTGTGATTTTTACCCCCATCTAGCGGTGAAAAGGTATATGACCATCCAGTGAATATTAGTTTCTGTTCCTCTCAATTTCGATTTCGTTTTAACTCCTACGGTGGCCAATGTAGTCCAAGATTAATATGGCTTCCAGTACGATCTCCTCGACACGGTGCCATCGAGTGTTAAAACGCGAAATGCGAAGCTTGATGTCCCTCTTTGGCCAATGTACTTTCAAGATGGAGGGGCAACATGGCGACCGACATTAGAACCCCTTACCCGTATGTATTTTCAATGGCATATTATACACTCACGAGAATACTTTATTACTTGAACAAAGTAAATATACATTAATGAGCACATATATTTTTGAAAGAACTAAGTGTTTTTAGCTAAGAATAAACTAAAAAAGTTACACAGTGTAGCTTTAAACTTAAAGTGGTTGAGGCGGTTATAATTGATCTGATTAATTCATCAGCATAGCAAGTAATTAATTAGATTATTTATTTTCAATCTACTGACAGCACTCACACAAAGGGGAATTTTGAACACTTTTCTTTAACACATTTTCCACTCCCAGGGTTACTATATTTAACTAAAAGTAAAATATAAAAACATTTGTTAACAAAAGCTTATATAAAAGATGAAAACTAACCAAGATAAGTTTTATGTGGAAATAAAAAGAAAGCTAAAATAAAGCTAAAATATATATAAAATAAACAATTCATAAATTATAATACCTATATATATATATATATATATATATATATATATATATATATATATATATATATATATATAAAGTAAAATAAAAAATAAAAGGCACATAGATGACTAAAAATTTTACTAAATTTTAAATCAAAATATAAATGCTAAATCAAACTAGTATTTAACTATAATAGTATATAAATAATACAAAAATAACACTAACCACCTCATCATTTTTACTGTCTTTTCATTCAGTTTGATTTACTTTCATCTTCCTAAATGAGGAACAGGCCCATTTGTGGCTAAGAGGGAAAGGGGAAGTGGAAGTGGAAGTAAAGGAGGTGTGGACTCACAGGCGCGGGGACAGCAGCAGCGCTCCGGGCAGCAGGGGCATCTGACGTAACAGCAGCAGGTGTGAGGGCAACACTGACACCAGCAGATACCGATCAGGAGCAACAACAACAAGAAGCCCAGGACCACCAACACCACTAACAACCAGTCTGCAGAACAACAAGAGACAAATCGCTTGCTTCAGATGCTAAACAGAGGACTCAGGGAATTAAACAGAAAAGACTGAAGAGATACACGTGTAAAAGCAATATTGGTTTAATTTCCATTTCTGAAGACTACTCAGAAGACAAAATTAGGATATAATTGGATTATATATAGTTTACACACTTTTATTTTGGCATGTCATGAGATGCTTTTATCTTCGTGTGTGCACATGTCTGTCAGTTCTTGCTGCTGGCAAGCAAAAAAAAAAAAAAAAAAAGAGAGAAGTATTTGACGCACATAAAGAAAAACCAGCCGGACAGGTTTTGCCTCACAACACTCTGCCAGGGCTTGATTCCAGCATGCACCATAACAACATCCTACATGCACAGACACAACATGATCTTAGAAACTACTCCACAATCTGACAGAGAAAACCACCAAATTAAAGAGCCTTATGCAAATCTAAGGTGGCAGTAATGTACAGTCAGTCATCTAACTGTAAATTACCCCACTTATTCCATAGCTACTTACCAAATAAATTAATGGATGTTTAATATTGTTTTACTGAAATTGGTGTATTACTTGAGAAAAAAAGAGGTTGTGAAGTGATAAGACAGAATGCTGCCAATCAGAATCAAGTATTCAAATAAAAGACGCATAATAATTAATTAGTAATTGACCTCAGTCAGAGTAGACAATATTCTTAAAGGTACACTATGTAACTTTTATCAATACATCAGTCCTTCTACCAAAATGTGTTTTTGTCTTACTCTGATTCACTATAGTAAGCCTATTATAAATGTTTATATATTAGACCTGTCGGGATGGTTTTCCAAAAATAGAGAAAAGTTGCTCCGGCTGTTTTGAGGTGTGTATGGTGTGTGAGTGTCAGAGGTTAGTTGTTACAACGAGTGAAAAAGATTGACATGGAGCCGCTAAATCTCAAACCTCCGGGGAATCAGCCGTTTTAAACAAATGCAGAACAGAGGAGAGTCTGCTGGCAAAAAGAGAACGTGACAGAGGTTGTAATAAAACAAGAATCAACATCGGTTTGGCTTTTCAGAGATGACGAGAACTGAGGGTTTGAAATGTTGTAAAAGTGATGCGGAGATGGCGTTTTTTTTTATTACTCAACAGGTGAGTAATGCATTTTATTGAACAGATAATTTGCCATATGTAGCTCTCTAACAGAGTTGATTGTAAAGCATAATCTATTGTGAAGGGTAAATCATTATGGTTGTTATAGCGCTGTGCTGGAATTTATTTTCAAGGAAGTACCGTGTCTATTAAATGGGTAAAGCTACAGTAATGTCTTCAGCTAGTCAGCTTGACATCCTTTCTATCTAAGCTGGTTATATCTCTTAAGCCTAGTAGTGAAGTAATGAGCAGAAGGATAACCATATTCATCACGCAGAGGCAAAGCACAACCAAAACAATGTTTTTCTGCGAAATGCATGCAATGTAGGGATGTCACGGTACCAAAATTCCAGTAGTCGGTCCCAATACCACTCAAATTTTACGGTTCTCTGTACCAATTTCGGTTCCACAGCAAATTCTGTTTGAACTATTTTCCAATTTATTTAACTATTTGAAAAGAAATATTAAATTCAATTCAATGACTTTATTATTTATGATGGTAAATTTATGAAAGCATTGAAGGCTACATGCTGTTTAAATGCAAATATTGATAATATTGAGAAATGAAAAAGTGAAAAATAAGCAACCTTCTATGCACACATTATTATTATTAGTAGTAGTATTTTTATTTAATGGAGAAGTGGTTAAATATATTGTACAGTAGCCTAATATAATTATTTCTGTTAAACCAAACTTTTATTTTGACGGGTTGCTGTGAAGACCCTTTGAGTTTCTGTGCGAGTATTATATGACGATAGTTTTTCTCAAATAAAACTGTAAAATGCTCATGAAGTGACCCTCGGAGATGAATTGAATCATGTCATCATATCGTGAGGCAGCAGAGACTGAAAACAGCGCGAGCGTCACTCGTGCTTCAGTGTGTGTGTGTGTGTGTGTGGGGTAACGTTAAATGAAACCGCGCGTCTGCGCCATTCATTCACACAGAGACAAGCAGAACATGCAGGGTTAATATTTAAACAGTCTTTTAAATAGTCTACCGAATATAGCCAGTACTACAGAAGTACCGGTACTTTGACAACACTAATTTCCACACATGGCTCTTTCCTCCTTTCTTATCAACAAGTGGATTTACAGCCACCACATCAGCAGCGCCGCTGGTCGCCATGTCTCAGCGCTTTCATGAAGAGGACGCAACTTCACGCCCTTCGTGGATGCATGCGCGTCCAGAACCGGGTTTGACCGGGTACTCGGTACCACCGGTACTTGGTACTGTGACGTTTACATTTTTTTAGAACCGACTTGGTACCGAAGTACCGAATATTTTGACAACACTATAATGTTTTGTTTTTTTTAACCGTTAGAAGGCCAAAAGTTATATAGTGTACCTTTAATCTGACACAAATAAAAACAAGGCTGTGGATTCATTTAACATGTTGTACTATATCGTCAAATCAAATTTTTATGTTTTAGAGGCTGGACACCATTCAAGGACACAGTGACACACATTGAACACACAGTCCTTCTGTCCCTCAAAATCTTGTTTATGCATCAAATTCTACTCTAAGATCAATAGTTTTAGTTTAGTCTAGTGTAGTTTTAGACCTGGCTGTGGCTGGTGAAGGATTCAAGTACAGCTCCAAACTTAACCAGACCTCTAGAGAGAAGCACTTATTCTACCTTCCATGATCAGTAAATCAATGCCAGGCAGCAGGTCTGTAGTATTTGACTTTCTCTCTGTGAAAGAAAGACAAAGCCATAATTACTGAAAAAGGCCTTTCGGCATCGGCCCAAGGAGAAAAAATAGCCTTTAATTTAATAAAATTACTGCTACTGTTATTAGTCTAATTACTATTAGTATTTATCAATATATAATTGTTTTCTACAACATTAAAGAAATTCTCTTGAATCCTTCACAAGCAAACCATGACCTTCCAGGTGGAAATTAATGAAAAGGTAACACTTTAGTTTAGGGTCCAATTCTCACTATTAACTAGGCGCTTATCGACATGCATATTACTAGGATATTGGCTGTTTATTAGCATTTATAAAGCACATATTAATGCCTTATTCTGCATCCCTTAATCCCACCTAATACCTAAATTTAACAACTACTTTACTAACTATTGGACCCTAATCTAAACTGTGACCATTGAAAATATTTTTCAAATAAAAAAAATCAATCAAATAATCAAAAATACAAACAAATAGTAAATGAAAAAACACAAACAACTTCTAAGATATCATCTAACACAGCCCTAATTCCTCACATGCACAAAAATAAAACAAACAAAACACAGTTTGAAAAAACGAACAAGTGTGCAATGCATGCGTTTAAAAATCACACATGATGAAATGTTTGGGTGTCTATCAGTCTGAGATTGTTTGTCAGAAGGTAAACGCTTACCAAGCACAATGAGCTCTGTAAAACACTCGCCATTCCCTGAAAGGTCCTGGGCTGAGCCGACTGTACAGACATACACACCGCTGTCTCCCCAAGCAGTCTGAGCAAAGTTAAGATCTGCATCTATATATATAAAAATAAAAGTAATTATAGGTTTCAGAGGTGCTTAAATCATATCATAAATGTACATTTTTCAATCTTAGCAGATACAATTTAGCCAGGCTAAACTTGGCACATTGTTAGTGAAATAATGAAAAAATAATAAAATACATAAAAAATAATAAACAATATATACGTATATATATAGTACAAAAATACCATGCTCGTGTACACGTAGGCTACTCATTAGAATGCTGTGAAACCAACTACACAGCGTGTTGTGTTTGCGTCCAAACAAAGAGAAACAGATAACACAGCAAACATAAAGCACAATGGAGATATCAGAGAAGGATGTCTATGAAGTAAATATATCTAATTAACAGAATATTAAACAAATTAAATATTCACGGCACACTATAGCTGCTGTGCGCGAGCTGATAAGGGAAACATGCAGAGTGGATTGAGCGCACAACGGCACAGATGCACAAGTTTGACAATTGTATCCCTTTTTCACAGATGTCACTGGTAAGTTTGGTGTGCAGTCAGATATGGCAAATTGGTAACACCAAAGAAAGTAAAATAAGGACCATATTACTAACATTAACTGACGTTGCATGCTTTTGATTGCTGATCTTGATTACTCAGCACACATGCATCATTTGGATGAAAACTAAATCATATGTGCAAGTAAAAACATGAACGTTACGTGCATTATGTACAATGAATGATTCCCTACATTATTACAGGAAGGCGGTAGAGTAATCACGTGACATTTTCAAGAAGTTTTCTGTGCGCAAACATCCCAGAAAACTGCCTCTCAGAAAGCGCACGAACAGCCTATTCAATTAAGTCCGCTTTCATGTCGAATTGACAAATTCACACATAATTATTTCAAAATGCCCATATAGGAAAGTATTGAAAGTATAAGAAACTTTTGTAACTTTAATTTTATATTCATATTTTATGTAACTTTATTTTATACAGTGAAGACTATGAAGTGTTATTTTACATTTGATTACTTTATAAAAAAAAATTACCTGAAAATGTTGACGTTTCACTGGTATCTAAAAATTGTAACCACTGGCCAAACCAGTAGAAAGTAGGAAAAAAAATCCTTAGCATTGCTCCATGCTGAAGCAGCTCTAAATATTCACTGTGGTATTAAATTAGATAAAATATGATAGACTAATAATATCAACTGTGAAATTAACAGTAGCTCCAACAATACATTTTAACAGGCATAATTAGCGTGAAAATAATGAAGGAAATATCTATTTGCTAGGCCAACTAATTTGATTCATATTCTTTTGGTTTCTCTGCCCAAAGATGACTTACTATTGGTGATGCTGATCTGACGGCCCTGGTACTCTTTCGCAAGTGTGACCGCCGTTTGTTTCGAAGCCACTATGCGAACGGTCCTGGCACTGTCTGCACACTCTATGTTGGGGTTGTAGTTTGGGTTGGACTGAGCGATGGCATTATCAGCACTGCTGGGGTTTAGAGCAGCTTGGATCGGGTCTCTGCAGTAGGACTTGTACTTCCAGGTGATCAGTGGAGGGGATGTAGCCGTGGTACTGTAATCACAGCTGAGTGTGACCGGCTGGAATAATATGACCACATAGCGTGGCTTATTGCAGATCACATTGATAGCTGTGGTGAAGCCTGTGGGAGAAGAGACACATTTGAAAATAACAGTTTCCACAAATAGATGAAACAGAGAGGTTTAAGACATTCCCATGAACTTGGACAGGAATTAAGAATATAGATCAAATACCATCCAAATTAAAAAAAGGAAAGGATTGAAAGTCCTTTAGGCAATAACAAAGACTCAAGATATTTCAAAAGGCAGCACAGTACATTAAAAGAGCCTCTCTTAATAAAAGCCTTAAGACACAGACAATCTGTACAAAAAAATATCATTCTTAAAAAACACAAGGAAACAACAGATTATAACAATCCAGGTAAACCACATAAAAATGACTGTGAATGTGTCAATGAAGATGCAAATCTTTAATCTGTACAAATAATAAAGTGACTTTTCTTAGGCTTAGATTTATTGAAAATGTCTTGAATGCACAGAAAGCAAGTGATGCTCTTGAAAAATAACTTTCAATCACATAAAGCAGGGGTGTCCAAACTCTGTCCTGGAGGGCCACTGTATGGAGGTAGTTTTGTTTCTTTATTATTCAATCAAAAAAAAGGTTGCTACAATCCAAAAAAAAATTTTCAATCAAAGAAAAAAATTATTTGAATCCAAAAATATATTTGAGACTCAAAAAAATACATTTGAACACTGCTTTTCTTTGATTGAAAACGTTTTCTTTGATAGAAGTCCGTTTTTTTTTTTTGTTTAAAGCAACCTTTTTAATTGAAGTAACATTGTTTTTTGATTGGACCATATAATGGGTAGGACATTTGTGTCTTTATCATTCAATCAAAAAAGAAGTTGCTTCAAACAAACAAACAACAGAATCAATAAAAAAGTCACTTTAATGAAAAGATAAACATTTTCAAATATAGAAAATCGTTTTTGAATGCAAATAAAATATTTGAGACTCCAAAAATTGCATTTGAACACTTTTTTTTTATTATTGAAAATGTTCTCTTTGATTGAAGTAATCTTTTTTGTGTTTGGGCCATACAAGGGTAGGACATTTGTGTCTTAATCATTCAATTCCAAAAAAGTTGTTTCAATCAAAAAAAATATTTTCAATTATGGCTGTCGCGGTGAAGGAATTTCCCTTGCGGTAATTGTGGCTCAATAGCGCGATATGCGGTATTACCGCCATTTATTTATTAATATTTATTTGTTGCTATATAAATACGTGTTATGATGTGGTCAGCATACAAAAAAACAATGTAATTAATGTAACCGAAACTAAACAGCGATCTCTGCGCATTGAAAGACTGTCACTCAGCCCGCAGTTACACGCCAACGGACTGTCTTTGAGTGAGTCTTTCAGCTGTTCATTCAACGAAAACGTTCAAAAAAGCTGATTCCTTAAATGATAGATGTAATGAAACCAGGTGTTAATTATTTTTTGACTTTGAGCTCCACTTTTCAAGGCTCAGCTGGCCAGCAATGCTTCACTTTTGGGCAAAGCTGAAGCAATGCTTCACTTAATAGAGACCAATGGCATCGATTCATTGCGTGACTCGCTGCTTTCCCCCCCACGGCTTCCTCGCGCTGTGTAATGCTGACCAGCGCTGCCGCCGTTCATGGTAAATACCCTTACACGTTAAAAGGATGATCCGACAAATATTCCGCTTTCCTTGGAAACGGCAACCTTTTCACGAATATAAATGACTTGACTTCAAAGACAGACGCAGGTAATCGCACGAGCTCAGGGGCGGCCTTACCTATGTTTCACCCGTTTCAATTGAAACAGGCCCCGCCCTCCAAGGGGGCCCCCACATCTCCACAGACCAGCAAAATATCCCATTCATTTTCTCCGTAGGATATTGATTTTCAGCCATAATGTCTAAACCATTCAAGATCGATTGACTACGAGGTCGTGAAACGAAAGTTTCTGCTCCTATAAAAGCCACAAGGTATGAAATCAACCTTGTTATTTGCGATCTTCTGGATAATACTACACTACCCACAATTCTAAGCAAAACACTGATGTCTCTGATTGGTCGAACTCGCGGTTACCATGGGGACGTTTACCACCCCTGCGAACGGCTTGGATCTGAAGTGTAACATCGTTAGTTTTTATAGCTTTGACTTTTTGCCGTTAGGGTAAAATCTTATTTTGAGCAGGAAAAGAATTTTAAGAAATGAATATAATAATATATTATAATTTATTAATTTATAATTTATTATAATAATATATAATATAATAAGGAAATGAAACGTACATATGCCAGTGGTGCTGAAAAACGAAAGATATCGGACAACAAAAGAAAAGCTTCAGTCTACCAAAAGTGAAGTTAACGTTACCCTGCGTGAAAGGGCGAGGCTTATTCCAACGTAAAACGCTGTATAATTATATATAGTTTTAATCAAATAAGGATGGATTATTTCTATGTTGAGCTGCCTGTTCATGAAGCTGAAAGTGCACGTAATAAAATAATATACCATTGATACAAACCAACAGGAATCCTTGCTTTTTATGCTCTATTATGTTTATGTTTTATGTGGGTAGGGCCCCATATTCGTTATTGAAACGGGCCCCCAGATGCTTAAGGCCGCCACTGGACGAGCTCAGTCAATACATTCACTGTCTGTTTAGGCTTAAGTCCAAATCCACGAAGCCTCTGTACAAATCACCATGATAAACAGTCTTGTTATCATTATTAACTTATTTAACATTCAATACACATGGTACGAACTACGAAAGGTGGCCTTATGAAAAAAGAAAACGCGGTTCGCGGTTGCTGCGGTTACTTGCATTCCTCTGCGGTTGGCCTGTCAGTAGCGCGGTACTGCAATTTTGCGGTTATCGCGACAGCCCTATTTTCAATCAAAGAAAAAACTGTTCAAATGCAAAAAAAAAAAATACCCCGTGAATAAAAAAAGTATTGAAGAGAATGTGTTTTTTCTTTGTTGTTTTTTTTTTTTTTTTTGAAGTGCAAAAAGTTTTGAAGTTCAAATTTTTTTGATTGAATTATTTTGACACAAACGTTCCGCAGTGGGCGGGTGCTTCTCTATTGGTCAGACATGTTTGATTGACAAGTGTCTACACCAACGACATCTTTCTGACAAAGAAGTCATGTTCGCCACTCGCCAGCAAGCTTTTTGCCAGTTACGTCCTGCGTCACATCTCTCATGCGGGTTCTCGTCGACCAGGGTCAGCGCGCATCATATAGCGCACACAGGCAGGCACAGAACTTACGAAATTGTAATATGCATTTTTGAATCATAGTGTCTTCATTTTCAATGATTATGGCATTATTTTGTCACAAAAGTGAAACAATAGTGTCAGAATTCTGAAAAAAAATGTGACACAATCTACAAACAGAAAATGATATTCACCTGCAAACAAGTCACTTTACATTCATTCAAATTCTGGTTTACAAGTACAAGTCACTGATTTCTATTTGTGAATCAGGATGTGTTTATTTGTGGATTTTTAATCTTTTTGTAGATCATACTTTATATTTGTGGATCACAAAGAGTTTATTTGAGGACTTTGTATCTTTTTGTAGATTGTGTTTTGTGTTTACAAGTTGTAATATCCATTTGTGACTTTTAGTCTGTGCATTTTCAATGGTTTTGGCATCAATTTACCCCCATACAGAACTAGCTAGCGAACCTAGGTCTTGAATCTATTAAGTTATGTTTTTTACAACACGTTTTTTGATGGAAAAGTGATGTTTAATTTCCATAGTCTTTGTTTAGTGAACGAAAGCGAAATCAGGAATTGCGGTCTTTCAGTTTGTTTATCGTTACCTAGCTACCATGGGTTTAAGTTGTACAAGATGTGCTGTAGCCTTACAATGGCCAAGTCGCGTTTCATATTAACAGATGAATAGGCTTCGCTCAGTTTATTAAATACATCCAACCTGAAATGTCTCTTACAAACTATGAAGGGACAATGAATCAATCAATACACTGACATGGCAATGCTAGACAGATAGCCTACTTTGTTTGCACAGCCCTGCCGTGATTTTGTCACTCTTCTTTCCACTCCTAGACCTACGTCTGGTGACAGCGGGGAAACTTTTACCTTGATAAAGTTAGGCCTACTTATTGTATTGCAGAAAAGTAAACTTCCAGTAAACTCCAGTTAACCAGTTCATGTTTCTTCTTTAGGTGATTCAAGCAGTAACGACTAATTAGACTCAATACTGCTATTATAATACACAATAATTTTTTTTTGTAATGCAATGTTTTCAACAGGGAAATATAAACAGCATTTGTCAAATTTTCCCTTAACCCCCCACCCCCTTATCAACAACACATCAGCATTAGTCAGCAGAGTACAAATACATGGGTGAAGTAATCATACAAAATAAACACACACAAAAAAAGAAATAAACAAAAAAGAAAAAGAAACACCTATTTACAAAGCAACCCTTGTGTGTATTGCCAGAGATGGGTGAAACCCTAGCATGTGATGGATCCTTTATAGATATGATATGGTACAACTACAGTGCAACGCAAATAGTAAATGTAAGATAAAGTGAAAAGTAATAGTAAATAGTTTAGTCAATAAAATAAACAAACAGTATACAGCAAATAAAATTGTAATGAAAAGGGTATATAAAATATAGGCTATATAAAATAAAATGACAACCCTGTCTATTTTTGTTAAATTGTAGTTTTATTGATCAGTAATAGACACTGTAACAGTATAAGTAGCCTAAAAAGTATAAGAAGTTATACAAGACAAGAAATAAAGTAAACGATTCAGACAAACATACAGCAGGATACGACGTTAAAATAGCCAAAATATAAAATTATGAAACTTCCCTTTGCCCTCAGCCAAAACGATTTGCCAGGGAACAAATGATAGATTAATGAGACCAAAGATCTACCGTTATATACACAAGACGAATTATATCTCATGTTTTAACCACTAGACTAGAGACATCAGAGCCAGCGGCAAACGTCAGAAGCACTGGCCGAGGTACGGCTGTTCTCGGCGGGGTACATGAGCGCTGAGCGCCCGGTGAAAGACTGGATATCACAACTCCGAAAACGTCAGATCAATTTTTTAAATAGGCGCTATCTTTATAAATAAACCACAGATTTGACCTTTAAACAACTACATTGTCGACTGAAAAACTATTAAAACGACATTTCGTGACACAATAACAGTAGTATTTTTAAATGTCGCGGCTTTTCTCGTCTGTCAATGCGCGCTGACACTGGTCGACGAGAACCCGTTCAACCCGCATGAGAGATGTGACGCAGGACGTAACCCCGCCCCCAGGGCGAGATGCCCCAAAATTCATGAATCCCGAGTGGCGAACATGACTTCTTTGTCAGAAAGATGTCGTTGGTGTAGACACTTGTCAATCAAACATGTCTGACCAATAGAGAAGCACCCGCCCACTGCGGAACGTTTGTGTCAAAATAATTCAATCAAAAAAATTTGAACTTCAAAACTTTTTGCACTTCAAAAAAAAAAAAAACAACAACGAAAAAACTTCAATACTTTTTTTATTCACGGGGTATTTTTTTTTTTTTTGCATTTGAACAGTTTTTTCTTTGATTGAAAATATATTTTTTGATTGAAACAACTTTTTTGGAATTGAATGATTAAGACACAAATGTCCTACCCTTGTATGGCCCAAACACAAAAAAGATTACTTCAATCAAAGAGTAATTTTCAATAATAAAAAAAAAGTGTTCAAATGCAATTTTTGGAGTCTCAAATATTTTATTTGCATTCAAAAACGATTTTCTATATTTGAAAATGTTTATCTTTTCATTGAAGTGACTTTTTTATTGATTCTGTTGTTTGTTTGTTTGAAGCAACTTCTTTTTTGATTGAATGATAAAGACACAAATGTCCTACCCATTATATGGTCCAATCAAAAAACAATGTTACTTCAATTAAAAAGGTTGCTTTAAACAAAAAAAAACGGACTTCTATCAAAGAAAACATTTTCAATCAAAGAAAAGCAGTGTTCAAATGTATTTTTTTGAGTCTCAAATATATTTTTGGATTTAAATCATTTTTTTCTTTGATTGAAAATTTTTTTTTTCATTGAAGTGAAGGTTTTTTTAATTGAAAATATTTTTTTGGATTGTAGCAACCTTTTTTTTGATTGAATAATAAAGAAACAAAACTACCTCCATACCACTGTCCTGCAGAGTTTAGCTCCAAGTTACTTAAAACACCGGCTGGAATATATAGTTTATGCTAAACTCTTGCAGGACAGAGGCCCTCCAAAAATTAACGGATTGAATTTAGGCTTGTATTCATAAGCATTAATCAACTCACACATCAGTTTTGGTAAACGGAAGCTCAAGCATGTTCGCTTGATGTGTGAGAGTCAATGAGGCTTATTCTTTTGTGTTACGCAGCACATTTGAGCTTCATCAAAAACCAATGAGGTTCATTCTCGTGTTACGCAGCACGTTTGAGCTTCAGCAAGAACCAATGAGGCTCATTCTCGTGTGTTACGCAGCACATTTGAGCTTCATCAAAAACCAATGAAGTTCATTCTCGTGTGTTACGCAGCACGTTTGAGCTTCAGCAAGAACCAATGAGGTTCATTCTCGTGTTACGCAGCACGTTTGAGCTTCAGCAAGAACCAATGAGGTTCATTCTCGTGTGTTTTACGCAGCATGTTTGAGCTTCAACAAGAACCAATGAGGCTCATTCTCGTGTTACGCAGCACGTTTGAGCTTCAGCAAGAACCAATGAGGCTCATTCTCGTGTTACGCAGCACGTTTAAGGTTCAGCAAGAACCAATGAGGTTCATTCTTGCGTCTGCAGCAAGAACCAATGAGGCTCATTCTTTCGTGTTACCAGCACGTTTGAGTTTCCACAAGAGGTTTGTTCTCGCGAGTGAAGCAAGTTAATTTGAGCTTCTGTTTGTTTGCTGATCAATGTTTATATGTGAATAAAAGACTAGATTAAATAATTCTGTTCATAATATAAAGTGATTGAGTCTCTTCAAAATAAATTGGACTAAACCACTCTATTCATATGGATTCGTTTTACAATGTCAGTTACGTAGCTGTCAGTGGAGGGGCAGAATAACTTCAGATTTCATAAAAAAAGATCTTCATTTGTGTTCCGAAGATGAACAAAAGTCTTACGGGTTTGGAACAACAGGAGGGTGAGCAATTAATGAAAGAATTAAAATTTTTGGTGAACTATTACATTTTTTTTTTTACCATGATATTAGCAGTGTTTAAATTAGAGCATTATTCTAGTCAAATTTAGGAGATAGGTTGTATTGTAATATTTATTAGCCCTGAACTTGCAAATTTTTTTGAGCAAATTTTCAAAGCAATGGTCAAAGTAATATCTTTAGTATTTTTAAAATGTATCTGGGTAAAAGTTTTACCCATATACATTTTAAAAATACTAAAGATATTACTTAAAACTACAAACAACATTTGATAATTCTTATAATTTTGCCAGGAACCTTTTAATTAAACTGTATTTTTATTGGTGGCTTCCTAAAAACCCTTTTGAGGAAAAGGAATATCTCACCACACTTGACTCTCTGATGGTTAAGGTTATTATTGCACTACTTCCTACACATAATATGTAAACAAACAATGTGACATTGATTCCATGCTTCATTATTATGCATATCCCTGTTGTTAGTCCTAATCTGATAGTACTAAAATAAAGAAAACCCCCAACATTCAGCTCAAAGAACAATAGCCTTTCACAAAAGCTATAATTAAACAGTCTTTTCATGCACGTAACTGTTTAATGATACCTTAAAAACGATGACAGGTGCACTTACTACAAAAGGCCATTTTAAGCAATGTTTGTGATTACTAAAAAAAAAAAAAGGGTAAACAAACTTTTCACATAGGTGACATCACATTGTGACATCAGTCTGTGGGTTAGATATGGTTTTAGAAAGATTATCAGAGGATGTGACTCATGTGTCTGACCGAAACTATTTCAGTGTGAAGGGGACATGACCACCTCCTCCCACACAATCCACATTACTCATTCCCTAAACAACAAACACTTAAGAAAATACAAAAAAGACAAAGTGAAACCAATACACAATAACTACCTGGTCTATTTCAAAATGGATGTACATTTGTACTAATATCTGCTATTTAAACCGATTTCCATTAGTAAGTTAGTAATTATCTGATTACAAATTGGGAAGGATAAATATGCAATGATTATTATAGCATTTGGTCACTTATTTTAGTTAATTATAAGACAAAACAAGTAACTTAACTACGAATAGGTCCATATGACCATCATGAGATCTAGTGCTGTAATAAACTCATATCTGATAATCTATTGATATTTTCCAATACAAATCTAAAAAAAAAAAAGTGAAAACCATAAACTGTCACAGCTTGTGAAGAAGAAATAACGCACTTACCTGTGAACAAGAAGAGGGTAAAGATTATACCCTGCCACATATTATCTCAAGATCTTTTAAAACACACCCAACATTAAAGTCCCCAAAAGTAGGTAAAGAAAGTCCGAGTAGGCCTATGTGTCGTTAATGCAGCTGTAGTTGTCTCAGACAGGAGCGTCCTCCATTTCCTCGTGCAGCGAGGTATGAAAGTGTAACCCGAAACTCAGGTGAGATCTGCGGGCCACTGCAAACACAATACGCGTACAGTCATAGGTGCCCAAAAAAAGAACAATAGTTTGCCTGTTTAAAAATAAGGAATCTTATACATTTCTTTTGCTTCTTAAACAATCGGACATAATTTTGAAGAACAGTATTTCGTGACT
This sequence comes from Tiaroga cobitis, assembly GCA_030578255.1. Classification (NCBI taxonomy): domain Eukaryota; kingdom Metazoa; phylum Chordata; class Actinopteri; order Cypriniformes; family Leuciscidae; genus Tiaroga; species Tiaroga cobitis. The sequence continues at coordinate 31,783,976 of CM060605.1, forward strand.
GCAGATCCGGTTTGACGAGATTAACCCAAACCGTTTAATAATACAACGCCCTGTAATCCACCTTTGATGAGAGAAATGGTTTAGTCCACTGGCAATCTATGAAGGCCGAGTTAATGATCGCCCGGAAGATTTTGGTTAACCTCGAACGGGCTCGAACTACTTTCATACTTCACATTCGCATATCTTTTCCAAGTAACCAATATTCTCAACGCTAATTAAACATTCACTGTTAACTAACGTTATTTTGAATGTGTTGGTAAAACACAGAATAAATAATTCGTTTTGTTTCTAGGATAAACGTTGATCCTCTTCGGTTTCCTGATGATACCACACGAGACGTTTTGTTTGTTTTTTAATCAATTAAAATATAATTTACATAGCCTACAAGAGTAGGCTGCATGTGTATAGGCATACATGTCAGGAGTGGAAGATAAAAGTCAAGTCAAGTCAAATATATTTATATAGCGCTTTTCACAATACAGATTGTATCAAAGCTGCTTCACAGTATCAATCAAAACAACTTAACAATGTTTGTTTATTACTGGAAAAAAGACATCCAAGTTTGGTAGAGCTGATCAATGGGTATGATTGGTTAATTAATTTGAATATCCCCAACTGAGCAAGCCAAAGGCAACAGTGGCAAGGAACCGAAAAATCCATCCAGTGTCTCTCTCCATAAAAGTAAAGTAAAAGAAAGATATTTTACAGAAAAAACTTGTAGCATACCACATAGTTCTCATTGCTTTGAAGTTTTTACTTTTGGATATTGTTTCTAAATATATTTTAACATCAATTTTAAATTGTTAAACATTTCGTATTTTTTCCATTCCATTTGACTTCATGAATAGGCCTATAACGGGCAATTATAATAATGAGATCAATGTTGTCAAAATGTCACCATCAAATGAAAAACATTTTAGCATAAAATCAACTTTTTCAAAGTTAACAAGAATCATAGCTTTTCTCTGTAAGTAATTATTGAGTTCTTTCCAAAACAATTTGGGACTTGGGACACTCACAAAATCCATTTACCAGTATATAGTCTCAGGGGAAACTTTACAAAAAACACAAATATCTTCCATGTTCACTTTAAACTGACTTAACTGGGTAAACTCGATGGAAAATTTGATATGAAACCTCTTTCACTTTATTTGTGATGCAATACCTATGAGGTGTCATCCAAATTTCACTCCAATCCAGACGTTTTTTTAAATAGAGAATTCCAGTGAGTAACAGCAAGTATTTAAGATTGGAGAAGGGAACGCAAGAAAATATTATTACATCCAGAACTTGTGAAACCCTTGCCCTGCAATTTAATACAAGAAGTAAATTCTTCAACTGTTTGTAAAGAATAATAATATTAATACATCCTAATAGCCTCAAAATGTCCTTGGGAATTGCATGTAAAACCAGAAAATATTGGATAGGATTAACTGAAAAGTTATAAATATGAACAAAATCAGTATAATTTTAGAATTTGATCAATTCCCATAACAAATTTTGATTTCTAACCCTTATATCTATTATTCCAAACGGCACATTTATGGGGGGAGAAATAGAGAGTAATCCTTGTTTGTGGAAACTTCTTGTGTGAAACAAGTTTAATGGGTATTTGATTAATTTCATAATCACATTTCAGTATGAACTCTATACCACCTAGAGTGTTTTTGAAATATAAAGTTAGGTACATATATGAAGAGTTCAGATGCAAAAGCCTCTAAGTGCCATTTGAAATCTAGAATGATCATTTTTATCAAGCTTGTATATTTAAGTTCAGTAATTTCACTTAAATGGCAATGAAGATTACCTATTAATTGTCATTTAAGTGAAATTACTGAACTTAAATATACAAGCTTGATAAAAATTATCATTCTAGAAGAAAATTTCAAATGGCACTTAGGGAGGCTTTTGCATCTGAACTCTTCATATATAGCCTACTTTGACTATTTTTTAAATAATTGTGGAGCCATTTTATTTTAAATATCAAGATAGAGGTCTTAAAATCCAAAACATTCAATCCTCCTTCAATTTTTGACCTACAGATATTTTCTTTTTTAATATAGTGTGATTTGTTCTTCCAAATAAATTTTAAAAGTTTGGTGTCTATCATTTTAATGAATGAGGGGGGTGTATCTATAACACTTGATCATATAAACCATTTTTTTAACTTCAGTATAGTCTCAACACGACACGTTAATAGACCTTAGCAGCGCCATCTTTGAAAATGAAAGCGAGGCTAAAGACATTTCTTCAGTGGCTTGTACGGTTTTTTAAATGGTTCTGCTGACAAAACACTGAAAAAAAATTCTGAGAGATTTCAGTAGACAAAAACCCCCCAAAAACAGACAATATGATCTGTTGAAAATTATAAGTGATCTATAGGAGCTTTATACAGCTTTTTACAGGGGATGCCATTGAAAACATGGTAGTTTATCCCGCACAGCCACGCTTTCATACCTGTCTTGGCACTGCTCTGAATAAGGTCTAGAGGGAACAGCACATCAATGGGCAACACTGCTGCTAGTTGTGACACTTTTACTAAAGTGATTATTTCTCAGTGTTGGTTTATTATTGAAAGTCAGTTACATATTATATATATATTACTATATATTTGTAAATGACATAATATTATAAATATTATGTAGGCCAAAATGTCAACTTCATTATTTGTGTCAGTTTCATGTCACTATTTTGTTCATTAGGTTGCCTGATGATATCTTTGCTGAGCTTGAAACATCAGAAAGCATTTTGAGAAGTGTTAACCACAGGCCTACTTGGTGGTTGGACACTTTTTTCCCTTATTCTGATTGCACAAACAACTCACCAAAGTAATAAAAACGGATGCATCGCATGGTTCTTGCCCAACCATTCTTCCATTCTTGCACTCTCCCATTACTCTGTCAATCATTATACTTGTAAAAGAAAATTAAATAAAAAGAACAATACACATGCCTACATTCATGCAATGGGCAAGTGATATCATTAGTATTTATTTATTTTGTTTATTATTAATTTACTTTAATATTCAATTTATGCAATGCTTTAATTTTTACTTAAATATTATGCATAGGATTCAAAAGCAGATATGGATTAAACTGTGGTTTTTAGATTAAATAAAGGAAATGAGACCCAAAGCAAAACATTGCACATGTACACAGTACACGCGGCCTTGAAATATGCAGTCCAACTCTCAACAACTATCAACAGAGAGTCGTGGCATAGAGAGTGTCAGTTCGACAAATCCCGACTTATATAATATGATTGGCTTGTAACAGTGTCGTACGTAACTATCGTCCAATCACGCGACTTTTACAATGCAGCGTCATGTCTCTGATTAAACCAAGAGGCGGGGCTTGTTAAAACACGGGAAAAGAACAACACAGTCGGGTCAGAGGCATTGTAGCAACTGTAATTTTATACAAACAGAAGGCAGGACCCTTCAAAAAAGGTAAACCTTAATTAATATCCTATCCACTATATTTTCATATCGTACCTTGAAATAGTAGTTATTTCGTATGGTGCTTGATCAGGTTTTAGGCCCATTTGCTATTACATCACAATCTAAACCATGTTCGTCGCGTGCGTGACAGTGTGTTAATAATGCTATTTAAATGCATCGCACTTATTGCATTATTTTGTTTCAGTTAATGCATGTTTGTTACACAGCATCAGTATCAAGAACACGAGAACGTCGGCCGTAGAGTAACGTTACATTGTGTTCTCATCAGCTGTGTGTTATCATCTGCATATCATCACACATTAAGCATGTTTATCAGATGTATAATGAAAATATATTGTTTAGTTGAGGAAAGCCAGAATATTTCTATTGCATGATGAGATATTAACATAATGTATATCTTAGATAGAATTTCGTTATAAAACAGCCTGGATCTGCATACTTTAAGTCACGTGGAAAATGTTTGCTTAGGTTCACCAAAACATGAAGATCTATACTTGCATGATCTTTCATGACTTGCATTGTAATGCAGTAAATATCACAGATGATTTCTTTTCTCTTTTTTTAAGGCAAGCCCAACCATGGGGAAGTCTCTGTTTTCCTTGCCAAAGCAAAAAGAAGACCAGGAGAACCTGACTGAAGACTCAAAGTCACACACTAAGGACGATAAAGACGATGTGTCACAGTTTCCATATGTTGAATTCACAGGCAGAGACAGTGTTACCTGTCCTACTTGTCAAGGGACAGGGAGAACACCAAGAGGTAAGAACAGATCCGTCTGTCATCCATCTTTTCATCCATCCATCAACACAGTACCTTTTATCCCAAAAATGTAATATGCAAATCTAAATGTTTAACATTATTAAACGGTTCTCTAATGAAGGGGCATCAATAAATTGTATAAATCATTATTGTAATCATTTGTTCTTCCTATCCTGGATATTCTCACAGACCAAGAAAACCAGCTAGTTGCTTTGATACCATACAGCGACCAGAGGCTGAAGCCAAGACGAACGTAAGTTTGTTTAAATATCTATTTCACATAAACGTTGGGGTCACAGTTTAGTTTAGGGTCCAATTCTCACTATTGACTAACTATTAACTACGACTTTTGCCTCAATAAATTCGTTAGTTAGGTAGTTGTTCAGTTTGGGTATTGGGTAAGATTAAGGGATTTAGAATAAGGTCATGCAGAATAAAGCATTAATATGTGCTTTATAAGTACTAATAAACATGTTAAAAAGCACCTAGTTAATAGTGAGAATTGGATCCTAAACCAAAGAGCCTAAACCCAACATTGTGTATGTATATAATATAAAAAATGACCGACTGTGTGTTCTTGCACTGTTCCAGGACATTGTACGTGTTTGTATCCGTCTTTCTGTGTCTGCTGCTTTCTGGTCTGGCTGTGTTCTTCCTTTTCCCTCGGACTATTGACGTCTCTTATGTTGGGGTGAAGTCAGCCTATGTCACTTATGACCGAGACCAGCGGATAATATACCTAAATATCACGGTAATATCTATAGCACGCCCTTTTAATTTGTATTTCAGGATTGTTAACCAAATATTACCTGTTTAATTTATGATTCTATTCTTTCTGTAATGGAGGCATTGGACTTGATAATGAGATTGATCAGACTTTTGCCAGGGTATTTTCATGTGTAATTTTAAATAACAGTATTTTGTTTTTCTCAGAATACCCTTAACATCACCAACAATAATTACTTCCCAATACACGTCGCCAACATCACAGCCCAGGTTCAATTCTACAAGACTGTCATTGGAAAGTCTGTCGTCAGTAATGTCACCTCCATCATCCCCCTGGATATGCGACAGGTGCGTGCTAATTTATTTAGATCAGTGGTATAAAACAACCTTTTTTAGGTTTGTTATATTGTGTGTGTGTGTGTGTGTGTGTGTGTATGTTGATATATGAAAATATATTAAAGGGCACCTATTATGGCATTTAAAATGTTCCTAATATTGTTTTGGGAGTCCCCAACAACAGTTTTACATGCATGCAATGACAAAAAACACTTTTGTTGTCTTATAATATGCATTTATTTTTACCGGATTTGCTCACCGACTCCCAAATGATTCGTTCAACGACTCATTTTTCCAAACCCCTCCTTTGCGTGACGCTAATCTGCGGTGATTGGTCAGATGACCCAATCAGTTATTGTTTGCGTTAGCCCAACGCATAAACATATTGATAAAGCACTGCAGTACTACAAGGTATTGCTCTATTATTTATGACAACTCAAAATAACAACGACATGCATTTCACATATTTAAAAAAAAAAATTGACATTGGAGACCTAGAAGCTAAGCGTAACTTACACAACACACACAAATACTTATTAAGCATGCTACAAAACACATAAAAGCAACAATTATTAATACTACTTACAGGTTATGATTCGGAGGAGGAAGCTGATCCAAATTAAATTGGTACTGAACCTTCCTTCAGTATCAACCGGCTCGCGAATCCACACTTGAAAGCATTTATGTTTGTAAAATTTATGTCACACAGCACAAGGTTCGGCCTACACTTGTGTGGTATAGTTGTATATATGAACTGCAGCCACTTAGTCTTCAAATGCTCCTCCCTGGACAGTGAAAAAAGGTCGCTTTTGATTCGCACTTCAGAACACAGCGTCTTGTTGTCGACATGATGTTTTCAAGTTTACCCTGGTGTCTGCGCACGCAATGAGTGGGCGTATCTTATTCAAATAACTTGTCAAGTTGACGTCATCTACATAGAGAAAAAGTATCGTTCGTCTATCGATTCATATCAGCGACTCAGAGTCGACTCTTACTTTTGAGAGACAATAACTTTGTATACGGTGAACTTTCATATTTAAAACTTTGCAGGATGTTTTCGTTCACTGAGATCTATGTTACACACTACATGAAAGGTAATTTTCTAAATTCCATAATAGGTGCCCTTTAATTATTTAACTATTTATTAATATCAAATTGTTATACTTCAGCAAACATTACTTGACTAATAATTGTATATTCATATTTAAATAATGAATATTTTTCATATATTAACACACACACATAAACAGCTGTTTTTTAATGCTCACAAAAGCGGCATTTACTTGATTAAATTTGATTATACAGCCTAAATATGTATTCATAGTAAGGAAAATCACTTGGGAGTAAAGCCAAACAATAAGATAATAGAAAGAAAATGACCTGTATCCTGCCAATAACAGTGACAAATGAAAGAGGTTTCATTTAGTCACATGACTTTGCAATCTTAGTTTCTCTCCATGTGTGTAATTACTTAGATAACACCTGTTATCAATGTCATTGTCTCATTTTTAGGTTGATTACACTGTTCCCACTATCATAGCCAATGAGATGAACTACATATTGTAAGTATTTGCCAGTCTCGCCTTACATCAATAAAACTTTCATAAATATATTTTATCTTACAGTGTTCTAAAATGTGTATTGTGATGATTGCGTATCTGTTTTTACAGTGACTACTGTACCATGCAGTCAATTAAAGTGCATAACATTGTTGTCATGATGCAGTAAGTATTCTTTTAGCGAATCGGTGTGCTTAAACAGTTCATGTAAATGAACATAAAATAAGTATTTCAATAGATAAATATTTAGTAAAATGTTACTGTATTGAGTTTTTTTGTAGTTGCATTTAGTATTTTTGTGTTTATTTCCAAGTTTAGTAAAGAATGGTAGATCTTTATTAGATAATATAATAATTTTAAACAGTAAGAGCAAAATATAATTCCTTAATGCCTATGTTCTCCACTTCAACTAACAAAGAAAATGTCTCTCCAGAACGACTGTAACCACTGTGTACTTTGGCCATGCTGAGCAGGTGTCTCAGGAAAAGTACCTGTACGTGGACTGCGGCTCAAACACCACCTCTTCACGCGGACGCATGAGTGTGATACAGTGACGCCCCTACGTATGACCCACCATTCTTAATGTTCTCATGTGGTGATAAAAAAATGGCTTGTCCTGGGTGTTACGAATGTCTGAAAATGAAGCCTGTACTGTAGGGTGGCAACATCAGGATTGATCAGCGAGTTATAGTCAGAGAGCTGATATCCTTTCTACCACATCATTACTGATTCTTTAGCATTGCTCCGGAGGTTTTGCTTGGATAGACAGAAGCACTTTAGTATATTTTGGGAAAAGGAATGACCAGCAGAATATTCTACATAGATCTGCAAACACGTAAACCACTTCGACTTTACTCCATTATTCTGTTGGTGTGTTTATTTTGTCTTTTTAAACACTTTAAACATTGAGTCATGCTCGTATCATTCTGTTATTTAGCTCTTTGTTGAGCAGGTATTCTGTAGATTTTTTTTAGGGTGTTATTAACATATATTAACAAAACCATTAACAGATGCTTTCATTTTTGATGGGATGTTACTTGCCTGAAACCACACTCCGACTTCAGTTTATGGGTATTTTATATAACTCCATACTGTGGATTTTTCAACTTCTTACTACTTTTTTATTTTATTTCCAGAATTTATGTTCAAAGGGAATGTTCAGAACGAATGTCTAAACTACTTTTGGAATTATGTAAATTGAAAAAAAAAAATGAAGTGGGCTGTTCTGAGGCTAGTACAACACTGACCATGAATCAGGCGTCAATACAATATAATATAAATTTAACTCAGCAGGAAGCTGTGGGATATATTAGTTAAGAAAAAAGGGAATAGAAAAAAGGAAGGTAATTGATTCTGTATTAAGAAATGGACTTCTGTTAATTGATGCATTTTTGTTGTCATATTTGACTAAATTCAACCATCTTTTTTTTTCTTGGTGTTGGTGTTTAGATGATTGATAATGTAGATGTTTCTCATTCACTTTAACCTTTTTGCTAATTGTGTTTTGTTGGAATGGCACTTTTACATCAATATATTTGAATGATATTTAATTTTAATGTTGGAAGGATTTATCAGTAAATAGAATTTCTTTGATGAAATTTGTGTCTATGTATATTTTGTCTTAAAATATTTTGTGGGCATTTCAGCACTCTCCCAAGTAAAATGTTAGCCTGTAATATAATATTTTTTTCTATAGTGTTCATGTAATGGTGAATTAAATAAGTACGGACTGGCGTAGCCTGAAATAACACCTTAATAAATAACTTTTTTTTTATTATTAAACTGGGTCTCTTATGCTTTTAGTCTAAACCGATTAATAAAATTAATTTTGTGGAGAAAAGTGGTGTGACTGTCACAATACTCCACAAGATGGCGCGGTCAAGATGCGGTAGGTAGCCTACCTCAATACAGGAATAGAAGCGAGTGAGGTAAAACACCATCAGATGTTTTGGGGGGTAAAATAATGGTTTATGTTTAGTAATGATAAAATAGCTTTTAGTTTTGTAACCACTTACATTTGGCCGTGATAACGGGCATGGAAGAAGTAATGACCACTAGCCTAATATTTGGGACGGTGTCTTGCCATAAAGCTGAAATGTTCTGGCGCAAATGGTAGCCTACCCGAATGCATTCGTGTTTTCAATGTGCTGTAGTAATATGCCGCCCGTGTTTACACTTTCTTCTGAAGAAAGAAGGATTCTGCACATCTGTTGATGTCATTAAAGTTCCTGCTCACTTCCTCTCATGTCTCAGAACAGCAGATCCCTCTGGTCCCACTGTAATGGGCCTCTGAAACAAAGACCATGTAATGTTTCTGCATGCCTTTACCAGTAGCGGAGTGGCAATCGGGAGAGTCGGGAGTTTTCCCGGTGGGACGGTAGTGTTTCGAGGCCGCGAGGGCCGGTCTGATAAAATGTATTTATTGGAAGCACGCCATGCGCACTTGGGGCCCAAGTGAGGGGAAGAAAACTTTTATGAATATTATCTAAAACGAAACGTAGTTTTACACTAAGCTTTAGTGGCGTAGGTCGTAGGGTGTGAGCCTGAGATACTCGAGTGCAGCTTTTGATGCGCTCGACGCGAGTTCGAATCCGCCTTTTGCCGAACTCTCTCTTCTCCCTTTTCCCAGCACATATGTAAAGATGTAAAATTTATAACCTACCATTAAGGTCTCTAGCGTTATATTTTGCCAACGAACTAAAATTGAAACCATGATATGGCTTTGTGCATTTATAAAACAGCACAAGACGTTTAGAATAGCATCCTGTTTGTGCTGCGTGATTACTTGCTCACGCGATCAGCATGGTGTTTTCTCCTAAATAAAAGCTCAAGGGTTTATAGTGAAGAAATTAGGACAAAAGTATTTTAATTTTCCTATATTATAGTGTAATGTAGGCTAAAATATACTTTTGAAATATTCATTTTCATTTACATATTTATAGGCTAAATGGATTTTACGTCATATGAATAATTATATAAATCATTATTACATTATTATAATAATTGTTTGGCATCCTAAAACACCATTGATAATGTAATGCAGACTGAGACTCTCATAACTAAAAAGATGTTTGAGCCCTCTTTAAATCAATGCTTTTTCTTTGTTCAACGAGCAGTTCATGGGTTGAAGCTCTTAATTTTGATCTCTCAGAGCATAGGCGTAATTCTATGGGGGGACAGGGGGACACGTCCACCCCAATATTCAAAGAAGGACAATTTGTCCCCCCCAATATTTGATCATACTGTATGATTATGCGGGCAAAATCGATGTGATTGCAAATACGTCTTTCTTTCCAGCTCCGAAAATATACAATCCCGGCAGGTCCATTTCCCAAATCCATTCGACTTGCCTTACACTATACATTAACAAAACCTATTTCTCCTGAAATCCATGTCATGTTTACCCTATACCTTTAGTAGCTCGCACCGTCAGTGAGTGGACTGGAAAACCAAACAGAAGAATAGTTAGGAGCGCGAAATCTGACAGACATTTGGCACATATCTATGAATGGTAAATATCCTGTATTTGGCTGACATAATCCCTTGGATAACGACCAGGTGAATTTCACTAGAATTTCGATTTGTGAATTTCAACTGTAATACTATACGTAACAGCTTGTATGAATGGTAGGGACAGCTAGCTAACGTTACTGTATAGCTACACGCTACCATAGCCTGGCTTTAAACTGTATTTATTATAATATGTGGCTTGAGCACTTCAGCGAGTTTATTTTTAAACTGACAAGTTACTTTTGTTTAAATTTGTACAAAATAAACAGCATTTTCCCTCATTAGCTACATGACTGTTTTACTATCATTGCTCAAGACTTAGTCTCAGCCTCAGACGTCATGCCCACAGAACGTTGGCTAAACGTCTGATGCATATGGTACACTTAACTGGAAACACTTCAGGAATGTCAAAGTCGTCATCTGATTGGTTGAATTTTATCGGATTTCCGGGGGGGGCGCGAGTGTCGCGTTTATTTTCGGTCTGCCGGGAAACAAAGCGCAGACGTGTGATTGCGGAAGAAAAACTGTTGTGTTTACATGGGTGACAATGAGCATTTATCAAGATCAGCTAAACGTAGAATTCTCAAAAGTATGCGAGGTTCACGGGAAAGACTCTTGAAGTTTTCTTCTCCTTCTTTGATTTTCTATGCTGACTGACTTGTTGCACGCAGGTCTGTTGTTGTGGGGAAATTTCCACGCACCGAAACGTGACGCTGAACGAAACGAACTGTATTTGGTTGTTTTACATGTCGGTCAAACGGCCTTATGGGCGGGCCTTGGCCAAAGAAAGCTGCTATGAATTCCAGACCTTCAGCCGTCAGTCTGAAGGTCTGGCTACGCGAGACTACTCAAGACTTGATATTAGAATATTGTTATCCTGTAACAGTAATTTAATCAATGTTTATAACCAGGGGTTAAGTGGGCCGGAACGGTCCGGAACTGCGTTCCGATAGATAGATAAATAAATAGATTCATTAATCTCGACGAATCTCGCTGGTCCCGAGCTTGGCCGACCGACCGACCGACCGACCGACCGACCTCCCCGCTGAACGCGAGCGATTACAAATGCGTGAAATGCACTCACGGTGGTTGAGCGCGGTAAAGTTAGTTTTAGGTTCGATATTTCGCCTGACATTTGTTTTCCCTAGCCACTGTTCTATGGGGTCTTACAAAGATATCAATAGCAGGATTGATGTATTTTAACATTACATCGACATGAAATATTCGTTCAAAATCACCTACTTGCATTAATGCTGCATATTTATACCTGAGAATGCTTTGACGCGTTTGCACAGCGCATGATGAGGGAATGTCTGCCAATTCCACCAACTGCGTTAAACGTAGCCTATAATTTGTATTATTTAAAATTACTTTTCAAATTCCAAAGCTTGTAGAAGGTTCCTATTGGCAATAGTAGGCTACACTGACCTGGTAGCCTTGAGTAAATTAACTTGTTTAAGAAAATGATTCATAAAACATATAAATATCAGTTAAGCCTATGTTTACTTTCTTCACTGACACAGACGAAAATGAAAAGACTATCAGTCAAAGTTCAGCTTTAGGAGGGGAAGAAATAGACCAGGATAAGGAGACTGAGAGAAAAATAAAGATGTAGATGAGGAGAGAGAATGTATTGACAAAATAACCACTGACATGGGTTTAAAGCTATTGATTATCAATTTTTTGGGCCTTCAAAAGTCTTAAATTGCACATTTGTAGGTCAGAGAAATCAAAAATTTTCTCGGGGGAGCATAACTACCTCACATTTTAATGCACATGTCTGTGGGTGGGGCTGTGGAGGATAATTACCGGTATACCAAAAAGTATTGCTATACCACGATACTCAACATGTTGTCTCTGCCATTTTTCCCTGTTGCACCTAAACAAAATTTGAGGGTTCCCCCACCTGCCAAATCCCACTTTAACCTGTCAATTCAGGCTTGTAATTGATGCCGATGCAAATCATTACAGGGAGTATACGTTGGTTTGACGATCAGATGTAATAAAATTCCTTGTTGTGTTATACAATTACAAACATTCAGAGTCTGACTTTTATTTTATTTTGATTAAAAAAATGTGTGCATGCGCCAACACAAAAAGTCCCACAGCTGTCCCCCCCAATGTGTGATAGACAATTTCGCCCTTGTCTCAGAGAGCACGAGATTGATGCATTTAACCTTAAAATGTACAAAATTGTCTTGCTGGGGAGCATGCCCCCGAACCCCCCTAGAGGCACAGAGTCCACCCAACATAGTTTCACAAATTCCTATGGGAAAGAACGACCATTTATAAACTTTAGCCTACTCCAGCAAAGTACAACAAAGTTCCCTTTAAATCAGTAAAACGGTAAATGCTAGCCTATATTAAAATCCTGCCGGCGACGAGGGCCGGTGGTGTATGAAATTTCCCGGTAGATTTTTTGGTCCCACTCCGCCCCTGGCCTTTACCATGAATAAACCACCGATTTCAGACAGATTGAAATAGAGTTACAATATAACTCCTTCCCTTACAGAACAATAACTGTAAGTTTGATATGTATCACATGCTGAAGTTAGGCTTACCAACAAAGCATTTAACAATGTCACATAAAAACCACTATACAAATAACCACTGATCAAAAATCTACCTATAACCTATCTACCCTTTTTAGTTCATATACGTGCATGTTATTCAGAGAGGGAAACACGTTAGCCGTGGTCTGAAATCATAGTTGGAATTTCATTGAGGAGGAGGGAAATTCTCAAGACATCTGCAGAATCCATTTCCTCACATTTCCTGGGATCAACGAAGTGAATATATGAGACAAAATTCTTTTAAACGACAATAACATAGCAAGACACAGTTTGGACTTCATAAAAGACTGCAGATACTCACAATAGCTCTTAGAAATTCTGCTCTACTGCAACAGATTCAATTCTAATGTGTCGTAGTAGTTCAGACTCTTTCAGAGATTTTTTATTCTACTGTCCCCAAAACATATCTGGGCACACTTAAATATGTTGTAGCCTACTATATTTTATACGTTCCCATTCAAAAGTTTGGGGTAAGATTTTTGTTTTTGAAATAAATTAGTTTTATTCAGCAAGGACACATCAATTGATAAAAAAAGTGGGCTAAATATGTTACAAAAGATTTAATTAAAATATTTACATTTATATTTTGTTCTTTTTAATTTAAGCAGCACAACTGTTTTAACATTGTTGATAATAATAACATATCTTTTTTGAGCATCAAATCATCATATTAGAATGATTTCTGAAGGATCATGTGACACTGAAGACTGGTTGATGCTGAAAATACAGCTTTACCAGCACAGAAATAAATTACATAGTAAAATATATTAAAATAGAAAACAGTTATTTTGAATTGTATTAATATTTCACAATGCTAATGTGTTTACTGTAATAACAAATAAATTAATTTGTGGTGATCATAATGGACTTCTTTGGAAAACACAAAAAAAATGTGACTGACCCTTTTGGTAATGTAAAGGCTATATAACGTCTCGGTTACGGATGTAACCCTCGTTCCCTGAGCAGGGAACGGAGACGTTCCGTCGGATGACGACGAATGGGGTTTCGCTTAGAAAGCCAATCGACTTCGAGTACTACAAAACGAGCCAATGGCAAAGAAATGCCATGGGTCTGCGGAATTTGCATAGCGTAACTCCGCCTCACCTCGTGGGTATTTAAGGAGCACGCTCATAGCAAATAGGCATGTTTTTCTCGCTGAGGAGCCAAGACTGAGCTCAGGCGATCCCCGCGGTACAGCGGAAAGTGGCAGGAAGACGGAACGTCTCCGTTCCCTACTCAGGGAACGAGGGTTACATCCGTAACCGAGACGTTCCCTTTCGTTGTCACTCCGAGTTCCGTCGGATGACGACGAATGGGGATACCAGTCTAATCACGCCACCTTCTCAGCTGTCTTCCAGTGCCCTGCGTAATCTGAGATCCCTGTCGTGAGATAGCACGGACGAAGGACTCCTATTAGCACAGGAATACCAAGGTACACTGGGGAGCATATCCCAAGGTCTTTAAGGGAAGTATGCAATTACTGCCAACCCAGAGGGGGGGACTTAGAGAATACACATATGACCCGAGGGATGCATATGGGGAATCACTGGGGTGTCCAGCCGCAGGTGGAATATTTCAACCCCAGGGGTGGCAAGGTGGCTTGCCAAGGGAAAGACACATGCTCAAAGAGGCTTACAGTGGAAATACACATGTGGGGGTAGCTCAGAGGAGGTACCATGCACACGGGAGGCACCTAGCCGACGCGCAGGCAAAAGACACTGGCGCCAGCATCAGGAGTGCTGGAGGAACTCAGGGCTTTCGGGGAAGCTCACCTGAGGAGAATATCGCACGTATCCAGTCCGTGGAGTGGAATGGCGAGCAAGCGAAGACACCTAACGGGTCCCATGTTAGCTTGAAAAAGACAGTACATGGGAGGAGACTGGCTCCACTCGGAGATTGTAAAATCTGGCGAATGTGTTAGGTGTCGCCCAGCCTGCAGCTCTGCAGATGTCTGTTAGCGAGGCGCCATGCGCTAGAGCCCAAGAGGATGCCACACTCCGGGTGGAGTGGGCGGTCACACCAAGGGGGCACGGTCGACCTTGCTGCTGGTATGCCAAAGCAATGGCGTCCACTATCCAGTGAGACAACCTTTGTTTGGAGAGAGCCTTTCCCTTCAGCTTCCCACCATAACAGACAAAGAGCTGGTCTGAGGTCCTGAAACACTGCGTTCTGTCTACATAGATGCGAAGAGCACGTACTGGACAGAGCAGTGCCAAGGCTGGGTCTGCCTCCTCCGGGGGCAGCGCTTGCAGGTTCACCACCTGGTCCCGAAAGGGAGTGGTAGGAACCTTGGGCACATATCCAGGCCGGGGTCACAGGATCAAGTGAGAGTCACCCGGCCCGAATTCCAAGCACGCTTCGTCAACGGAGAATGTGTGCAGGTCCCCTACCCTCTTGATGGAGGCCAACGCAGTCAGGAGCGCTGTCTTCATTGACAGGAAGTTAAGCCTGACTGACTGCAAAGGCTCAAAGGGAGCGCTGCGCAGGGCAGTTAAGACCACTGCGAGGTCCCAAGAGGGTACGAGAGGAGAACGAGGAGGATTCAGTCTCCTCGCTCCCCTCAGGAACCTGATGATCAGGTCATGCTTCCCCACGGACTTACCTTCTATCGGGTCATGATGTGCGGCAATAGCGGCGACATAGACCTTGAGGGTGGAGGGAGACAGCCTTCGCTCCAACGCCTCTTGAAGAAAGGAAAGCAGGACACTGACCGGACATCTCCGGGGGTCTTCTCGGTGAGAAGAGCACCAGTTGACGAAGAGGTTCCACTTCAACGCATAGACGTGTCTCGTGGACGACGCTCTAGCGGAAGTGATGGTAGCCACCACCGCTGGTGGTAGGGTACTCAAACCTGCCTCGTCCCGTCCAGGAGCCACACGTGGAGGTTCCAAAGATCGGGACGAGGGTGCAATAGGGTGCCCCGTCCCTGAGAAAGGAGGTCCTCCCTCAGAGGAATCGGCCAAGGAGGTGCTGTCGCGAGGAGTACAAGTTCGGGGAACCAGGTCCTGGCGGGCCAGTACGGCGCGACCAAAATGACCTGCTCCTCGTCCTCCCTGACCTTGCGCAGGGCCTGCGCGAGAAGGCTCACTGGGGGAAACGCATATTTGCGGCCAGCTGTGCGCCAGTGCATCCGTGCCGAGCGTGCCCTCGGTCAGGGAATAATACTGGGCGCAATGGGTCGAGTTGTGAGAGGCAAACAGATCTATCTGTGCGTCCCCGAACTGGTCCCAAATCAGCTGGACCGACTGGGGATGGAGTCGCCATTCTCCAGGGAGGGGCTGAAACCGTGAGAGCTCGTCGGCTGCACAGTTCAGGGCTCCGGGGATATAAATGGCACGAAGCGACCTCAGATGCTTCTGACTCCATAAGAGGAGGTGGCGGGCGAGTTGCGACATACGGTGGGAGCGCAGACCACCTTGACGGTTGATGTACGCTACGGTCGCGGTATTGTCTGAACGGACTAGTACATGCTGACCCCTGAGCACGGCTCGGAAGCGGCACAAGGCGAGCTGTACAGCCAGCAACTCGAGGCAATTGATGTGCCATAAGCGGTGGGGTCCTGTCCAGGAGCCCGCGGCAGCACGTCCATTGCACATGGCACCCCAGCCCATGGTAGAGGCATCTGTCGTTACGACAATATGCCGGGAAGCTCGTTCCAGGGGCACTCCGGCCCGTAGAAAACTGAGGTTCGACCACGGGGTAAAAGGTCTGACGGCAGGTCGGAGTAACTGGTACTCGGAGAGTGCCGTGTTGCCATGCCCACCTCGGGACTCGGTCGCGAAGCCAAAGCTGAAGCGGTCTCATATGGAGTAATCCGAGCGGCGTTGCCACGGCTGCGGATGCCATATGCCCCAGGAGCCTCTGAAAAAGTTTCAGTGGAACCGCACTCTTGCCCTCGAACTGTGTCAGGCAAGTCAGCAGTGACTGCGCGCGCTCGCTCGTAAGCTGCGCGGACATGGCGACCGAGTCGATCTCCATACCGAAAAAAGAGATCCTCTGCACGGGGCAAAGTTTGCTCTTCTCCCAGTTGACCCGAAGGCCCAGACGGGCTACATGGCGGAGCACCAAATCCCTGTGTTCGCAAAGCTGATCTCGAGAGTGAGCTAGGATTAGCCAGTCGTCGAGGTAGTTCAGAATGCGAACCCCGTGTTCCCGGAGGGGAACAAGGGCTGCCTCGACGACCTTCGTAAAGACGCGAGGAGACAGGGCTAGCCCGAATGGGAGAACTGCGTACTGATATGCCTGCCCCTCGAAAGCAAACCGCAGGAACGGTCTGTGTCGAGGGAGGATGGAGACATGAAAGTAGGCATCCTTCAGGTCGATCGCTGCAAACCAACCCTGGTGCCGCACACATTCGAAAACGCGTTTGGCGGTGAGCATCTTGAACGGCAGCCTGTGAAGGGAGCGGTTCAGAACGCGCAGGTCCAGGATTGGCCGTAACCCACCGGTTTTCTTCGGGACAATGAAATACGGGCTGTAGAAGCCGGTCTTCATTTCGGCTGGAGGGACAGTCTCGATCGCACCCTTCGCCAGCAAGGTTGCAACCTCCGCTCTCATGATAGGGGCATTGGCACCGACCATAGTGGAGCGGACTCCCCTGAAGCGGGGAGGAGACCGCGCGAACTGAATCGCGTAGCCGAGCCTGATCGTTCGTGCGACCCAGCGGGACAGGTTGGGAAGCTCTAGCCAGGCTCCCAACGACTGAACCAGCGGGGTCACGCGAACTACAGACTTCCCGTCGGTGGGGCAGCGAGGCGGTATGGCTGACCCAGACATGGACGGCATAGCGGCCCGGTGTGGGGGTGCAGCCATGGACCGCGTCCTGACAGAGCAGACCAGGGAAGGACGAACGTTCCACGGGGGTCTGCTCTGCCAGGGGTCTGGCGTCAGAGGAGGATGAGAGTGGTACGGTCCGGGGACGGCGCGCACTGTCATCCGGCTCTGGGACAGAGGAGGACGAGGGGTGCACAGCCCGGGGGCGGTGCACCGTGTCGTCCGAGAACTCTGTGTGCTCAGAAACGGGAGAGTCAGTTCTTTCTGAATAAGGATTCTTCCCCGGCCCTCCACCAGGGAAAGGAGTGGCCCTGCTACCAGCTCCTGGAAAGAACTGAGTCCCATCTCTGAGGAGCCCATCTCAAGAGTGCCGCTTAACCCAGCGTGTAGCGGGGGGCAGGGCTGGAGAGGGCTGTGGCGTCCCCCTGCGGCTTCCAGAGCCAGCCCGGGTGAACGGGCGGGGTGGGAGCCGCAGGAGGGCGCCTTCGGCGGTGGGCAGACTGAGGGATCAGCTCGGACGGCGGGGCCGTTGGGGCAGAATAAGCCTCAGTCTGCTCGTGGGCGGTTGAGAACTGTTGGGCAAAGCCCTCAACCGCACCGCCGAAGAGGCCGACCTGGGATATGGGGGTGTCAAGCAGATGGGTCCGCCCGACATCCTGCACATCGGACAGGTTCAGCCACAGAATGGTGTACATCACCTGACCCAGGGAACGTACGGCCACTTTCGTCGCTCGGAGAGCAAGGTCAGTGGCGGCGCGCAGCTCATTGAAGAGCCCTGGGTCAGTCCCGCCCTCGTGCATGTCCGTGAGCATCTGGGTCTGGTAGACCAGCAGAATGGCCATGGCATGCAGTGAGGCGGCTGCCTGTCCTGTAGCGCTATAGGAATTCGCCACAAGTGTAGACGAAAAACTACAGGCTTAGGACGGGTGCTTAGGATCGCGCCGAGAGGAAGCACTCTGAGGACACAGTAGCATCGCAACAGAGCGTTCAACCGGGGGACCCCAGTGTACCCATGGGCAGCGGCCCCGTCGAGGGAAGGAAGGGCGAAGGAGATCAACGAGGGATCGCTGGAAGACATGGGGGTCTTCGAGGATTTCGAGATCTCCTAATGCACATCCGGGAAAAAAGGTATTGGAGTGGACGCTGACAGGAGTCAGCGGCCACACCCAAAAACCAATCGCCCGGGAAAGCATGGCCGTCATCTCAGGATCTGACTCGACAAATGCCATATGCACACCCGAAAGTGGCAGCACTGTCAAATCTTCACTTCCTGAAAATTCTAGCCCACCCTGTGATGCTGCGATGGACAACAGATCCGATTCTGGAGCGTCAAGGGAAACCCGTGGGGCATCCGAAAATAGACCCGGGGAATCCCCTGAACACTCGCGGGTTGCGTCACTGAAGAGGGGGGCGTGGTCCACGGACAAAGAGTCGGCGGATTTGTTCCACACACACACCCTCAGGTCACCCTGGCCACCAGCCGAAGTAGCACCTCACGTGGAGAGTGTTAGATCGGGGTGTGGATGAGGGGACTCTCTCTCTAACGAGATCATTGAGTCTCGACCGTAATGACGCGATGATCACGTTCCCGCGGGGAGAACGTGAGTCATCCACAAACGCTGCTCTAGCATGATGAAGCCCAAGCACGCAGAGCAGAGAATGTGCCCATCAAAATCGGAAATGAGTCGACCGCAACCAGAAATGCACGGGCGAGCCGTCTTTAAAAAGACGTGCCGCGTGCGAGCTCTTTTGTGAGAGGAGGAAGAAACTCCGCGATGTTGAAGCGAGCAGGGAGAAACACACTCATTGGCAGATCACTGCACAGATCAGCAGGCAATGTGAACTCGCTGCAGATCGCCGTCACACCAACACCGGAGAGAGTGGCTCGTCTCGTAGAGTGAAGTCAGAAATGGCTGTGGAGCGAAGAGATACTCTTGGCTCCGAAGCGAAAACATGCCTATTTGCTATGAGCGTGCTCGTTAAATACCCACGAGGTGAGGCGGAGTTACGCTATGCAAATTCCGCAGACCCATGGCATTTCTTTGCCATTGGCTCGTTTTGTAGTACTCGAAGTCGATTGGCTTTCTAAGCGAAACCCCATTCGTCGTCATCCGACGGAACTCGGAGTGACAACGAAAGGGAACTATTGATCATATGCAAACACATGCTACTAGACTTTACTGTTTAACTTAAATTATTCCTAACCAAATCAGTTGTCAGTGTTATTTTAATGGATGTACGAAGTTCCCATCACATTAACTAGGAACATTTTCCAATAACCGTTCAATATGTCATTTTAAAATTAAAACAACCATATTTTTTTGTGAAATTATGTCACTTGAAGAGTGTGATTATTACACTTTATCATTCTTTGAAATATGTGCCGCTTGGTCTCAAATGACCTTTCGGGACCACTTGTTGATGGACTTTCAGGTACAAACCTCACAAAGGACTGCTATAAACCACAGACAACCACATACACTCCTCTAAACACACACTCTGAGCTTGTCTGTCTCTCAATCCTGTCTCACACATTCCTCAGTTAGTACTTTTCCAGCTGTGGCTCCCTGCTGTACCATGTCTGTCCTGTAGGTGATTTACAGTGAAGTATTCTGTTCAAACAGACGTTCACCAGCACTCTCAGTCTTTCTGGTTCCTTGTAAGAGTGTGGATATGAAAATGGCAGTGCTTTGCTGTATGTCCACGCAGCTTTTGCTGGTGGCACTTGCCGCTCTGGCTGGCATCTGTCTGGGAGGGTCCGACGGGCCCCGTGGGGTGGCTCTTCCTTTTGTCTTTGACCCCAAAGCAACGTGCGACCCTCCTTGCAAACATGCCGGGATTTGCATCCGAAACAACACCTGCTTCTGCTCAAGAGGATACGAGGGAGAAGCCTGCCAATATGGTGATGTTTCAAGTTACTTGCTATGAAGTGGATTTTAGTGGAATGTGTTTGTGTGAGTGTCAAACTTGTGATTTATATATTTAAGGGGCCTCTACTCACATGATTTGCATGTCGATTTCAGCAAACTGTTATCCAAAGTGTAAAAATGGTGGAGTGTGCCTTCGACCTGGAAAATGCAGATGCCCTTCAGGATTTGGAGGAAAATACTGTCACAAAGGTAACTGTGATTTAGCTTACATTATGTTTTGAAAGGTTGTTTGCAAGTTGAACTCTAAAAAATGAACAAACAAAGTCAAAAATGAAAAATAACTTTTGAGTCCAACAGCACAGACAATTCACTGTGTGTGTGTATTTGTCAGTGGTGTGTGAAAGTGGCTGCTGGAACGGTGGTGAATGTATTGCTGTGAATGGAGAAGCAAAATGCATCTGTCCCTCCAGCTGGACCGGCTCCAGATGCCAAGACGGTTTGTTGATCCCATTTTGTTTGACTTATATTTCACAAATCCATAATGACAGTATATTTCATATAAATTAAGCATTATATATATATATTATATATTAACATATTAATAACATTATATATGTATATAACTTAAATTTTCATAAACAGAAGAATTATCATAAATATCAGTTGGTTCTTACATTGAAAAATGTGAAACACTCCAAGATTAAAAACTCGCTAAACGTTAACAAAATGTCAAATGTTTTCATCTGTTTAACAGCATTACCTTACAATTGTCAAACACTAATTATTTTAGTCACTCGCGTCTTGTCTCTGCTAGATTACATATTGTCAACTACAATGCTTTTCTCTCGTGCTAATACCCCAGACAGCAACATACTGTCGGCCCAGATCCGGGCCACATGTAGCTTCCACGCATTCCAGATGTGGGCCAGATCTGGGCCGACACTATGTTGCTGTATAGGGACCTGGTAGGCTGATGGGCTCCAGTTTTGAAAGTTATGTATACAATACATAACACAGACCTTATTTTACACATATATTGAAAAACCCTATTATAAAAACCCAAAGGAAATTCTCGAGGGAATCACTGGCGAATTAATCTTCGGGATTCTGATGCCACGACTGCAGCACTGTATCAAGGTTCTGGATGACGAAACTTTAAAACTGTTTTATGGAGTTTACTGAAAGTTTTTATTTCTGGACAGATGTTTCGTCAGCTGAACCATCGGTAGGGCCAGCTGCTTCCGACGAGATGGATGGCGCCTTTCATGGCTGACACCGCCGTCGGTGTATGACTATGAATGAGGGTGTGAATGGGTGAATGTGAGGCAAAAATGTAAAGTGCTTTGGTGGCCATTGGGTCTGTGAAAGCGCTATATAAAGGCAGTCCATTTGTTAAACAACCATACTAACCATTGAACGCATTGCAATTCTATCCCTCACACGTTTTCAGTCCAGTCGAAAATAAATATGGCGCCAGCCTGAACTATTGTTAAGTAAATGTCAAACTATTAAAAACTGTTTTTGTCAATCGAATCTTTATATTTTAATTGATTTCAAATAGAAAACTTAAACGTAACAAATTCTTTACGTGACGAAATGTTTAAATGTTATCTTGGCAACTAAAAATAGCTACAACTAAAACTGAAATAAAAATAAATGATAGCCTAGGCCTAGCTGAATAGAAATATAAAAAAAAATACTAAAGACAAAAGCATACAACAACATTACCAAGACTAAAAGAAAAGGTAATTAAAAACTATTAAAAAATACTATAAACGTATATAAACAATAATAAAATATCACTCTTTTATTCTAACTGATATATTATTTCCTCCTGCGTATCCTAATGTAGTGCAAATTTTAATTTGAATGTTATTTAAATGATCTGTCTAAGGCTAAGCCACATAAAATACACTCGTAAACCCATATGTGTGTTTTGTTGTAAAGTTATTTTTCGTGAATTAATCATCATTTACATGTGCATTCTCTTGGGTTGTTGTACCTAGATGTAAGTGCCGTTTCTAGGACACATGTTGATAATTGATCTGTTTCCGTAGCGATCTGTCCGCAGGGATGCAGGAATGGGGGCAGCTGTGTGGCTCCTGGAATCTGCAGCTGTCCAGACGGATGGATAGGCGGAGCCTGCCACACAGGTGGGTGACGACACAAAGAGCTACAAACTCTTATATGTATATGCAGACTCTTCAACTGCTCTAGAATTAGATTTTTGTCGTGCAGTTGCTATATTCTGTTGTATGTGTGTAAATCCATAAGTTTACTCAAAATTGACAAAATTAAGCCAGTGATATCTCCTCCGTCTGTCTGCAGCTGTGTGTAAAAAGCAGTGTATGAACGGGGGGAAGTGTGTGTCTCCGAACACCTGTCGCTGTCGAGCTCCGTTCTCAGGCCCGCAGTGTGAAGAGAGGAAGAAGCTCTACTGATGTCAGAACGGTCTGACTTCCGACCCCATCGCTCCCTCAAATTGGTGCTAAAGTTACTTGTTTGTTTGTTGAAGCCAAACTGAACGTGTGAAATGTGATGTTTTCTCTACGTTAACATTGTACATTAATGACATTATGACTTTTGTATTAAGTAGCGTGTTTACGATAACTGTTGAATTTCCTTTAGCGTACAGTGCAACAATTAAATAAAGTTAAAATCTGAATTGTGTGTGTGCAACTTGTTTTAAGGTTTTAAAGATCAGAAATATGATTCATTCCCGTTTTTGTTGTTGACGACTTGTTTTTATTGAGATATGACACTAAGATGTATTTGTATGATTTCAAATGTACTGTTTTTTTCTTTAAAATTAATTTACTTAAAAAACATAACAGGAAAATAGTTTATCAACACTATAAAATGTACACACATTGCAAAAATCTAATGAAAATAGTCATTGTCAGAGCTGTGTAAGAGATGTAAAACAACACCCACACAAACATATAACACTCCTGAAATACTATAGTAATCAGACAATAAAAGTCTAATAATTTTTTTTTATATATAAGTTTACCTCACTTTTAAGGCACTGATGCTTACAAACACCAACACACTCACACACACCAATTATTTTTTACAGAGCAATTGAAAGTTGTCTTCAATGTCACATCTTCATCACCTAGTCTGTGAATACAAAGTTTACACTCAGTTAATCTTTTGGCCATAAATGACGTCAAAAATGTTTTTACAAAGATCATTTTAAAGAGGAAATCAATGATGGCAATGTGTTTGTGAAATGCTTACTTTAGTAGCACAGGAAGGTCCAGTGTAACCTTGTCGACAGTGGCAGAAATGTGGGAAAACGCATCTCCCCCCATTTAGGCACGTTTGTTTACAGATCGCTGTTAGGGAACAAATTAAATAAAATTAAAATAAAAAGAAATATATATATTTTTAATTACTATATATACATATGTTTTCATGGCTGAACATTATTTTATACATATTTTACTAGGTTGCAGCACCTCTCTTCACAGTCTGTCAGTAAAGCTCTTAAGAAAAGCCCCTCTTTCTGAAAAGCTCAATGTGCTCTGATTGGTCGCTCTGAATGGTTTTGGAAATGTCGCACCCGTTACCATAACTTCGAGTTTCAACACACTATTAACACAATTCAACCAGGCTTCACCCCCTTTATTTAGCGTATGCATGGACTTTGCAGACCATTTTCATGCTCACACAGCAACATTACACACTAAAAAGTTAAAAATGTAAAAAAGCATAATAGGAGCCCTTTAGGAGCATTTAGGATTAATCAGGACTTACGTGTTTGGCACTGCAGTCCCTCCCATCCAGCTGGACAGTGGCAGGTGTTCGGCCCCACACACTCACCACCATTTCTACATTTCTGTAAACATGCCGCTACACATAAAGACAAGACTATATGTTATGTTGCATGTATTTGATATTTCAATACAATATATAAAGTTTGTTCAAAAGTTTGGGGACAGTAAATTTTTTTTTTTTAAAGAAATTGATACTTTCATTCAGCAAGGATGCATTAAACTGATCACTGAAGTGACAGTAAAGACATTTATAATGTTACAAAAGATTTCTATTTCAAATAAATGCTGTTCTTGAACTTGCATCCATCAAATAATCCTGAAAAAGTTCCACAAACTATTAAGCAGTTTTGAACACTGAACTTGAGCATCAAATCATCATATTAGAATGATTTATGAAGGATCACGTGACTGAAGACTGGAGTATTGATGCTGAAAATTCAGCTTTGCCATCGATGAATATTTTTCATTTGAATATATTAAAATGTACAATAATATTTCACAACATTACTGTTGTTTTTACTGTATTTTGATCAAATAAATGCAGCCTTGGTGACCAAGGATGTTGCAAATCTCTTACGGATGTTGCAAATCCCTCCTCTCCATCCAGATGGACAGGAACAGGTGTTTGGACCGACACACTTTCCGTTGTTCATGCACATGGGGTCACACACACCTAAACACAGAGCATAAAGTCCAAACATATAATATGCTAGAACGCATGCTGGATATAGAAACAAATCACAACAACAGAAATGAAACAATTTAGATTCTGGAGAAAATGACACCAATGAACACTCACTTTTCTGGCATCTCTTCCCAGAGTATCCTTCAGGACAGGAGCACACGTTGTTTCTCATGCACTGGCCTCTGTTTTTACATGGAGGATTGCACAGAGCTACAAAGAACGACGACACACAGCTTAATTAATTATCAATAACTCAGGCCATTTATTAATTGAGTAGAATTGTTTACATGAAATAAGCATTTGCTATGAAACGGTTGTACCTATCTGGCACTGTGAACCATAGAAGCCACTGGGACAAGCACAGATGTTTGGTTTAATACAAGTCCCTCCATTTAAACACACAGGTTTACAGTCGGCTGAGAATGAAAACAGTTAGGAAATTTATTATAATCACGTTTATTAAATAGATTTATGATCAATATTTAAAGTCACCATGAAATCAAAATGGACAATTCTTATTTTTTATGGAGTATTGCAATATTATTATAAATTATTTATCTGTGCACATCATTATACATATTTTAAATTCATGTGTCCTCGTAATCTTCAAACAAAATAACTTCCCCTCCCTCTTGCAATGACATCTCTTCCTTTCTCTGATGATGTTTACTGTCGCGAGGGTAGGAGAACCTGTCACTCACATGAGATCGACCAATAGCAAACCACAATGCTTCACTGATCCAATCAATACCTGACAGACAATCAAGTCCCGCCCTACATTTTTTCTTGTTCAAGAAACCATTCACTTGGATGTGTGTCACAATAGGGAAGAAAAGACTATAACAACTTCTGTTTCATGCTGACTTTAAGGATGAAACAGCGCACCTGAATTACACGTTGGTCCGTACCAGCCAGGTTTACACTTACAGACATCAGGCGACACACACTCTCCACCATTTTCACAATGTCTGTTACACACCACTGAAAAAAAAAGGCAATGACTCACAATCATTATAAACAAATTTCTTCATATTTAGAAATCATTCGGAAATGTCTGCTCACTAGTTTCACATCTTGGTCCCACGTAGCCATATGGACAAGTGCAGTAATTTCTGGACAAACATCGGCCACCATGTTGACAAGGCGGATCACAGCTGGCTGAGGCAAGATAAAAACATGTACATTATATTTTTACATAAACTTACATAAAAATTACATTACATAAAGTGCACATAATATATGGTAATATATTTTTTTTAAATTACATAATATATGAAACCCTCATATTATTTGGAGTCATATAGCAAAAAGGGACTTTTTTTCTTTTTTTATAAAGAATGGAGTAAGACACTAAAGATAGAGTTTACCTTCCCCACAGGTGTGGCCGCTGTACCCTGCAGGACATTCACACACATTGGGCTTCACGCACTTCCCTTTGTTCTTGCAGTCTGGTCGGCAAATAGCTGACAGGACAAGATATATCAAGTGTGAGTTTGAAATTAATCATAGACATATAAGAATTAAAATCAGTAATTTAAATAATAAAAAATGAAGCTAAAAGAATATCATAGGCTGTGACTGACCAATGTGGCAGTTGTATCCAGTGTAACCCTCTTTACAGGTACAAGTGTTGGGCTGTGAGCACTCCATATTCTGACCACAGGGGTGACGACACAAAGCTGTACACACACACACACACACACACACAGGCAATGCTTAAATCATGTTAAAACAATCAGTTCGATAATCATTCTAAAAATATTTGAATGTAAACCTCACAAATTAATGTCTCGGCTAGACAGACAAACAGACAACAAATGATAGATAGATAGATAGATAGACAGACAGACAGACAGACAGCTTTGTTTGACTGACTGACTTGTAAGCATGCATCTTCTGTTGTACTGGATTTAATTTACCTTTTTTCTTTCTTTTTTTTTTTACACTTTATTATTGTTGTTATTTTGGTGTGAAATACGACCCAGAAATTTCTTGCTTTTTTCACAAGCGTCAACTACTATAATGAGCATAAACTGCTCACGTTTGCAGGTAATTCCGTTTCCTCTATAGCCGTGTGGACAGCTTCCACATCTGAAGGAGCCAGAGGATGTGGCTTCACACGGTACTCCAGAAAAACAGGGGGAGTCCGCACAAGTTCGGTTGTCCTCAGCACGTTCAGGGTTAAATTCTTCTTCATTCAGCTGCTTTCTGGTTGAACTGCCTTTTGCTTTCATGTTGGTCCAGTCTAGGGTGCGTGTGGTGGTCTTCCTATCAACAGAGGAGGTCCACTTGTTGCTAGAAGGAGATCTTTCAGCTCCAATAGAAGGTTCAGCTGACTTCCTAGTGGAAGAAGTGACATCAGAGAGTTTCTCACCCTCCCTCAATAGTATCTGTCCTGCAAAATAGTCAAAGTTAGAAGGTCGAGCCCAAAGAAGAATCTACAAAAACACAAAAGCTATTCATTCTGGCTTCTCTGTAATAATGTTTCTTGTAATGATAATGTTTGTATAAAGAAAAGCAACTGACTGTTTGCTGTCCTTGACGTGCATGTTTGTCCATTGCCGCTGAGCCCAGAGGGACACGGACCACATATGTAACCAGCAGACGTGTATGTGCTCTCAAAGCACTTGACTCCAGGATAACAGGGCCGACTGACACACGGGCTCTGCCCTTCAGAGGGTACGTACATATTTACAGTCAACGGATACATATTAGAGTGTAAAAACAGTGTAGTTATTTATTATTCCTACCTGGAACAAGCTTGGGTTTGAAGGAGCCGAGATTAATCTCACTTTTTGAGGTCATTTTATGACTGCCTTCATCAATTTTATCCACTGTCTTTTCTATAAAAAAAAAAAAAATTGAAATTATGAGATAAAACATGTTTTCCCTTAATTGCGACTGTATTTTGTCATTATTTTGACTTATATCATAATTATATTTTTTATCATATGTTTGACTTTTTTGTCATAATTATCACTTTCTATCTCATATCACTCATATAATTTCTCCTTTTTTTATAATTTCAACTTTTGTGTCATAATTCCGCTTTTTATATACATTTTTACTTTTTGTAAAAGAAATTGATCATTTTGATAATTATGACTATCTCATAATTTCTACTTTTTGTCAACTGACTTTCATGACTTTTACGTCAATTACAACTGTCATTATTTTGACTTTTATGTCAAATCTTTGTCGACTTTATCCAAATTTCGTCTTTTTATGTAAGAATTGTTTTGTCATAATTTCGACTTTTGTCATAATTATATATTTTCACCTCACAATTTCTACTTTTTGTCATAACAGTTTTTTTTGTCAATCTCAATTTATCTCATAATTATGACAGAGAAAGTCATGATTATGAAACAAAACATTATTAGATACTGTCATAATTTACCAAAGCATGACTTTTCTTTCTTATGGGGCAGAAATGAGCTTCCATAGTACCGATCGTTTTAAATCAGTAAACTCATGGGTATAAACTCATCAAACTCAATTATTAAACTCACACAGTAATGTTTAAAATCGAATTTACATGGTTAAAATTACTATACAGCCTCTAGATTAACATGCAAAGAATAACATTTCAATGTGAACACTGTTATTGTACACATGAAATGTTAAAACAGGCATCAACAACTAGTCTTGGTGCAATATCAGGTTAACATTACTTTCAGCAGTTACAAAATGGATGGTGTTTGAGAAAGGGTTAAATTCAAGTCAAAATCGACACAATTTACTTAAACACATTCATGGTTTGAATTCACATTACTATTCATGCTATTCCAAAGAAAAAACAACTACTTTTGTAATATTTCCTCATAATGTAAAAATTCTCTGCCTGACTATTTGATCATAAACCTAAAAGTAAGTATGAGATATGGGCGTACGGTTGCAGGTCGTCCCATCTCCAGTGAGGTATTCAGGACAGGGTCCACACACAAACGAGCCCATCATATTTTGGCAGGAAACGCCTGGGTAACATGGAGCTGATAAACATTCATCAATGTCCTCATCGCAGATTACACCTGTAGAACACAGCAGCAGAAGCCTCAACAAATAACAACTACACCAATATTATAACAGATCCACTTCTACATAGATTGTTTCTACAATAAGTGAACTGACCTGTGAAGCCCACTGGACAGTGGCAGGTAAAGGAGTTTAGTCCATCCACACATGTGCCCGACAGGCATGGGTTTGACCCGCAGTCATCGACATCGACTTCACACCTGTCCCCCTCCAGACCAGCAGGACAAACACACAGGTATTCACCAGATCCCGGGGGGAAGTTAATGTTAGTCACACAGGAAGCTCCATTCTGGCATTCACATGGGTGAACTGACACCTGGGAAATATAAAATGAAACCATATATTAAGTATATGTAACACACTACTGTTCTAAAGTTTGGGGGCGGCAAAATGTTTTAATGTTTTTGAAAGAAGTCTCTTATACTCATTAAAGGGCCTTGCATACTGAGTCTGAAATTTGCGTTAAAAAACAAAAATAAATACCACCTCACGTTATCTCCATCACGCTTACACACTGCCTCCGAAAATTAAAAAAAAAATTGGATCGAGTCGAATGGTGTTTTGACAATTCAGAGCCACCGAATGACGAATCCGAAAAAACGCATGCGAAAATTTCTGACTCTGTGCAAGGACCTATTATTACAATTTAAATTAACTGCTTTCGATTAGAATATTTTTCCAAATGTAATTTATTCCTGTGATCAAATCTAAATCATTACTCCAGTCTTCAGTGTCACATGATCCTTCAGAAATCCTTCTAATATGATGATTTGCTTCTCAAGAGACATTTCTTATTATTATCAATGTTGAAAGCAGTTCTGCTGCTTAATATTTTTGTGAAAACTGTGATACATTTTTCAAATTCAAAAGTTCAAAAGAACAGCATTTATTTGAAATAGAAAACATTTGTGACATAAATGTCTTTACTGTCAGTTTTGATTAATATATGCTTGCCGAATAAAAGTATTAATTTCATATATTGTCATGTATATAATAACTATTATTTAATTATTTATTGGCAATATATATTATAAAACTGTTACACTGATCTAATGATCCAGAAATGTTTTTGGAAGCCATATGGCACCTCCCTGTGGACAACAATGGAGACACACAGTTGTACTTCAGCAGTCTACAACATTCAGAAAGATCTGCAAACTTTTGTTGACGCAACATTTTACCAGATGCTTTCTAGAGCTCACCTTCGCTGCGGCACGTGTCTCTGCATTACAGTCATCAGTTACAGTCAGTTCAAAGGTCACTGGTGAGGTGGACAGAGCTTTCCAGATGAGCAGGCCAGCTGGAGAGAGAACAGCGTCTCTGGGCCCTGACCTGAGCGTGAGGAGAACTGCAGAGCCCTCTGGATCAGTGGCTGAGAACTGATAGACCAAATTCTCTCCGTAGAATGTCTTCAGACTGAGCTGACCCGCGTGAAACACCGGTGGCTCATTTTCTATGAACACACACAGAACATCAGAACGAGGACTGTGACACGAGAACATCAGTCAACATTATGTACATTGGAAAATACATATAAAACAATATATAACATATGACAAAACTGTTTTTCATAATTTATTGTGAGCTTCTATGGAAAGTGCGATATATAACTGTTGCAGGAGAGTGAAAAAATAACATATTAAACTATAAAACAAAAAAATCAAAACAGGACCAAGTACTAAGCAAACATGCATTGCATCTTTATGGAAAAATATGACCGAACAAGTCTCAAAGTCATCAAGGAAGTCATTACAATAGCAGAACTAGTACGGTCTCCAGCTTTAGGAAATATAGGAAATAAAGACTGAAATGAACATACTCTCAGCAATGGACCAGCCGTATTTGGAAAGATCCGGTCTGCATGTCAGACACGGGCTGCTCAGGCTGTGATCGCCCTCCTCATAACACAGTCCATCAATGTTACATGTCCTGTCCTGAGGGGATATTCAGGGAAAACTTTTAAAACTTTACATTACACAAACAAAAAAACGCGATCTGTAATTATATCATTAGGTTTTTGTGGTTGTTTAAATAAACCTCTTGCATGCTGTAGGTTATGCGACAGTCGTCCGTGAGGGGCAGCCACTTTACTTTTGTTGTTTATTAGGGCCCGAGCACCGATGGTGTGAGGACCCTATTGGAATTACTCCGTTTATGTTTATGTTTATATTATTATTAAAGTTGTTAATAAAGTTATTGTTCAAGTATGTTGAACGTTCGTCTGTTCCTGCCTCCTCCTTCCCTGAGCCTTAAACATTGTTACACATGCTTATCACAAACATTTCTTGCTGGGTTTATCCGTAGAGTGTGAGAGAGACACAGTTTTAGAGAGCTGAACAGTGCTAGCTTTGTTCGACTGATTTTGACCTGAAATTATTTGCTGTACATAATTACAAGGCTGAATGTGAAATTGTTTCCTGTATTTAAAAAGTCTAAGTACACGTAATGATAAATGATGAACAGCGTATGTAAGCATTTCAAGATAAAACGTCCACTGAATCTGGGTCAACTGATCAGAAAAAGTTTAAAGAAACACTACACCATTTAAATAAATTACAAACAGATCATGGAGCATGTTTTTTCTTCTTCTTGTGAAATGGTTTACAGTGATGTACAGTACCATTAAATATTTGAGGTTGGAAAGATAGTTTAATGTTTTTGAAGAAGTCTCATGCTCACCCAGGGTACATTTATTTGATTAAGAAAATAAAAAACAAAAAAAAAACTGTAATGCTATGAAATATTATCGAAGTTTAAAATAACTGTTTTCAGTTTTAATATATGTTAAAATGTAATATATTCCTGTGATGGCAAAACTTTCAAAGCTGAACTTTCATAATTTCAACTGCAGCTTTATTTGAGAATTTGATATGAGAATGGACAGCACAGACCTTCAGGGCGCAGATAACCGAGGTGCTGACTGTACAAATCTGACATGTGCCGTCAAAAAGAGTCAGTATCTTTGCATTGCTGAAGCTATGTCCATCATTAGACACCTAGAAGACAGATAAACAAACAAATACATTTAATTTTCAATACGTTTAAATGCACTTTAGTTTTACATAATAGTTTATAGCTAAATGCACAGCAATGAGTGACAAACTGACTTTGATTTGCCAGCGCAAGACTGGCTGGTGTGCAGTGGTGGAGGATTGTGGGTCGTCCACAGGGAGCTGGCACTCTAATGAGGACGAACTCTGGAAGGAGGCGGGCACCAATTGAGCATCATCCAAAGACCAGTCACCATTTACTATCTATGTAGACAGAACAATATGTATTCAGGTTAATATTCCTTTACCTTCATGCCCAATTGAATGCTTGACTGGCAAATGTGCTGTCACCTTTTCCTTCACAACTTCACACTTGAGCTTGTAGGACTTTTTAAAGCCTTGACCAAGAACTCTAACAGAGGAACAGACGCCATAATGGACATCACACAGTCCTCCGTTCTCCAGTTCTGTGATCTCTGGAGCCTCATCTGCATCAGGAAAACAGATTAACTGGCTACAAACAAATGAAATGCGCATCAAAGTCTTCTAGATCAACCTACATTTTCATTTAATCATTTACAAATACTTAGCAATGATTTTATAAAAGAAATATTTGTAAAATCCCATTCTAGGCTACGTAGAGATAATCATTTAGAATGTTTTTGTTTATTATCTCCACTTGAGACCACTTTTACTCTTTAGAATGAGTAATTGATGCATAACATGAATTTAATTTAAAGCAAAAATATAACAGTATATAAATAATACTAAAACAAAAAGTACAAATGTTCCATGCAGCCTCTTAATTAATGAGTTCATAAACCCTGTAATACTTATTCAAACAAAAAGCTGTGTAAACTAATTTTCGATAGAGTATAGCATGTCCCAATGCAGAACACAGAACAACTTATATTTCAATTATATAAAGTACCCATATACAGACACACCCACCAGACACCTGGCTGCAATCATAAGAGCCAAATCCAGGGAAGCACGAGCAGCCCCACTCTGTGCACTGTCCATTCCCGCTACACAGGCTCGGGCACCTGAGGGAAGCCAGAACATCCTGGTTCTCCTTCCTCCTGCCAACGTCCTCTACCACCATCCTCTCACACTCATTCTCCAGTAAAGGCACGGTGGCTCCTTTCCAGGCCTGATCGTCCTTCAGTAGTTGGTCTATCACACACATTTCCAATGCCTGCTCCAGCATCTCGCCCAGGAGACGCCCACAACCTAAACCCACCATGGAGTTCCTCAGGGTTCCCTCGCAGAGCCGCCGGACCTCGGATTCCGTCAGGCCTGACTCAGTAGGCCAGGACGGTACCAGCTGTTCAGGGGAGTTCGATGAAGAATGGTCCTCTGGGAAATTATACGTTGACTCCTCCAGGTCTGACTGGTGTGGAGATGATCTGGAGTTGTAATATCTACCTTGACGTCTGCTTCGGCTTGTGACACGTCTCTGAGTTTGGGATCTCTGTGGGTTTAGGACACGTCTTTGACTTTGGGATCTTTGGGGATTCATAACGCGTCTCTGAATTTGGGATCTCTGAGCATTTGTTCTGCTCCCCTGAGTTGGACGGTGTTGTGTGGGCCTGCCGGGAGGGGTGGACGTCTCTCTATGAAGTGGGAAAGACCTGATGTACTCAGCTGTTACATCCAAAGTAGGGATGATGGAGGGAGATTGGACGCGGGTAGAGGAAGAACACCTGGAGGAAATGGTAGACTGGGGCGATGCTCCGCTGGTTGACTGGTGTTTTTCTTGTTGACATTGGCAGTACTCACGGAGACTGGAGTTGCTTTCATAGATGGGGATCTTGTCAAAAAAGCTATTTCTGGGTGCCAACCTGGTTTTAAGGGAGCATAATAATCCCTATTAAGGAGGGATGCACAACAAATCAGCACCATATCAGTTATATTTTTTTATTTATCGATAGATACTGGATATACACTACTGTTCAAAGATATGGGGTCAGTCACCATAAACTTTTATTTAGCAAGGACGCATTAAATTGATCAAAAGTGACAGTGAAGACTCAAAAGATTTCGATTTTAAATAAATGTTCTTTCTATTCATTAAAAATTCTGAAAAAAATTACCATGGTTTCTTAAAAAAAATACAAAATATTTCGAAAGTCTACAAAAATATTACCTGTTTTCAACATCGATTATTAATAATAAATGTTTCTTGAGCACCAAATCATCATGGTTTCTAAAGGAAATGTGACACTAAAGACCGAAGAAATGGCCTCTAAAAATTCAGCTTCACCATCACAGGAATACATTACATTTTACAATATATTAACAAAGAAAACAGTTATTTGGAATTGTAATAATATTTCAAAATAAATGCAGCCTGGGTGAGCATGAAAGACTTCTCTCAAAAACATTCAAAAATATTTTTATCATTAGTGTATATTTTGATAGATATTGTATATTTAATTGTCTACCTGAATTTCCTAAATTTTTACATTTACATGATCAACTCTCTTAGTGTTCATCAAGAAATAATATTGTGAGGCCTAAATTCACTTGTAGCATTTAAAACTATTGATTTTATTTTAAATAACAGACTTTTCAGCTTATCAGCTATTTATTGAATGTCAGCCATAACATCACATTTATTGTTATCGCCCATAATTTTGATATTGGTGCATCCATAAAAAAAACCTAAGGCAAGCATCAATAAAACTACTGCTCATGCTTACAGTTATGTATTTGAATAAACCCCAAACCCTAAGTATTACACTTTGAATATTGATCTAATTCAACAGGGCGAGTCTCACCTCCACGCATTGATAAAAGAGCTGCTGTCCTCCACAGTCTCTCCACCCTCTCTGTGGTAGTCATTCATTGGCTGTCCATCAAAGGTCCCACACAGGCCTTCAGTGTGGCCTTGATCAGAGCCCGGGGCCCTTACAGTCAGACTCATTCCCCAGTCAGCCACGTCCGCACGCACAAATGCCCCAGACAAGAACATAATCTGGATTAAAAAAAAGCTTATTTATCGCTTTATATGGACAAAACTGTAGGTATAATAATTTAAAAGAAATAAACAAAGATGCATACTAATATACACCCAATATCACTCACAGTGACTTTGCGGCCCAGGTAGGACTCAGTAACACGAATGCCACTCTTTACCAGATCTCCGTTCTTCACAGAGAGACGTGGCTTTGTCTCTCCCGCCAGCCCGTTACACATGTCATAAGTGACCACATTACTACCATCCCTGGCTGCAAAGCCACAGACACACGAGGTGGGATGGGCGGTCGTGCCGGGACATTCCCACTGTCGCACATGTACCTCAAACAGCCAAGCAGTGCTCCTGTACAGTACAAAGGTCCCTATCTGGTAGTTATCATACCTCCTGTGAACAAACAAGCAATGTTAAATTCAATTTGCATTTAAAAATTCATTCGGTGATTCCACATCAAAAAGTGTTTTTAAAAGAGGATCTATTGTGCCCTTTTACAAAGTCTTGATTTTGTTTTTTTACTTTTCATGCTTGAAAGTTTAAAAAACATTATTTTTCACATATTTTACAGGGTTGCAGCACCTCTCTTCACAGTCTGTCAGTAACACTGTTTATAAAAGCCCCTCCTTCTGAAAAGCTCAATGTGCTCTGATTGGCCGCTCTGACTGGACCAGTGTGTTGTGATTGGTCAACCGCTTCGAGCGCGTTTTGTAAATATCACACCCTTACCATAACTTCGAGTTTCAACACACTACGAACACAATTCAACCAGGCTTCACCCCTTTTATTTTGTGTATGCCTTGGGCGGGAATTATTTAAATGAGGAATTTTGTGACATAAACGTTTCCGGAAGAAAACTCAAGATTACAATGGAGGCATTTCAGGGAGTTCAGAAACAGTGCGCACAGATATATAGAGAACAACTCCCTTTGTAGTGGACTTTGTGCTTTGTACCTTTGCACTACAGAAAGTTGAAAATGTAAAAACATATAATAGATCCTTTAGAATACATCAACGTTTATTATTGGACTATAGTTTCAGTGTGGAGTTTTTTTTACCTGCCATCAAATGTGATGATGTGAGGGTCCGTAAAAGTGTAACAGTGAGCAGATGGAACGTCCTTCACAAGAATCTGAGAGGAACATACATATACATGAATACATATAAATAAATAAATACACAATTTGTATTCATATATATATATATATATATATTATGACATAGTATTATTTATTCATAAATATGCTTTACCTAGTTTTCTAAAGATGCATTTACACATTTTCTTGGCAGATGGTTTTTGGCATACACAACAAGGCATTTGATTATATGCATACTAAATATGGATATGCTTACATAGTGTCAGAACAATTACATGTATATATATTCCTAAACTTATTTTTTATATTTATAATATATAATATATTGCATATATAATCAAATAAGACCCACCTGCACACTTTGGGGAGCATACCCATTCCACAGGAAGTTGGTGCTGATTATGGGTTTGATGTGTATTTCTGTGCTTCTGTCTCCATCCTTCCATATATCAGTCACTGCGCTGTAGTGCACAGATGCTTGGCTACAGTATCCATTATGACAAGGGGTTTGAATCAGCTCGACCTCACAGGAGGACAGAACTAAATCAACACCTAGGTCCTTCTCACCTGCCACTGGAGACAAATCTTTTAAGTACAATTTTCAGTTATAGGTGACATGGTGCAGCTGTTTCTTACAGTTAAGAGAGACATATTTTCTGGTGTAAAAACATAATTTTGTAGATTTTCAGAGCATAATAATAATAATAAGTTTTATTTATATAGCGCCTTCCCAGAGCTCAAGGACGCATGAGGGAAATTTCGGACACAATAATATTTAGGGTAAAATATTACAAGTTTGAGTTAAAGGGTGAGTCACATAAAATGTCTCCCCCAAAAACATATATTCACATTATTGTATTAAAGCAAACAAAAGAATAATTAAATATTTTTTTATTCAAATGAATATATATTTAAAGCAGTAAACAAATACTATTGTAGTATATAAATAATATTAATTTGCATATACAGTAATGAGAATAGGATTCTGGGTGACACAATGCAAAAAAATATTTATACAACATATGACTTATAAGTTAAAGGAACACTCTGACTTTTTGGGACTTTAGCCTATTCACCTTATCCCCCAGTTAGATAAGTCCATACATACCTTTTTCATCTCCGTGCGTGCTAGAAGTCTGTTTGACGCACCCACCGCTAGCCTAGCTTAGCACAAAGACTGGATGTAAATGGTTGCAGCTAGCATACTAATCCAAATAAGTGACAAAATAGCGCAAACATTTTCCTATTTACATGTTGGGATTTGTATAGTCACAGAGTGTACAAAAAACAAAGTCACATGAGACACAGACATATTTTAACCGTATAAATACTGGGAACTATATTCTCTGAAGGCGAAGCACTGTTACTTGGGCGGAGTGATAACCGCAGCACCTGAGACGTACCGTACCCAAACTCTGAACGAACTCTCTGCTCCTCACCACGGCGCGTCTCAGGTGCTGCGGTTATCACTCCGCCCAAGTAGCAGTGCTTCGCCTTCAGAGAATATAGTTCTCAGTATTTATACGGTTAAAATATGTCTGTGTCTCATGTGACTTTGTTTTTTGTACACTCTGTGACTATACAAATCACAACATGTAAATAGGAAAATGTTTGCGCTATTTTGTCACTTATTTGGATTAGTATGCTAGCTGCAACCATTTACATCCAGTCTTTGTGCTAAGCTAGGCTAGCGGTGGGTGCGTCAAACAGACTTATAGCACGCACGGAGATGAAAAAGGTATGTATGGACTTATCTAACTCTGGGGGATAAGGTGAATAGGCTAAAGTCCCAAAAAGTCGGAGTGTTCCTTTAAGACTGCAATTTTTGACTCCACCTTGGCTACTAGTAGTAAGATGCAAAGGCAAAGTGCATCTCTCTGAGGAACATGGTAAAGGTACAGTGCTCTCCACTGTTAGTTTATACTCTCTCCCATCTTCTGAAATAGACATAGCTTGTGGTTTCATCTGGAAAATATGCATAAAAATATAATAAGTATCGCAGAACTTTACTAATACCTTCCCAACAAACTGTATGTCACTGGACGAGAATTGAGACATACTTGGATCCCTGCATAAAACTCTTCACTCTCCACAGGAAGGCTTTGTATATTGGCAGACTCCAGAAAAAAACTAGTGCAACTGCAATGGATCTGAGACATAGATATATAGGTTTAGATTCATAAATATGAATTTGAATTCATGTGAATACTCAATATAAAGTGGCTACCCTGTCTCCCAGTCGCAGGTTGATCCCATCCAGCTCGATGAGAGCAAAAGTCTCTATTGTTGTGTCTTTCCTGAGCTCTTCTCTGTTGCCCTCGGGCAATAGTCGCCACCATGTCACTACATATCCCAGAGAGCTGTTCCCACTACTGTCATCAAACGTACACTTCAGGTACACGCTGCTGTCAAAGAGCTCAGCTACTATCAGTGGTACTGCAGAAGAGGAAGGCTGGAGTTCTGAGGGATAAATGACAAATACTGCATTTATACATATACAAATAATATATGCTTCAAACCATATACTTAGAATATTTAAATATATATGTGTTTTTATAAATATTTGAAGAACATTAAAGTCCTTAAAGCCAGAGGGTAACAGATCATTTGTAATATCTAATGATTGTCTGACACAGATGAAGGACACTTCTAAAGTAAGTGTGTTTAAGGATTCCACAAGAAATAAAAGTAAGTAAGATCCTCTGTTGGGATGTTTAAGACCAAGAGAAGGATCACTTCTGATCAGCTGCCAAGGCAACGCTCCATGCCACAGTCGAAACACAAAAACAACACAAATACATGAACTTCTGCTGCATTCATCTGGGGAACCTATCGGATAATATGCAGCAGTTCATTTTACTGTATTACACAAGCTCTGGAAAACATTTGGTGAAAAAAAAGAGTAATTAAAAAATTAATGGGTTTAATTTATTTTGTTTAGATAATTTCGTTTTGAAGATGCAGTTTTATAATATTGGTGGACTATGTATGGACTACTCACCACTGCAGGTTCCATCACTATTCCTTTGTGTCCCGTCACAGCTGGTTTTATTGGATTCTGACATCTCTGCGAATGTAAAATGTGATGAGGACTGAAAAGGACTGTCTTATTCTTATTTGACAATATGTCTATTTCTTATTTTTCACAGCCTTTGGGATGCATGATGGATAATCATACTAACATTTCAAATAGGCCTACTACTCATTGTTCATTGACTTGCCTTCAGCGCAATATGCCATGCATCCTTGCGTTGGTTGGAGCAAGTAAACATAAAAGTCCCCACAATTGCGTACGGTGACAGGCAGGCGAAAGAGACAGCAATCTTTACTGTCGCTTCCGAGGAACTGCCAGGTAGCGCAGGCCGTCATCTGCTTCACCTCTAGAGGCCGCGGGAGAGTCTCTCCATCTGCCAGGGAGAGCCACACTGGGGCTTGTGTTCCACACTGATTCACCTGTAGGGGTTACCGTCATATAGAAACATAACATAAAGGAGCCATTGTTCAGCAGGCTGGACTGATTACAGAGATGCACTGTACTGTACCTCCACACATTTGGTGGGCATACGGGCCGGCTTATCGAAGATCTGGAACTGATACCATCCGGGAGAGAGTGAATGATCACAAACGAGCTCCTGCAGGGCAGACTGGAGCAGCTGCTGTGAGCTGAACCTGGTGCTTCGGTATGGGCTCTGAAGAACGGTGTAACCCCCACGACTGCATTCAGGGGGCTCCACTGTAATAATACACACAGACACACACTTAGTTTTACTCAAAAACATACAGTATAGACAAGTTTGAAATTAAATTGATAGTAGTGGTAGAAACTGCAGTGCAAGACACGTCAGGTCATGTGATGTCAACAGGCGCCCTTGGGAATGCGACCTGCTTCATATCAGCTAACAGCTTTTTCTATTGTCTTCATCTAGTGGGAATTTACATCTTTTTATTGCCGTTTCTCAAAATTGCTCTTAACTTCATTAAGAGTAAAACTTTAATTAGCAAGAAAAAAAGGCCGAGGGCATCCTTTAAGTGTGATGAACATACATAATACGAGGTAATTAATAAATTGATATTAATTTTATACAACTATTAATAATGAATTTAATAATATTAAACTGCGAAAATAAATCAATAAAGCAACCAAAACTGTTGCCCAAACGTGCTCTTACGTATAGCATTTAGTCCAAGAATGTTTATCGATTTACTTAACTTACCTTTTTGACAACTGACAGTGTTGTTTAAAATTATAAATAGAATAGCAAGGCTATACTCCACACAGACGTTTAAATGCATTTCAGTCTCTAATGCTCTTTAGCATTACATTTAAGAGCGTCTCCAAACCAATAACACAATCCAGGATAATATCCCGACCGATAAGTCCCGAAATGAAAGCTGGCAAAGAAATATCTGTTGTCCCTTTGAGGAGAACGAGTGTTTCATGGGCTGCTGTCCAGACCACACACACCTCCTCCCGCTGGAGCATCTCGAGCTGACTGTCCCATTCTCCAGTGCAGCTCGTTTACACACATCCTCTACATATTTTAACCCCACCTTTTCAGTTAAATCTACCAATACAAAGGACATGTTAACGATTGTGCATTGAAATGACCATGATGAATGTATTTATTCACATTTGTAACAACGTCCCACAGTGGTGTCATTTCCACCACAATGAGTCAACGACGATTTTTTTCCCGCTCAAAAGTTAGTGTTCTTTACCAAGGAAGTGTAGGCTACTTGTCTGTAAAGAGGAGTAGCGTGGGCTATGCTTGAAATGAAATTAGATATGTGAGGAAAATAAAGAAAAATCAATGAAAGTATTACTAGCCTACTTGATATTTATTCACCACATACTTTCTTCATTTTCAATCAAGCAGTCATTTTTTTAAAATAGCAACATATAAATTAAAAGGAGACTCATTAGTAGCTAGCATGACAAATGAGTTTGAGCCATTTATAAAAATGTTTCAAATAGTCTAGCAGTACATCTCGGAGACGTCTATGCATTTACATCTGCAAGATGTGTTTTTTTGGAGTGTTTGCTCATCTGCAATACGTCGGACGTTTCCTGTTAGATGTCATATAGACATTTAGAAGATGTCATATAGACCTTAGTTTAAGATTTAGAATGTATGTAAAACTAGTTAGTGTGAAAATTGTGTTTTCAAAATGTCCACAGGTTCAGAAGTGCCCAGAGATGAAGAATCCAATAATTTATTTTATTGTCCCGTGATATGCAGTAATAATCTGTAGCCTACATCTTTTCAAGAATGTTTGTTTTTGCTCTTCTTTGTGCCATTCGTCTCTTATCAACATGTGGTGTAAAAGAGAATGTCCATCATGCACCTACCGATAGTAAGTAATGTACTTTGTTTGCCCTCAAAATTGAAGTCATGAAATATCTGTTGTTGGATTAATTATTAGACTCCACAATAAATGGCTTTGCTAATGAGCAACATCTTTCTAATTTAACACTGACCTTACTGAGCATTAACAAAAATTATTCTTCTCTGACTGTCCACTGCTGTATCAACATGACGATAATCAGCCAAAGTTCTGCTCTGAGAAAGTTAAGCACAGTCTGTTGTGGGATGCCTGCGAGACTTTGTGAAGGGATCGCATAACCAGAGGCCATCTGGTAAACTGTTTTTATCAAGGGCGTGCCACTCCTTCTCAAAGAAGATGTGAATAACATTCGTGGGATGAAGATTGAGCACTGGTATAACACCATCTGTTTCTCTACCAGGGGTGTTGACACTGTATGAAATAATTAAATTCTTCCTCCACACTGTATATTTTTAATGAATGATACTCATTAAGCAAAACCACAAAACCACAACATATTCCCAGTGTTTTTACTTTGATTTAGATAAAAGGGGTTAATGTAGCGTAACAGCTGCCACACCTAATGAGAAAAGCAGATTGTTAAACAATCAAAAGACTTTTCCATGACCCAAAGGTGTGATTAGCAATCAGAATATCACAAAGTCTAAAAGCTGCAAATGTATCAAATTGAACTAAAGTGTTGGTAACATGAAAGTAGATGCTTTAAAGGAATAGTTCGCGCCAAAAATTTGAATTATGACATTATTTTACTCACTTTCAAGTTATTCTGAACCATGCTGCTATTTTTTATTCTGGAAAATAAAAGGAGAATCTTTGAAGAACCTTTACACAATCCTTTAAATGTAATGATCATACTCCAAAATTGCATATAATTGTCTTATGGCATCGGAAGACGTGAAATATAGCAAATGAGCTGTATGGACTAAAGGTGATGATACACAGGGCAACTTTTTGAGCAATGTTGCTGGGCAATGTTGCCGTCAACGGGCAACCAGATGAGACACAGGGCCCACGTCCGATCTAAATTATCCAGATAGAAATGTATTGCCCATTTCTAATGGGAAAGTGCTCAAGCAACAATCGCTCGGCAAGATTGCCCTGCAACAAAAAGTTGCCCTGTGTATCATCACCTTATAAGGATAATGTAGGCTCCATTTTTTTAAAGATTCTTAAAAAATACAAATGTAAAGATTCTTTTGTAAGTTTTCCTTTTTGAGTGAACTATTCCTTAAAGAAAAAAAAAGGAATAGTCCATCTGATCACCTGTCAAATGATGATTTGTACTTCTTTGTATGTGACAGAACTAAAAGGAGTGTGAATGGTAGATTTGTCTGAACTGTTACAAGGGTTCTGAGGTCACATCCCCCACATGCTCTTAAGCTAAGATGCTCGTTTCCATTGTTCAACAGGTTCTTGCTGCATCTCAAGACGAGGCAGCTGTTTATAAAGGGTTGACCAAATATAGCTGTCCTACCAGCTGGACATCTGACTTGTTCTATGTGCAATAGACGGTTTGTGTTAGGAGCTTCTGCTCTTAAAAAACATAACCCCTGTAAAACCCAGCTGTGTCTTTTGACCCACTGATTCAACTTGAGTTTGGCTCTGTTACCTTTTTTCTTCTGGCCTTCATGTAAAGTTCATGGAGTAGAAATCAAGTCAATACCCTTCCACTCTAATGGCACGGTTTACTGAAGGCTTGTAAGCACTCTTTTAGAATCCTTTTTGTTATGGTTGGTCTGTTAATAACATTTTATATGCTTTTATTGTATTTTCAATATCTTAGCGTCCTCTGTTTTCTTCATCTATTCCCCATCCCGACCTCTATCTTTAAGTGAGTTGAGTGCTACCCTCTGCTGGTTTTGATTTGAAAGTACATTTTGAACTTTTGATTCAACTTACTGCAAAACTCAAAAGCAACGTCCAAAACATTTAACGCCAATGAAATCGGAGTAATTTAGGTCAAAAAGCCCAAATGAACATGAAAGAGATCAAATATGAACATTAGCTATTTATTGCAATTGCTAAAAACTTGAAAAAGAATAAATATAAACCTAAAAAAAAGTTCCACCATATACACATTATTTAGGATTATTTTTTTATTTATTAATTCATAAGATATAACTCATAGGTATTCCTTGCAATAACATGTTTCACAAAGTCTTTCATACTCAAAGTAGCTTTAATTAATAGTTTGATGGTTGCTAAGGCGTCTCTTTGTTTCCTCAACAATGTCCCCTCTGTGCTCTGTCCGCATGCAGTCTCTGAATGAGAACTTGAAACTCTTGCTGCCTGGCAACCTCTTTTTGTTGTATCCAATGCTCCATGCTGAGCTGGCTTAATTTTTTGATCAAGCACAGCAATTCAAACTCTTCACTGTCTACTTAGCATGGCTGAATGACAGCCACTCTGCTGTAAGTTGACCTTGATTTTAAGAATTCTTTCCTAAAATGTCACGTCGATAGAAATAGTTCTTGCTTCATGTATATGTATTTATCTGTCTGTCTGTCTGTCTGTCTGTCTATCTATTTGTCTGTCCGTCCGTCCGTCCATCCACAAATTTATTTATTTACTTTTGCATTTATTTTTGCCTTTATTTAGTTACACTTATTTTTGTTTTTACATTATTTGATGTCTTATTATTAACATTATTATTATTACAGTAACAAAGATTTTAGCTTTTTTTATACAGTATACCGGTAATTACATTTCTATCACCCTCTCATCATCTCGCTCCTGTTTTTGCATATGTACTGGCATTTATCTAATAAGATTCAATGAAATTCATGAAACCGTTTTATTCATTATAAAGTACATGTTTGGTCTCAGATCATTGCTCTGAACATAAGGATGTGGCTGATTCACAATGAATCTTCCTGAGCCTTTGGATACTACCCCGTCTGTTGACCTCAGAAGAAAGCTGCTCTTTTCTGTGAGTCAAAACTTGATCTCAAGCCGGAGTTGTGGACTCGTCCCGCCACACCCAGTTCCCCTTGATCCATGGAACATGAAAGCTCCTGACTTCACCCCGAAACTCTACAGATCTGTGGGCTTGCCACGGATCAAGAGCAAAAATCTTCACCTGGTTAAATCAAATGATAGTGTGGAACAAAAATCTTTTGTTTTGGAAAAGATTAAGGATGGTACTTCGATATTATCTCAACACAAAGAACAATCATTTATCACATTCTACAAACCACCAGACTCACTAGACACAAAA
Source organism: Tiaroga cobitis (assembly GCA_030578255.1). Classification (NCBI taxonomy): domain Eukaryota; kingdom Metazoa; phylum Chordata; class Actinopteri; order Cypriniformes; family Leuciscidae; genus Tiaroga; species Tiaroga cobitis. The sequence continues at coordinate 31,828,668 of CM060605.1, forward strand.
CTGCTGTTTGTGAGAGCAGGGACGAATCCTGTCGGGCCTTACAAAGATCCAAAACCTCACAACTTCAGACCTGTAAGTTTTTACAGTAAAAAGATTATTGCCAACATTATCTGCACTGCACTGTATCAACACTAGATGACAGTCTTTATAATACATTTAAACACTCCTTATCCGATTGCAGTGTGCTGAGGGAATGCCAGACATGGTGACTTCTATAGAAAAGGATCCAGACTGCTTGTTCTTAAAGTCTCAATGCCTAAAAGCAGGTGTATTATTTTCATAAGACATCATGATTGAAAACGTTTTTTTTGGGGGGTTGGTATAAATTGTGTTGCATATTATTGCCCTTGTGTTTGTACAAGCAATCTTGTACTTATCTAATAAAAAACATAGCACAAAGGTCTTTGAAACCACCCAGTGACCCAGCATGTTACTGATAAGCTTTGCATTTTATTTCAATGTCTCAACAGTCACTAACAGCCATCCTGACCTGAACCCTTCTCACAGAGACAAAATGGACACTTTCAAACCGGCAGAGCTTAAATGGGACCCAAGGCTCATACTACCAAAGATGCCATGGCCTCCAAAATCTGCATCTTATACAGTGAGCATGTAGAAAACACCCAAATCTTCTACCAATGAACAGATTTATGAACTTTTTTGGAAACATTTTACTCTCTGTGTTACAGAGGTATCGACGCAGAAGAGGTGTATATAGTGCCTTAATGGACCGAATTGAAGAAAAGTTGACCAACTCCTGGAGGAAATGAATTTGTTTTAAGAGAAAAGAAAGGAGGCTGCTGTTTTGTCTATAGCCTACTGTTTATTCACTCACATTATTGATGTTTATTACACACTTTCTGTTTCTTTTCTTTCTTTTTTTTATTTTATAAACTGTACAAACAAGCAAACAGGCAAAGATTTGTTTTATATTGCACAAACAAAATAAATGTAAGAACTGCAATTTATTATACAAACGAGATGTTAATTAAATTTTGTTTATAATATTATAAATGTTATTAAATATATTATAGTATTATAAATTTAAATTAAAGACTTAATAGTTGCAGCAATTGTAGCTTTCTCATTTTTTCTTTTTGTATTCATTATGGGCGCATGACCTCCGTTTGCGTTGACCAATCATTTTAAAGGTAAACAAATGAGCTGCTGCGTGTGCGCGTGCTGCCTCAGTCAGTCAGCACTGCAGCACGCAGAGCAGAGCTACTACTAGGGCGTTAAGGCGTTAATGAATGAAGTATGACGTCTGAACGGTAAGTTGAATGGGCGACTGTGAGTTTAGTTTTAAAACTTTTAAGAAAAGATAATGGGTACAGACTCATCTTTATTTTCTATAAAAGCTAATTTTTGTCAGCGCGTCATGATTAATTCATTATACTGGCCCCTGGCGCGAGCTGCGGTTCATGCGCTTTAAACATCCACACATTTTCTCCAGAGCTGCTGTCACTTTGATTAAGGTAATATTTGCAGAGTATACGGATTTAGTCACTGTTTAGGATGGATAAATACGACGTCTGCGTGGACTTAAGTTGCATTGAGAAAAGTTTCGATTCGACAGGTGGATTGACTTCCAAAGAAACTAACTTTACGTGCTCAGCAGAACTCTTATCGCGCTCGCTTTCATTGTTGGACCACCCTATTTATCAGTTTCTAGGAAACAATATTGCGTCATGAGTTAATTACATTGTGCACTGGGATCTTGTGGGTTTACAACACACCCATGTTCATATTAATATATTTTTTACATTAATGAAATGCTCCTTCTCGAAATGTGTAACGTTAGTTAGGTAAACTACTTTATGACGAAGTAGGCTATTGTGTTTGAAATGTGCGGATTGATATGTACTTTTATATAGACTTTGAGTTTATGTTACTACTCTCCTAAACGTACTGTAAATATATAAATATAACATTTAATGTAATTTTAATGAACATATTTAGGCACTGCTTTTAACCTTTTCTGTCAGATATAGTGGGACAGAAGTCAATGAAAAGTGGTAAACATTCGAATTGCATTTCTACGAAAAGCCATGTCATATTAGCCTAATGGAATACTTCACCCAAAAATTAAAATTTACTTAATACTTACCCTCAAGTTGTTCCAAACCTATACGAGTTTCTTTCTTCTGTTGAACAAAAAAGAAGATATTTTGAAGAATGTTGGTAACCAGTCAGTTGACGGCATCCATTGACTTCATAGTATTTTTTTTCCTACTATGGAAGTCAATGGCTACCATCAACTGACTGGGTGAACTGTCCCTTTAAAGTCCCCGTGAACCGGAAGTTGCAAAGGACTGTTCTCCAGTGTTGTGACGTATTTCCGAGAGAAACGGAATACAAAATGAGGCAAACTAGTGGGCGTGGCTTTTCTTCCAACTAGCACCTGATTGGATCTAGAAAAGTAGGTGTTTTCATTCAGCCTGTCTACTGTCAGTTGGAGGGGAGTGGTTACGGATGTTAAGCAGACACCTAAACCGTCAAACCTACATCATCAGGGAAGGTCCTCCAATGCAGAGGGGAGGGGACATTTCAAATTTTGATTAAAGATTATGAAGCCAAAAAATTTTTTTGTGTGGATTCACTTGCATGGATGAATTGTTCACCACAAAACGACCAATTTAGGCAAACAAAGTAAGTATGGTCAATTTTGAATTCATGGGGACTTTAAGGTGGTCAGGTCACGTTGGTGTTTGGAACAATACTGGTTATTTAGTTGCGTAAAGCGGTTTTGCAGCACTAACCAGCTTGAGCAAGGTCTATCATGTTAGTTTAACCCTTACCAGCTGGTAGTCCAGTCTTAATTTTGATCTGTTTGGACCAACTACGTTGAAACCATTGTTTGATATGGTCTATGAAGGCTCATGACAGTATAATGATTTAGGATCATGCATCAGATTTTTTTTTTAAAAAGTAACCCACTTTACCTGAAAGTCTCATTTTGTTTGACATGTAAAGATAAAGTGGGTTAGTATTTGAAACAGATCCACACAAATAATTAATTGTCATCATCATTATCCAAATTGTATTAAATCATTCAATCACCATTTAAAAACCACCATGTGCTTATGTATGACCTTTTAGGCACGCATTGGATGTGCAACTGGGATTTTGGACCTATGGAACATCATCCTAAACTCCTGTTGTTCTCACACTCCTGAGGGAAATGGGGAACGTAATATCAGAGCAACCCAACTTTCTTTCCAGTCTTCCGTTCTGTAATTCTCTTCATATCTCTATTCTGGGTCTGGACTCAGCTGGCAAAACAACAGTGCTGTACCGTCTGCAGTTCAATGAGTTTGTCAACACCGTCCCCACCAAAGGTTTCAATGCAGAGAAAGTCCGATTAGCTGTCGGGGACTCACAGACAGTGACGTTTCACTTTTGGGACGTCGGCGGCCATGAGAAACTGCGCCCTCTCTGGAAGTCCTATACACGATGCGCAGATGGCATCATGTTTGTTGTGGACTCTCTGGACTGGGAGAGGATGGAAGAGGCTAAGACGGAGCTTTACAAAATTGCTCGCTCCTCTGAAAATCAAGGAGTGCCTGTGCTGATTATTGCAAACAAGCAGGACTTGAGACAGGCTCTGTCACTGTCCCAGATAGAGACCATGCTGGCGCTCAAAGAACTGGGACCCTCTACGCCATGGCACCTGCAGCCCACCTGCGCCATCATTGGTGATGGTCTCAAAGAAGGACTCGATAAACTTCATGACATGATCCTAAAACGAAGAAAGATGCTCAAACAGCAAAAACAGAAAAATAGACCATAAATGTATGGGTGGGAAAAGAACAATAGTTGTGAACTGTCATTTTTATGTGCCCAGAGTTGGTCAAAAAAACCAACATGCACTTTAGTTGTTTACTTTCTTGTTGTTTACTATCACTTAGAAATATATCAACTTAATATAAAGTTTTTTTTTAATTATCACACTGAAGGATGATTCATGTTGTTGGTTTTATTTAGAATGTATTTGCAATAAAAGGGCTTTCTATGTTTATTCTAAATTGTCACATGTTGTAATAATTGCACATTTTTAAGTCATTTTAGGTTCAGGTAATATTTTCTTATGCTATCATGGTAGAGGAATAGCTTGCCTAACAATGAAAAATCTGTCATTTACTCATGATCATGTTGTTTTTTACTGAATAATGACTTTTCAGTCTGTTCCTCACACAAAGCTATTGTGATGCACAACATACAGTATCTGTACCATATTAGTTAACCGCCGAGACAGTTATTTGTGCATGCTATTTTCCTTTATTCCTTTTAAATTATATTACCATTATGCTCACTTAATCTTTATAAACACTAATAATTTAATAACACCGTTAAATATAATTTCATACGGCTCCGTTATAATGTGATGCCTAAATTGATTTTATTTTATTTATTATTTATATAATGGTGGTAAAGAATTTCAATATTGGTTTTGGCTTCTAAGTATGGGCCAGAATTTTAATATTGGTGCATTACTTATGGCATGGCTTTAGAAAACTTATAATGAACAGCAGTTATATGGAGAGCTTTTATGATACTTTCATGGTGCTTTTGTGTCACTTTTAAAGGACGAAAACTTCTGTCCCTGTTTATAATTGCTTGGTCTTTCAGAATTTCTCCTTTTGTGTTTCATGGCAGAAAGAAAGTCATAGGCCTACAGGTTTGGAACGACAGGATGGTGAGTAAATGACAGAATTGGTATTTTTAAGTGAACTATCCCTTTAAAAAGCATGAGTACTTGGAGCTTTGCACCACCACATTCTTCTTTGGTTCAGTAACACTAAGGTGAGAGTGGAATGCATCGTAGATTACAAGACTTTGGGCCCCTCTATCTGTTTTCAGATTAGAAATGACCCTTTATCTGTGATGCATCTCCCTTTGCAGGCATCAGAAACCCAGAAATAGCCCAACTGGATGGGGATTTATAGGATTTGCCTGCTGTGTCACATGCGCCCCTAAATTCCAGAGCGACTGGGACTCTCTCCCCCATTCCATTGATGTCAGTAATGCTGAGCTGGGATGGTGACAGACTGGAAAAAAATCTGCAGTGCAGTTTTCTTTCCCATACTTTCGCTAGACCGATACTGAACTGCAGGTCAGTATCACACTGTTTGTGCCCCAAAACACTTTTGTACACTTCAAACAAACTTATGAATCTTATAGCGTCAGATTAAAATATCAAACCAAATGACATCTGCACATAGATGTTTACAGGCTCTAGGAACCAACTATATATTTTTTGTATAGTTCGGTAAGGTATTTTTTACACGGGTAGTACTAACGTTTGACAACCACAAAGTGTTCAAACACGTTGAACAGTATAATTTAAAACCTAACAAACTTTAATATTTTGCTTGTGTTTGTTAGCTCGGAAATGCCAATGGATTTATTTTGTATCTAATGCAATGACATTGATGCATTTTTATCTAGCCCTTAGTACATTGTGCAGATATTTTTCTCTAGACGGGGGAAACAAAAAAAAAGAAAGAATAGATTACCATGTGACTGCTTGTAAACGAATAGGGTGTAACAGAAAGAGGGAGTCTTTTTTGTTATAATGGTGCTTTTCTAGAAATACAAAATGCTTGTTGTTGCTTTTAAACAATTGTAAGGGGACTTTCACTTGTCAAAGCAGTTTTAGACATCGTTTCAAGGAAAACTGTGAGCTTGTGTTCAGTTATCTCAGAAACCCTGCAGTGCAGTCTATGAGATTTTGTGGGAAAGTGAGAGGTGTAGCGACCTGGCTCTCCACGCAGGCCCCCCTCCACTCCCCCGTCTGTATCTGATGACAGTGTGTTGGCAGGCTGCTTTTGTTCAGCTCTGCTCTCATCTCATTCCAGCTTGAAGGATGAGCTCGGGGTAGATGGGGGGTCTATAGCTGTTTTCCCTGTTCTTTTGTCTGAAAAATAATTCTCAGTGGGTTCAAAAGGGTGCTGCGCTCATATTAGAACAAGTGTTCATTCTGACAAACATCATGAGATTAAAAGACTTTATGGGCTAAATAAGTAATGTTTTGGTCTTTTAGAACCAAGTAAACATCATGTTCTGTATAGTCGCAAATGTCTGGTTTATATCAGTGTGCTGTCACAGATAATGTGATCACCACAAAGATCGTAATCTTGTTTAGCGGGGTAAACACTGATTGCATTTAATCCTTATGGCTTTAGTTGTCATAAGGTCTGTATTCATCCTGATGCTTGTTAGTCCAGCCATGTTTGATCCAGTCTCAGCAATAAATTGCTGAGTTGAGAACTAGCTGGTGCTTGTCTTAAAGATACATTGGTATCTGCGTTCCCACGGTCATGGAAACCTGGATACTTTTTATTTAAAATAGCGATTTTCAGACCTGTGAAAATTGGTAAAATCAGAATAAACATCTTGTTAATTTTAACTGTAAATATCGTTTTTTTAAGCTACTGTATATTATTGCTTTTTTAACAATTCAAAAGTTTGGGGTTTGTAAGATTAAAAAAAAAAAAAAAAGTTTTTAAAAGAAGCTTTTGCTCAACCAGACTGCATTCATTTGATCAAAATACAGTAACGTATTACAATTTAAAATAACCCTTTCTTATTTAATATATTTTAAAATGTAATTTATTCATGTAATGGTAAAGCATAGTCTTCAGTGTCACATGATCCTTCAGAAATCATTCTGATTTGCTGCTCAAGAGACACTTATTATAAATGTTGAAGCATTTATTTGAAATAAGTTTTTTTTTTTTATAACAGTGTAAAAGTCACTTTCAATCATTTGGATCCTTTCTGAATAACTTTTTTTTTTTTTTAATCCTTCTGACCCCAAACTTTTTGAGTTCATAAATGAATTCGGTGTTATTCAGTAAATAATATCTTTATCTATCATATGGCTTCAGAAGAGAACAGAACTTATAACAACTTATGAAAAAGATATGGCATAAACATTTCAAGGTCCAATCTCTTCATGTCCATCTTGCTCAGTAAGTGTATTGATAATATTTCCTGTGATTTACAGTATTTCCATTGTCACATGGAAGCTTTTTCTGAGTGCTGCATTTGTCTTTGTGCAGAAAGTGTTTCTAAAGTTTCTCTAGTTATTTAATCTGTTCTGCCGCGTAATTGCTGAAAAGAATTTAACTGATTAATTAAAGCTGTAATATGAGGAAAGTGTTACACTATAGTGCATGTCAGGGAAAGAGCTAAGCAAAAAAAGAACCTCATGTGAATAAAAGAACAACTCCGTCAAGTCAGACTAGTTTTGTTCTTCAGAGGAATTTGCTTTTTCTGTAGTGTGAGTTCCCCCACCCTATTCTTCCTTGCTGTTTATGTAGAATGCTTTGCTAAAGTTAGTTTAGCCGATATGTGACATTCTCTTAAAATGGAATTTTTTAACCTTTAGTTCAGGGAAGGTCAAGAAGTTTAGTTAAAAAAAGGCGAGTTATCAGATAAATGACTTCAGGACTTTTGGCATGGAAAACAAATGTGCATATAGCGTTTTTTCCCCAACAATTTGGCAATTTCAAAAGTACAATTGAACTAAGATGTGGATGTTTTTTCTGTTGACTGTTAACAGCTCAATAGACAGGTCTCTGCAGATCTCAGCAATACCAAGTATTTAACAATATTGCAATAGAAATTCATTTTAAGAGTGAGTCAGCATGCATGTAGAAACATGCTGAAACATACACAATCAGCTTTTCAGACGACAAAATAATTTTTCACACAACGGGGTGTTAAAAAAGGTCTACAGATACAGTATGCATTGCATCAAAGGGTTTTGGATGCCTGTATATTTTTTTTCATCCGAGATCACAATCAAAGGAATGTCATGAATGAGAATATATCCCATGTTTACTCCTTTTCTTTGTGGGACACCAGGTGAATTCAAAATGAGAATAATAATATAGAAATTTAAAAGTTTGTGATCAGTAAAATATTTTTATGTTTTTGAAAGAAGTGTCTTATGTTCATCTAAAAAGAGTAATACTGTGAAATATTATTAATTTAAAAGAACTGTTTTCAGATTCAAGGCTGTATTTTCAGCATCATTACTACAGTCTTCAGTGTCACATGATCCTTCAGAAATCATTCGAATATGCTGATTTGCTGCTCAAGAAACATTTATTATTATTATCGATGTTTAAAATAGCCTGAGCTTAATATTGTTGTGTAAACCATGATACATTTTTTCAGGATTCTTTAATGAATAGAAGTCTAGAAATAGAAATGTTTTGTAACATACATTTCTTTACTGTCACTTTTGGAGTTCCATATAGTCCCCTTTCACTTCCATTTTATGGAAATGAAGATTTTCATTCAGAAATTCATCTTTTGTGTTTAACGGAAGAGAGACAGTTTGGAATGACATGAGGTTGAGTATGAATGAATTTTCTTTGAGTAAATAATGTAGCTTTATTATACAATTTTAGAGTTTGCTTAGAGTTTGCATAGCCTATTAACAGTTACCTACATTAGCTATACAGAAACTCCTATAGTCAATGTGTAGTAGGCTAATGTATCTTTGTTTGTTATACTATATTGTTAAAGTGTGTCATGTTTTCCTTCTAACTAGACCACTCTGTTGGAGAACACTAATGTTTTCTCTGTCAGTTTCTGAACCGCAGCTGTTTGCAGGTCTTTTCCAGACGGCTGTTCTCTCCTCTGGAGCTGTGAGTTACTTGAGCTTGTTCGCTCCTTTGGGGGACGCATGACGTGGGCACTGTTGTGATTTTCTGTGTGCTGTGGCAAAACTTTTTTTTCCACAGGGCACAGGTGCTTCCTTCTGAGGAAATCAGAGGTGTCCCGAACAACACTGTGTTATCAGCAACTCTCTCAGTGAAGAATAAACAGCGATCACATGGAAAACAGGAATCTTGCTCTGTCGGATGCACAGTTCCCCTAAACACCGTTCTAAGGTCAGTTCACCTTACCTGGATTTAAAGCTTCAATATCACATCAGAATGTTAAATTGCATCAGCACTTTGGTTATCTAAACTAGTCACAGGGAGGAAATCCTGTTTGTTGCAATTTGGTCACGGCTGTGTAAATAAAGACTTCATGCATATCACTTGCAAATGATCTATCTTCTTGTAAAATAATCATTATGACTGCATGACTTCCAGTTCTCATTTTCATCTGGTCTCTTGATTTCACTAAAGGAAGTAAAAAATGTTGGTTTCATATGTCTCATGAGAACGGTTTTGCTTATCAAGGGCATATATATGTGACTAAGAATATTAGATTTAGGCAGTCATTTGTTGTGGAGTCTTTTAATAAAAAAGTCTTTAAATTTGTTGTGGAGCTCCTAAATGTAATAATTGACACACACATACCCATACCCATAAACATATATAGTTCAGTGTAACCTCTATTATATATATATATATATTTACACAGTAGTAATAATGATACTAATACATTTAAATATTAAATTAATTTGAGTAATAAAAGAAATTGCTTATATAATCAGGTTTTCTCTTTAGTTTTCTTTAATTAGGAGAGTTTCTCACTACACAATATTTTAATTGTCATGTCTTGTGTGTTTGTACACTCTTAGAATAAAAGATTCTGTAGAACCTTAAAGGGTTCTGCAAGACAGTGCCTCATATAGGGTTCTATATATGTTCCCATCATTGAATCATTTTATGGATATAGTTTTAATTAATTTTTAATTTAAATTTAATATTATGAATTAAACAGCTTGTAAACACTTAATTACTAGATTTTTTTTTTTTAAATATTAAAAATTAAAGTGAAAGTTTTTGCCATAAAGGGTTCTATAAAATTGTGTCAAGAACCCGGGTTCTAGAACCCCATTGAACCTTTTGTTCCCTAAGAGTAAGTTGCTTTGGATAAAATCATTTGCTAAATGAATGAATGTATATAAAAAGTTTTAATATAAACTTTTTAAAATCTATATTGATAGTAGGTACAAATGCATATTTTCTAGTCTATAACACTCTCACGGTATGCAGTGTGAGACACGTGAACATCAAAATAACAGTGACCACAAACATCTATAGTCATAACACAATTTTTAAAGCTATTTTCTAAAATTCAAACAAAAAGGGGGGAAACATCCCTATCAGTCAAGTTTTCCGTAATGGCTCTGATCCTCCGTTTAAGCAACATCCTGCCATGTTAACAGGTCTTCATTACCAGTGACTCATTTCCTTTGAGGATGTTACACGTGGTGAACATGACTTGATTAGCGCCGCACACATGCACACACTCGCACACTCTGATACAATTAAGGGAAAGAGACTTCTGACATGATGTTCTGTCAGATGCCCCACAGTGCCTGCAGTTTACTTTCCCCTTACTGGAGAGGATGCAGCTGCTAATGTAAAAAAAGAAAAGGGAACTAATAATAAACAAATTTTATAGCATTGGTTAATGTTTATTTATGAATTTACCATTGCTCAGTGTTAGTTCATGTTTATAATGCATTTAATATTAATCTATACAACTTTAAATGTTAAAAATGCATTAGATTATGTAAAAAAATAACATTAACCAATAATAAATGTTTAGTTCATGGCTATTTATTAGTACTTATAAAGCACATATTAATGCCATTCTACATCCCTTAATCCTACCCAATACCTAAATTTAACAACTACCTTACTAACTATTAATAAGGAGTAATTAGGAGTTTATTGAGGCAAAAGTAATAGCTAATAGTGAAAAGTGTGATCAAAAATCATTTTCTTCCTCTGTATTTTTGTCTTGTTTTCCAAAACAAGTATCTAAACATTCTTAAATCAAGATACATTTAGTTGATAAGCTAAATTAATTAAGTTTTTTATGTATTCAAATGAAGTGATTTGAATGCCACATCATCTATAAAATAAAGCTAGCTACATGTCAATACTATGCAGCTAGTGACATGAATAACAAACTTTCCCACAGAATGCAGTGGAATGTTTAAGGAGAAGAGATACAACTTATTCTTAGTGTCACAAAGTTATGCCATATGATACATAAGCTGCTTATGTGCTTACTGATATGAGAGAAACAGACCTAATCGTTGTCACATGAAAATATATTTTTCTGTACTTTTTATATATATATATATATATATATATATATATATATATATATATATATTGTAACGGTCACCAGCTGGAGTGCCCTCTAGAGCCACCAGAGGGGGCTCCACAATAGACTATGATCACTTCCTCACAAACTACATTTCCCATACTCACTGCCTGGACTCATCATCACTGATCACATTCACCTGTACCTCATTGTCACTGATTGTATTCACCTGTGTCTTGTCATCCTGCTAGTCTCAGTCTATTTATACCATGTTCATTCACTCACCGTGAAGTCTTGTTGTACTGTGTGTCTGCATTTCCGAGCGTTTTCCCGTGTTTGTTTATTGCCTTTTTGACCTTGGACTGTGTACCCCGTTTCCTGATCATTCTGTTTACCCTGACCTGGATTGTTTACTGGACCTTGCTTCTCGCCGCCTGCCTCGACCATTGCCTGTTATCTGGTTTGTTCTCTGTCTTTTCTCCATTGTCCTGTTTGCTGATTCTTGACCCTGCCTGTACGACTATTCTATAATAAAGCTGCATTTGGATCTTCACCTCCAAGTCTCGGAGCAGTTCGTAACAGAAGACTTCGCCAACAGTGATCCAGCAGCGACGACCGAACTCACCAAAATAAATCCAGCAGCACAAATTATGTGCCTCCGTCAAGGAGATCGATCCATCGGGGACTTTATAATGGACTTTTTGGAGCTAGCTCACTTGACCTGGATGGATGAGGTATGTCTCATGATCTTTTTTCGTGGAGGACTATCCGAGCCACTCAGCTCCTTAATGCCATTCCATGACCCTAGCGGGACTCTTGAACAGTATATAGACTTAGCATTACAGCTGAGTGGCTCTGAATTCACTGTGGGAGTCGCAGTGGATGAATGTAACACTTATGCCGAGCCAGAGGCCGTCCACGTCACGCCTGCACAGCCAGAGGCCGTCCACGTCCCGCCTGCACAGCCAGAGGCCGTCCCCGTCCCGCCTGCACAGCCAGAGGCCGTCCCCGTCCCGCCTGCACAGCCGGAGGCCGTCCCCGTCCCGCCTGCACAGCCGGAGGCCGTCCCCGTCCCGCCGGCACAGCCACAGCCGGAGGCCGTCCCGCCGGCACAGCCACAGCCGGAGGCCGTCCCGCCGGCACAGCCGGAGGCCGTCCCGCCGGCACAGCCGGAGGCCGTCCCGCCGGCACAGCCGGAGGCCGTCCCGCCAGCACAGCCGCACAAGAGACGCTGGACGTCACTTCTGCCGAGCCAGAGACGCTTGACGTCACTTCTGCCGAGCCAGAGACGCTTGACGTCACTTCTGCCGAGCCAGAGACGCTTGACGTCACTTCTGCCGAGCCAGAGACGCTTGACGTCACTTCTGCCGAGCCAGAGACGCTTGACGTCACTTCTGCCGAGCCAGAGACGCTTGACGTCACTTCTGCCGAGCCAGGGCTATGTAACGATCACCAGCTGGAGGGCCCTCTAGAGCCACCAGAGGGGGCTCCACAATAGACTATGATCACTTCCTCACAAACTACATTTCCCATACTCACTGCCTGGACTCATCATCACTGATCACATTCACCTGTACCTCATTGTCACTGATTGTATTCACCTGTGTCTTGTCATCCTGCTAGTCTCAGTCTATTTGTACCATGTTCATTCACTCACCGCGAAGTCTTGTTGTACTGTGTGTCTGCATTTCCGAGCGTTTTCCCGTGTTTGTTTATTGCCTTTTTGACCTTGGACTGTGTACCCCGTTTCCTGATCATTCTGTTTACCCTGACCTGGATTGTTTACTGGACCTTGCTTCTCGCCGCCTGCCTCGACCATTGCCTGTTATCTGGTTTGTTCTCTGTCTTTTCTCCATTGTCCTGTTTGCTGATTCTTGACCCTGCCTGTACGACTATTCTATAATAAAGCTGCATTTGGATCTTCACCTCCAAGTCTCAGAGCAGTTCGTAACATATATACACAGTGTGTATATATATATATATATATATGTGTGTGAATATTTGTTGATGCATTGTTGTTTCATACACTGTGTGTGTGTATATATATATATATATATGTATAAAAAGTACAGAAAAATATATAATTTCATGTGACAACGATAAAATACGTTCTTTTTCCTGCAGAATGACTACAGTGTAAAGCCTGCTTGTCGAGCACCTTACCAGCAGGAGCCAGACATAACCAACCACATTTCCTCAGCTCTGATAAAGACCCCCTGGAGACCCGAGTCTCCTGTTTACAGTGAGCAGTTTTGGTGTAATAAATGTTGATTTTGTTCAGGACGTAATTAGTGCTGTGGGCTTTGAAACCATGAGCGTGGGCAAACATGTTCACCAGTCTCAACAGTGCTGTCCTCCAGGGATTCAAGTTACTGCAGAGTCCCTATAGCACAGCAATTATGCTATATGCTAATAATAATTACATATCTCTGCTTCTTTTGCCTTTTAATTTGGCTGATTAGACTGTCAGCGTCATTGCTGCATTACAGCTAAACCCACAGTCACAGCCTCCTCCCAGAGAAGAGGATTTTGTCTTTTAACTTTTGTTTTTCAAAAGACTCTCTTTTCTATAAAACACACTATTCTTGAGAGAGTGTTTTTGTCTGTCATTAGTCTTGCTTGCTTTTCATCTTCACAAGGGACACGCCATTCCAGTTTGACACTAATTTGTAATCTCAAAATATTCAATGTTGATGTATATATATATATAAATAAATATGTATGAATGTAGTTTGGTCTTGTTTTAAAAGCGTTAACAAAATTAGCTTTTTATGTAAGACCTTATATAATGTTTCAGCTTTTAATTGTTTTAATGTTTGACTTAACGGTATACGAGTTTTGTATCAAAGTATCCAAAAACCCCTTACAGTGTTATTTTTTCAATTGTGCACTTCTATTATCCTAAATGTTTCCAAGAATTTGTAAATTCAGAGAAATTCACAATTTTAAAAAGTGCCTGTCCCTGTTCACACTTGTCGCCTGTCAATGACGTAATATCCGCGTTATCCCTGGTTTCCGCTTGTACTGCCATAATAACCGTGGCGACATATTATGTGGACTGGACAACTGCGTATCGTCTAGCGGCACGTTGTTGTTGTTTCGTTCAAACATTATGGACGATGGCAAGTAGACTTTGGGACAAAACGTTTTCGAGATGCCGAGAGCTCCGCATCCGCAACTTACTTCCACTTGACAGAGACGCCGCTCTTGCATGTACTTTATTAGACAGGTGAGGTAATGTACATAAAACTAATCAATGTTATATAGCTCAACATGATGAAATATTAGAATATGATCAGTATGTGATTCTTTGAGCTTACTAACAAACTACACATAGAATAACAACTTTCAACACACTCAAATGCTGTTTAGTACGTTAGTGTAACGTTAGACCAAATGAAACAGCGCTGCGTTACCTCACAAGTTTCATTCGTCAAATAAACTGACCTGTGGGAGTAGTAATTCAGCACTTGCGGGTAACGTTAGTTCGGTAGAATGAAATGTCCTTATTCCTTTATATCCGCAGGACTCTCGTGTGGCGTTGATATCTGTCTCTTATTAGCAATCGCGACCTGCTTCATACCACAGTCATGTTAAAAAACATGAATGTTTACATTTACACTCACATTATTAGATCCATCAGCATGACAGCAAGTCCCATCATTCCGTCATCAACCTACGCCTTTGTTATAATAAGAGGTTAGCGACCCCTAGCGGCAAAAAAACAAAACAAACATTGTAGCTTTAAAGTAAGTAACCTGGTTGCCTTGACATTTTAAGTTAATTAAAATGTTAAAAATGTAATTAATGCAATGGAGATTGGTTTAATCAACAGAAACTTAAAATATGATGTTATCTAACCAAATAAATGATCTGAGTTGATTGGACAAAAGAAAAATTGTGATAACAAATCAGTAAATTTTACAGTACTTGTAGTGCACAATGGCAAGTTTCACATGTAAGCTATAGTACACAAATTAGTACTTTTTTAAGTAGGAGTTTTTCCTTTATTTATACCAACCACACTTTTTGTTTTATTAAAATAAATCTGTTCATCTTGTCTCCATTGAGATTTTTATCTGCCATTGGTCTTACATTCGTGGGACTATTCCCACGATATTTAATTGTTATTCTCCTGAAACATGTTATGAATAAGAGAATTGAATCTAATAATCACATATATGTGATATTAGATATAATAATATACACAACACAAATATATGTTGCTGTAGAAAGTTGCATTGCCCTCTAATGGTGATACGTTGTCATTGCTTCAAATTGCTGTAAACTTATTTATTTACTGCATTCAAATCCTTTAATGCAGCAGATGAAAACTGCAGGTGGAAAGGAAAAATACATACTACTATTTGTTTTTTAAATTATCCTCCTGAAAATCCACATGCAGCAGCACTACGTTTAACAACATGGATGGTGTTACCTTGGTGTTGTGCTATAATTAGTTTTTGCCAATACAATTAATTGCTTTCAATCCGATGAGCTCAACTTTAGTTTCATGAAACCACAGTTTTCTTCCAAATGGTTTCACTTTTGCCACATGGCTTCAGCGGCTTTCTTGTAGCTCTCCAAAGAAGCCTGTATCTTGTTTCTTCTCCCCCACAGCCTCTCCAACTTTCTCTTTCTAACAACCGCTGTTTTAGTTATGAGACTGATATTACCTGTGCAGTCATACATTGAGCATTGCTGAATCTTAAAATGAACACCCAGTGTACCTTGTTAGCATCTTTAGTGTGACTTCCCATGATAATTGATTTCCTCACCCAATTTAGGTTGCCAGAATACAGCGGGATGATTAGTTGTCAATTAAGCCACTTTTATTTATAAGACCATAACTTTTTTCCCTTTTTTTCTCCAATTTAAATGTGTTTTGATTTGTTTGCATCACTGGAGGCTGATTTAATAGTGCATTGTCATAATATACTGTGACCAGCTTATAACTTCTTAAATATTTTTTTGTGACCCTAGAGGGGGAAAAACTATATTCCTTATCATTTTTGATATTCCGTTATGCAGAAAATGTAGAAATACATTTTTTTTTTAAATTCCCGCTGCAGATCTATTGCATACAAATAGCAAAAATACATTTGAAAGTTGCAAGTATCAATCTTCCAACACAAAACTTCCTTAAATCAGATGATCAGATAATGGTATTCATAACAATAAAGAGGTTTGTTGCAACTGTGCGCTGAACCTTATTTATTAAGGACTTGTTCTGACATCTTTTTTTTTATATCAAACAGAGAAATAATGCCAAAAATAATATGATAATAATATTTAAGTGTAGATGCATGTACCAGGAAGGGAATACTATTTATGGTTGTATGAAACATGAGGTCCAGTACGTCTGCACGATTTCATTCTCTAGATGGCGCCATTGCGTCTCGTATATGAAGGAAGCAACGGACAAGAAATGATAGTCAAAAGTGTAGTCCATCATATTATAATCCATACTCGAGAGCAAAAAGTAGAGTGTTTATCCATATATAGCTAAGACCATGCTTGATTTTATGCTTTTTATTGAAAGAAAATGCGTATTGATATAATTTGTTTATTCGTTATATTGGCCTATACCAAATCTGAATAGTGACCAAAAACTTTTAAAATAATTACAGGACCACATGTCATGAGATATCTTTGCAAATAATCTCAGCCTGCAATTTGTTTTCCTCTCTCACACTCTCTGTCTGGCTCTACACAAATAACACTTCGCAGCTTGCAGCGCGCGCACTCTCACGCTCCGCACAAACAACAACACTTGTTCGGGCGCGCGGCGCGGCAGCCTGCTTGATATGCACGCTCACAGCCGCACGCTAGGCCATCGCTTTCTGACAGTCTTGTGATTAATTAACATCCAGTTCGTAACCCCCCAAATTAGCGCCGGAGCACACGGGCTAATGAGCTCACTGTGATCCTGTAGGTTACAATAACTCCATCAGACCAAGCACAGGCACTGCGCGCTCACTGGACTGGAGCTCATCATGCTGTAGTTGTTCGCAAAAGTTGGTAGGCTACTTGATAATTAAATAGGCCAGAGTCGGACCAAGGCTACTTGTCACACTTTTGCTCCGGTTTCTTTTTGAAGTCAATTACTGTTAGCTCTAAAAGGCTATTGAACATTTCCATCATTGTTGGCCAGGAAAAAAAGATTAATTAAAGGGATGGTTCACCCAAAAATAAAAAATGTCATCAAACATTGTTGTTTCAAACCTGTATGAGTTTCTTTCTTCTGTTAAACACAAAAGAGTATATTTTGAAAAATGTTGGTAACCAGACAGTTGACGGCACCCATCAACTTCTATAGTAGGCTCACTAGGCTGTTATTTTTGGTAACACTTTATTTTACAGTGTCCTTGTTACACGTTACATTTACTTACCATAGTAATAACAGTAAATTATGCATAATTACATTAAACTAACCCTCAACCAAATCCTAATCCTACTCAATCCCTTTAGTAAGTACATGTAGTTAATGAATATTACACAGTACTTACACTGTAACAATGACACCTTAAAATAAAGTGTAACCTTTTTTTCCTACTATGGAAGTCAATGGTTGCCGTCAACTGTTTGATTACCAACATTCTTTAAAATATCATCTTTTGAGAAGAGAGAAACCCGTGCATGTTTGGAACAATTTGAGGGTGAGAAAATGACAGAATTTTCATTTTTGGGTGAACTATCCATTTAAAAACAATAACCTGTCAACAATAGTGGGGCATGTTGTCACACTGTATGGGGTAGGTTATTAAATTGTAGGCTATATGAAATGAATTTTAGACCTTTATTCTATGATTTTTATAAATATTTTCTTAAAATTAAAGCAAAAAAATGTGTAAAAAAGTGTAGAACAAAAACATCAAGCTATTGTTTCTGTGCAAACTGTAATGAATTGTCATTTCTTTTGAACATGCGCTCACGTGTCCATATTATCCCCTGGGACGCCATTAATCCGCCCCACGTCCATCGGCCATTTTCATTGGGTGAGGGAGGGGGGGAGAGGGGGTGGGGGATTCAAGTTTTTAGTTCACTCTTTTTAAAACGTGAAATGCCATATTTATAAGCCCGTATTTATAAACACATTTGCATAGATCAAGATGAAAAAGTTGTTTGAATTGGGGGGCCATTTGCATTTGGCGAAGCATATGGCAGAGCTGCGGAAGCCACGGGCCATGCCTTCATTAAGCCAGCTCCATTTCATCAGAGCGGAGCGCTCCCCACCACGCTCCCCCGCCGAGCCGCCTTCTGTCCCCGAAGGTTCCACTGACAGGGGACAATATGTCCCCAAGGTGAAACGCACCCCGGTCCCAATGATTATTTAATCTGACTCACGCACCGCTCCTTAAGGGGAAGGGACAGAGAGGGACAAAGTGGCACTTTTTTTTTTTTACTTGTCGGATGGAAGTGCTGATCTACAGGTGAGGCGACTGACACGTGTTGGCTGAGGATAACAGGGTGTTTAGTTTGGCTACGGGTGCGTGCCGAAGGAGTCGTGTGAGTAGGCACGAGTACGTTTATGGCACGGGCCTCCATTGCTCTTATTGTGGCTCAGAGATAGACAAAAGTACACAAGCACATTGTTCACAAGCATGGCACATTGGATTACAAACAAATTCACTGAATTCTGTTCTTTACATACTGTCATTTTAGGCCTGAAGGGCAAATAGGCCTAAGTTCTTTATTGGCATGTATGGTTCCTTGAAGAACCTTTAACATCCTTTGAACCTCTCCTGCACAGAAAGTTCTTTAAAGTTAAAATGGTTCTTTATGTTATTAAAATGTTCTTTACTCTAAGAAAAAAAGGTTCTTTTAAAGTTCAGAAATTTCTTACCGTTACTGACACCAGTGGCCGTTAGAGAAACTGCAGCCAGTCTCATGCTTGTTCTCGGCGCTCGTTGGCCGTACTATGTGAGGCTTTTTTTTTTTTCGTTTTTTTTTTTTACTTACGAGGAGTTTCCGTGGGTATCTGGGTTGTGCTGGAGGCTGGTCGCTTCTTTCCGTCCGTAGAGTCCATTTGAAACACTACTGCTAGCTATTGCCGCTGCTTACTAATGGCTGCCGTACGGATGTAAGCCCAAGTAGACGAGAACATGCATGATGTCACATTTTGTGAATTTTCACGCCAATTCGGACCCGACTCCTCCACACACAATTGAGCCTACAGGCTGATAGAGGCAACCGTGGTGGACAGGCAATGTATCATTCTTTCTATTACATTATGGTTGGCTCATAAATGTACAAATGAAGACTATCTTAAACAGTGGCGGTTCTAGACCATTTCAACTGGGGGGGCCAAGCTGGGGCCAGTTGTACTGTTAGAGGGGCCAGTTACATTTAGACCTTATTGTTGTCATATCATTTTCTCCACTACACTGCAGGCATTAACAGGCAAAATACCATGTTTATAATCATTCAACAATGTATTTGCATTTCCATTATCTTTTTACATTTGCATTACATATTCAGTATTAGTCACAGTAGCTGTATTGGCATGATGTCCTTCTTTCTCTTCATTTTGGTGAGAACTATAGAGCAAAAGGAATGGGGACCAAGAAGCTTATTAATTCATTTACTGAAAATAACTGACTTGCTAGGTGACTATGTCTAACCGTTTACAGGGTTCCTGCACACTTTTTATAGTCAAATTTTAAGGCTTTTTAAGACCTGAAGAGATCAAAATGAATACCGTACATTTGGGGTGTGCAATATTGACAAAAATATATCTCAATATTTTCAACGTTTTGTTGATAATAATTATGATATTTTACTGATTGTGTTTTTGTGCTGGTGCCATGGCTGGTTTAGGCCTGTTGTTAACAGATGAGCTGACTCACGAAGATATTCATATTTTTCATATTCTATGCAGTGGTCAGTTCACAGCAGTGACAGGAATACATTTTTTTAATTAAGGGGCAATATTTGCAACCTTAAATTGATTTCCAGGGGCATTTTTCTATTCTCATTTTTCTCATCTTTCTAAACTTATTTAGAGTTATGCATCACCTTTTATGTCAAATACTAACATTCAAATTATACAGTAATTATACTTATTTATACAATAATACTTAATTATACAATAATTATACAGTACCACTGTTACCAGTCAAATTAATTAATTCAATCAAAATCCATCTTTGCAGTGCAGAGGTGACACAGAAGCGGCATTAATATATTTACACTCCATTTACAATTGCATAAATAAAGCTATGAGATTTTTTTTAAATCAATTTTAAATATGAATCATATTTACATATGAAATGATTTCTAATTTTAACATTTTAATTAAAGGGTACTTTAAATTAGCCTGGCTACGCCCTCCTACGCACTTCCGCTCAATTTCATTTTCCTTCAGTACTACGTCTGGGATTCTGCTGTAGACTTTGGTTTTCTCCGATCAATTTTTTATAGGGCCAATCAGCGAACAGAGGGAGTGGTTGAGAACGATGACGTCGTGCGTTATTTTGAGTTGTAGTTCAGTAATGGCAGCGGAGAAAGATGCGAGCGAAGCCATTCGGTCTGTTGTCAACACTGCCGAATATCAAGACGTTAAAGCCGGAGCAAGAACAATCTTTGCTTAGTTTTGTTTTGGCCATGATGGTGTGGCCCTTCTCCCCACGGGGTTCGACATACATCACGAGCAAACGTTAGCGATTGGTGGCAGATCCAGACGGATTCCAGAGTGACTCTGGGCAGATCCAATAATTTTAGACTTCAATAGAGTACCCGCCTAAAAGGAAGTAACGATTGTCAATGGAGCGGTGCCAGACTCAAATGAAATGTACGAGAGTCTGGTAGAACCAGGCTAACTTTAAATATGAAACTAAAACCGCCAGTAGGCGGCGTCAAGTCACTGTCTTAATAAGTGAGTTGAGGGATTCATTCATTCAACCGATTCGTTCAAACGGCTGATTCATTCGGGAAAGAAGCAAGTGATTCGTTCAAAACGCGGATTTCGGTCAAGAAATCATCGCTGTCTGTTACATTGAGACTCTGCTACGGTTTTATTTTGAAATTCTAGTTGGCGAAATAAAGGGAAAACAAACAATATTAAAAGTAACTCCCAATGTAAACTTATTGTTAATTTAAAGTTGCAATTGTGCACGGGAAAACGGTACTTTTTCTGATGTAATATTCTAATATAAGAACATAATATGATATAAATATAAGACAAAAAATAATTTGGGGACATAGGCTACCTACAGTATGAACTGCACACAGCAGTGAAAGGACGATAGACAAATGCGATGTCCGCTCACAGTGCCTCGTACATAGTTAAAACAATGATTACAATATCATTAGACAATACACATCGCACACCCCATCGCACATAAAGATGAACTTACAACTGAACTGACATTTACCAACTTTCTTCTTCTCTCGCGTGCAGGAGACAGACGTTATTCAGCCGTGCTTCCCGCTAATGTGATGCGAATTGTCACGTGAACAAGCAAATCCACAAAGATAGAATAATAATAAAAAAATAAAAAATAAAAAAATAATACGCATACAACGATAAACAACGATAGCAAAAAACAGTTTCGTAAAAATTATTTCACACTTCACATTTAGGGGGGCCACAAGGGGGGCCAAGCTTGTTGTCACAGGGGCACGGGCCCCCCAACACCTTGCTGCTTGCATCACTCGTGAGCCGTTATTCTTCTCAGGAGCAACTCGCAACTTGCAAGTTCCCTCGCGCTATTCAACTTTTTATCATCGGTGGATATCTTTGATGCGTGGAGGTAAGAAACATGTCTGTATTTGGCAATATAGGCTTTCAAAATGCCTTGTGTGATTATTTGTAGACAGTCAGTGGCATTTTATACATAAACTCCTTAAGTTAGCAGGTTAGCATCGAATGGCGGTGTGAGCTGGGCTCGTCCGCTCGTGCCAACCACGTCATACGATTTCGGTGGTGTGAACTTATTTTAAAGGGGTCATGACATGGTTTTTTGTTTTGTTTTATTATGTTCCCTTAGGTGCAATTATAGTATTACTATAGTTTTTTGTAAAATTTTTTTTTTTTAAATGTAGTGATTTATGACATTTTCCCACCCTATTTCTCCCCCTCTGATTCAAACAGTCTGTTTTGGAGGTGTTTCCCCTTTAAGAGTTCAGTGTTAACGCCCACTGTTATGATTGGCTAACATCAGTGCTGCTTATGCATACATTTTTAACGTTAATCATTTTGTATCACATGTAGGCTACACAATGCTCCATCACATGAAACTTCGGTCTTCGATCTTTTACCATCGTGTCAATTCTCAATTGATTTTGATTCATATGCGCGAGAGAGAGCAGGGCAGTTTGAAGGCGCGCACGCGGCCGGGGCTCTCTCTCTCTCCTCGCTCTTTCAGTAACATGCGCCCTGTCACACTCATCTACATCACTTACCGATAAGATTGAGAATGAGAATGTGACGTCACGCGTATCACTCCGCGTTGCAATTACCTGGTTTATGGTATCAGTGCCTAACGTTAGTTACTGCCTATACATTACAATGCAAGAGTTCAGAAGCTTTAAGTCATTAGAAGCTTATGAACAATTCTGCCGCGGCTGGGTGCAAGACTTAGAAACTCCCAAACCTGTAACGTTAAACTGCGAGAGTTCAGTCATACTTGATGTTTCAGGCCTCATTCAAATGTGGAAATAAATCTGATATGAATCAGATACGTGCATTTGCACCTGTCGTGCAACGTTAAGCGGACAGATCGGACATTCCCGTCACTGCGAGACGTACGTCATTAAAAAAAAAAGTGTATTTTTAAAATATTTCGTGGTACAGATATATCTATAACAAATTAAACTACTCTAGTTTAATAACAGTATTAATTTCGTTCGTTTGTTTTAAATAAAAGGCGAACTGTGCTGAAATGTGTTCCTTTTGAAATCATGCTTGTTGCTGCTGTCAGTTTAACAACAAGCAGTCTCTCTAAATAAAGCTGACTAGCATTGGTATTTAGTCTCTCCCGATAGAACCCCTTTCATTTCTCTTCCTTCTCCAAAGAAACTGCGGCGTATCGCTAAAATGAAAAATGTTATTTCTGGAATGTTTAGTCGTGCCTCTGTGAAGTTCTGAAGGCGTTGCCCCTGGCAACCGATATCGTCTCCTACCATCATGGCCGACCGGCTCAGACCACGCCCAAATCGGCACGTGACTCCTCACTCTCAATAAAGCTTTGGCGCGCTGCACATGCTGCAAATAAACTGCATCCAACTGCTTTCCCTGACGTCTGGATCGTTCGGCAGCGTATTCAAACATGTTGTTTGTCCACAGCAGGAACAGCACATCTGCGTGGCATCCCAGTCATCTTGTAAACAGACCCACTCGCTGCACGACAGCGCATGCGATGATGCGAAATGAGGCGTAGTTGTCCTGCGCTGGAGGCGGTCATATGCAAACGACTGGTACGTCACTTCGTACCGTTACGTCACTAAGAACAAAGGATCTAGAACGAGCTGTATTTAGAGCTTGATTAAATAAATGCTTCGTTTATAATGGGGAGGACGTCTTAAGCTATGAAACTTACAGGAGGTTTTAATAGTACATAGATCTCTTATATACCAAAAGATCAAGGCAAATTTGGTTTCTCATGTCATGACCCCTTTAACGAGCTTCATGCTTTCATTTGTTCATGGCTTCAAGCGTTTTCCACTATTTTTAGTGGAAAACGCTTCTAATTAATCAATGACACGTTATAGTCATGCCGCGATTCGCGTGATTTTTAAATTGAAAATGAACCGAGCTCACGGTTGCCATGTATTGTGTAAAATGCCCTAAGAAGTTTACATTATCTCTGACGCTTACGTTTTTTTGGGCGAAACGTTGGCTTGCTGTATTCGTTGTGTATAAATAACAAATGTGTCTTTAATTGCAGCTTCTAATGGAAGGAAAATACGCGAGAGGCTTATCTCACCGACCCTCCATCCCTTGTATGCTGAACTCGAGCAAATCTGTAAATAAAATGATTAGTTGGGACGCACCAACAATACACCTGTGGCTGCGTTCACACTGGAGGGGCTTAATGCTCAATTCCAAATTTTTGGAAAAAGTAGATTTTTTTGCAAGGCTGTTCACATTTCCAATTAAATGCGACCTGTGATCTCCTGTTTGAACCTTTTTTACAGTCTATGGTTTGAACGTGAACGTGAAATGACCCAAAAGTGACCCGCATGCGCAGAAGAGTACTCAATGGTCAACGACACTTGTTGTTTGCGGAAGTAGCTAAACATGGATGTCAACAGTGGAGCTTGTTTAGCAATATTAAAGTTATTTTCCCAACAGAGCCAGCACAGTTACAATCTTCTCATTCCCGCCTACTTCAACGCAGAATTATGACGTTTGTCGCATATCAATGACGTGCGGGTCGGATACATGTGACCTGGCCGTTCAGATTGAAGTCGCATTTCAAAAGATCGGATACATATCGGATTTGAACCACATACCCAAGTGGCCTGGGTCGCATTTGAAAAGATCGGATCTGTGTCGTTCAGACTGTCATGAAAAGATCAGATACAGGTCGCAATAGGGGCAAAGAAATCGGAATTGGGTCGTTTCCGCCTGCAGTGTGAACGTAGCCTATGTAGCCTGCTTATGCACTGTGTACTCAACTGTGTAGTTTATGAATTTTATGGTGTTATTTTGTCTGCGTCCGAATTTCTCCGAAAGCTTAAAATGCTGTCTTCGGAGGATGCATTACAAGGTAGAAAGAAAGGCATTAAGGCACGTCCGAATCCAATGTTAGCTTCACTTCCTGTCTCCTCCTGAGATGCCTTCATCTGATTGATTTTTAAAGACAGCATAGATGTATCCTTCACTGCCTTTGATATCTCACAATCCTGTGCTTTCCATTCTGTGAGAGTTGGATCTAAAAAAAAGAAAGATGGTGTCTGAAAGTTGTGGTTGGTGGTCAGTTTTGAGTGAAACTGTTTTCGACCAACATTTTTCTACTTCACATGTCAGTTAAAGTGAGAAATTACTATTATAGTAATTAAAATTTTACTATTCTATTTTTGTGTGGATCATTAAACCGTTACTCTGCTTCAGAAGTCTGTCCGTAATCAGTTTCGTGAGGTTCCTTTGTGGGCAAATGCTGCCTGCAAACTCATTGCTTATAAGGCAGTGAGGCAACAAGTTTTCGGACCATTCTCATTCACAATTGGAGTCTGATGCCCCTCCCCCTTGAGTGCATGAAGTGTTCAACATTCCACTCATTTTTTTCCGGGTTAATTAAGTGCATCATCCGGGTATTTAAAGTGTATTTTTAGGGCCCAAGCCCTGAAAGGGCGCAGAGTCCTATTGTTTTCCTTAGGATTATTATTATTAGGGCCCAAGTCTTGAAAAGGCGAAGGGCCCTTTTGTTTTCCTTAGGATTATTATTCTTATTATTTTACTACCGTTTGGGCACTTTTGGGGCCCTTAACGTGCTCAAAAACTCTTGAAACTTTGCACACAGATCAGAACCCGCGGCCATCAGGGCCGGGCTGAAGCTGGTACCCGGGCGTGGCAGGGGGGCTCGACAGCGCCCCCTGGAACGGGGTCCGAAAACTTGGTCCATAAATCAAACACGCATGTAATAATATGAAACTCGGTACACATAGTGTTTCCTCTAGAATTTTTTCCAACTGTGGTGGCAGGCCATTTCCCCAGGGGGAGGGGGCGTGGCCCATGAGGCCATATTCCCATTGGCCACGCCCCCTTGCCCCAGGTGTTTAAACCTCCCCTAAGCATTATAACATGGAAGGCTCCAATAAGAGCGGCAAAGCGATTATGCGCATCTCGTGCGCAGAATGATGCACTTGAAGCAACGCGAACTTCGCGAAGTCACAGCGCACAGCGCTTCGCATTGAAAAGTTCAAAGCACAAAGCGAACAGAAGAGATTATATCTATCTATGCTTAGTGTATTCTATCTATGTAACAGTTTATTGAGCCTTTTTTTTACAGTTTTAAATTTCAGTTACAGTGCGCATGAAGAACAATTCATAGTGCTCTCTACTCCAGTGCTGTAATCTAACAGACATCCGGGAGAAAGGAATATGATTTAGAAAGCGCAATAAACTCCAGCAAGATAGTCATTTTATGCAAACCATAGACCTTTATCTACAAATAAAGTATAATAATGGGAACATTGATCTTGATGAGTGTCGTCGTGTTACTGTCGTAACCGAACGCGACGCGCTGTTTGAATGCTGAATGGAGAATGACTGAAGAGAGATGAGTTTCCATTAACTTTAATGACTTAAATATTCATTTTTACCTCACATTATGCTATTGAAAGACTTTAGAAGTCTTAGAATATAGTGCGAAAACTTTTGTGCTTTACAATGTTTTTTATGCCTTTAGAGGGGCTTAACAAATAGCACAATATCGGACCTCACTGAGAAGTTGCAGCCGTGGCGGGATGATTTTAGGTGTGGCGGCCCGCCACGTTGGAATGAATGTAGCGGAAACACTGCACATATAGATCTCATCGGTTCATATAACCTTCATGCTCTTACTTTTTACCCCAGTCCAACAGGAAGTCAGCTATTTAGGGTTGTTTGGAAAACGCATGCAATGGAATTTGAAATACTCCTCCTAGAGAATTCAAACACACGGCACGAAACTCGGTCAGCATGAAGTCAAGACATTTGAGGATGAAAAATTGCCAGGGGATTTTTGATATCTCGAACGGTTTGGCCGTGGCGAGGAAACAAAATTATGTTGAGAAACGTGAAACAGGAAGTGTGTTATAACTTCAGCATACATTAATTGATCTTGATGAAACTTCAGCAGTGTGTTCGCTGTAAGAGGACGATCACATGGATGTGACTATTGTGAGTCAAAGTTATGGCGCCACCAACTGGCAGCAGGAAGTGTGTCACTTTCAAAATGCTTTGAAATCACCCTCTTATTTTTACCCGATTTGCTTCAAACTTCATCTGTATAATGTAAATACACGGCAGATGTAGACCTGTGAATGGATTCTTGATATCTTTGATACTGTTGCCGTGGCAACAGTTAGTTTTAACTACAGTAACAAAACTCGATATGTATATTGTACTCCTCGAGCCGGACAACTTTCTAATTTACCGTAATTAGCTACGACCAACAGGAAGTCAGATATTTTGGTTTGAATATAGTGAGCCTCTGAGCCTATGTCTCTGTATGGCAAGCCCTTTTAACATTTAAAACCTAAGTTTGACTATCCGGAATTAACATTGTAGATATCAACAACGTCTTTGACAAGTCGTAATTATATTTTGGATAGTTTGTATTATCATTTAAGATATCTGTAACGTAATTGACCTATGGCTAAGCCACGCCCCCAAACGCGATGAGCCAATCACAGTGCGCATAGCTAACCCAATAAAATGAAAGTTACAGATATCAAATTTCAGATATCTCTAATCAAAATGAATTTCAAGATATCTATAACTTGATAATATCTACAATTAAATTATGACTATCCCTAACTCCAGTTTGAGATATCTACAACGCCATTCTGACTAGTCATAATTTAAATGTATTTAAATGTATTGTTTGTTTTAAATTAAATTAAGATTGTATGTTTGGTAATTTAACCTAAATTAATTTACAATTTATGTGCTATATTTCAGATAAATATATTTGTTTTCCTTAAATTTAAATCAACACTAACTTTATTCTCATCTAAATTATAAATAACTTACTTCTGTATAAAATAAAAAATCCAGACTAACCAGAGAGCACTATTCCTACAACCTCATCAGTGCTGAAGCGGAACTACCAGAGCCGTTCGGTAGGTCTGTCGCGATAACCGCAATATTGTAGTACCGCGCTTCTGACAAGTCAACCGCAGAGGATTGCACGTGACCGCAACAACCGCTATATTCACGTTTATTATAAGGCTATACCCTTGTTTTGAACTTCATGCATGTGTACTGAATGTTGAACAAGTTCATAATGATAAAAAGGCTGTCTGTGTGAAGCCTCTATAGGCTACACATCACCAAGATAAACAGTGAATGAGAGAGATCGGCAGAGCGCGTGCGATTACCTGCGTCTGTCTTTGAAGTCGTGAAAAGGTTGCCGTGTCAAAGGAAAGCGACATTTTTGTCGTATCATCCTTTTAACGTTCACGTCACGGGTATTTCCCATAAATGCGCGTCCGCAGCAGCGCTGGTCAGCATCCCACAGCGCGGGGAAATAAAATCAGCAAGTCACGCATTGAATCAATGCCATATTGGTCTCTAATTTAAGTGAAGCATTAGCTTCAGCGTTACCCATGCGCATTGCTGCTCAGCTGAGCCTTGAAAAGTGGAACTCAAAGTTAAAAATAATTAACACCTTGTTTCATTACATCTCTTTTAAATGAATCAGCTTTTTTGAATGTGTTCGTTGAATGAACGGTTTGTGACTCACTCAAAGTCCGTTGTCATAACAATATGCGCGCTGAGTGAAAGCCTTTCAATGCACATATATACGCTGTTTAGTGACGGTTACATTGGTTACTGAAAATGTCCTCTTTTGTCCACATCGTAAACTTTATTTATATAACAACAATTACATATAAATGAAATAAATAAATGGCGGTAATACCGCATATCGCGCTATTGAGCCACTCAACATTACCGCAAGGGAAATTCCATAACCACGACAGCCCTACCGTTCGGCAGCGAGCAGATGCAGCATATGTGTTGTAACGAGGCAGGGTCAGGCCAGGGGGATCCATTTGCAGCTTTTTATTAAGAAAGGTCAAGACAGGCAGGGTGAGCAATGGCAAACAGGGCAGAACAGAAAAGGCAGAGACAAACCAGGTTGACAGGCAAAGGGCAAAGACCTCCAGATAAATACTGGGCTTCTGGATTTACACATTTAAGTGCTGCAAAACAGATTGACCTATGACATCCTATGACATTAAAAATGATTCTAAATTTAAATGATCTCATATATGTGGCTATTGTGATTCACGATCATAGACCCTGTCCAAAATGGTACACTTCATATGAATTTTCGGTCTTGTGTACTTATTTCATGTGCCCGTTAAATCCATGAGGCCGTAGGGCGACAGTGAAAGCGGGGTTACGTTTTTGCACGTCGTGCACAGTAACCAGTAACGTGCGGTGAAGTCTTGTCATGGGTAGGCTGCCTGTGACATATCAATGTGGCATATTCACAGGGGCGTAATTTGCCACTGCAATCGGTGGCGCGGTTAAAGTGTATCTCGTGGCTCACGCAGTCTTCACATGCACGCGCGCTTCAATCTGTTTCGGAGACTCTTTGTTCGTTCCGGTGAAATCACAAAACAAAAATGCACACAAATGTGTCCCTGCTTAATATAATACAACCACTGATGAACATATTCGGTTTTGATGAGAAAAAGAAAAAAATAACTATACGATTGCGGATTAGAACCCAGAACCTCTGACATGCTCGGCAAAAGTTCTACCACTGGACCATTAAAGGACTTACATCAAATCTTCGGATCTATTTATTTATTCATGTGATTCATTCATTTATACGCACATACATGTGAACACACACACACACTGACACACACACCTGTCCCTCCCACTTTTTAAAACAAAGTTAAGCCACTGTATATTCTTTCAGGTAATTTAGCAACCCAAGTTAATATCAGGCATCATCACATCGCTGCCTGCATACAGAGCAAAGTCAGAATCGCGGACTGAGTGAGAGCTAGTGGATCACGTGATATGAAGCGGTCTCGGTCTCTGCCTCAATAGAGTGCCGAAGTTACGACGTCACTCTGTAGGCCAAAACGCGCAAGTTAGCATTTTAGCACTCCCGGTTCCCTCGCTCTAAAGTCTATGGGATTTTTGAATGGGTTTTTGCTAAATCGCCTGAAATAAGGTCTGTGGTGAACAAAGCCCCTAAATATTTTCACGTTTTGATCTATGACATAGAACACACAGTTACAACCTGCTTGTGGTTTTTTTAAACTTTATTGTGTCTGCTTGTGTTTTTTAAAAACTTTATATAGGCTTCAAAATTTTGGATTAACTTGTAAAGATTATCTTGATAGACAAAACGTGTATAGGTCACAACTCTTTGTTAAACACAGATCTTATTTTTTGCGATTTTCCAAAAGTCTATGGGGAAAATGCATAGCTTTTCGATCGAGGGAAACCATGCGCCGCTAGCTTCCGAGTTGTCCTACAAAGTCCTACAAAGTTCGGCACTCTATGTTGATAATTCAAGACAGCATGAGAACTGACTGCGCATGCGCAAATCTCCGTAAACTACGTTCTATGGACCAAAGAGGCACTGCGAACCTCTGCCTCAATGGCCATGGCCTTGAATTTCCTGCATGAAACAATGGTTTTTAGGAGCAAACTATGGCAAAAGGAGTATTATATGAGTATTCCTGATTTTTTTTGTTACAAAAATTAATATTTGGAATAAAATAAATGCAATTAATAATGTGGTGAATTAATAAAGCTCTTGGAATTAATAAATGTAATGTTAACATTTCCTTTGGTGAGGCACTGCCTACCCTGCCTACCCTGACCGCACGTCCCTGACAGTAACCCTAAAGGCACCGGGATGGCAGTGCCACCGGCTTGTTATATATATATATATATATATATATATATATATATATATATTAGGGGTGGAACGGTGAATGTATTCGTATTGAACTGAAACAGTACGGGCGTCACGGTTCGGTGCACGAATTTACACGGAGAATACACGGTATAAAAATAAATAAAACTCGGTTGTAAATTAATTAATGTAATGCGGAACTACTGTTAGAGACGCGGGTTCTTTAGTGACACATAATCCGGACCATCGGCTTTGCTCTGAACGCGCGTTCACTTCGATCGTTGGCTTTATAGCTTTACGCGCGTCCTATTCGCTTTAGACTAGCGTCGAACTAGACGTGAATTTGACGCTCTATTCGCTTTTGGTGTGGCCGCATATTGAACAGGCTGCGATGTCAAGATTGCAATGATTGTGAGTGTGTGTGTGTGTGAGTGAGTGAGTGAGTGAGTGAGTGAGTGAGTGAGTGAGTGAGTGAGTGAGTGAGTGAGTGAGTGAGTGAGTGAGTGAGTGAGTGAGTGAGTGAGTGAGTGAGTGAGTGAGTGAGTGAGTGAGTGAGTGAGTGAGTGAGTGAGTGAGTGAGTGAGTGAGTGAGTGAGTGAGAGAGAGAGAGAGGGAGGCGCGGGCGCGATCGAACAGTGGAAACATAAAAAAACATACTCCGTCATTTTGTTCATACAGATCATTAAACCTGCAAAGTGTTTACTTATATTTGTGTACACTCGCAATAAAACACACCATTGTGCTTTTGTCACACTGTAAACTCTTTTCAAACTGTAACCTACCATCACCCAAATAAAAAAAATATCATACACACTTTTTTTAAAAGCAAAAAATATTTATCCAACCCCATTTTAAAACAGTCTGTGTTCCATCTTTTGGACATTCATCACATTGCATTGGTTTTCATTTCTTGTCCTTCGGAGTAGGAGCATTAATCTGTTTATTTTTAAGTTACGAAATCAATAATTTATAATTCAGATGAGAGTAAGGTTACATTAATTAATAATGTTAATTAAAATGAATTAAAACAAAAATATTGATCTGAAATATAGCAAATTAATTTTAAATTCATTCAGGTACAATTACCAAACATATCGCAAGGTCTTTTTGTCTTTTTATTTTCCCTCCATTGTACCGAAATCGTACCGAACCTTGATGTCTGAACCGAACCGTGACTTCTGTGTACCGTTCCACCCTTGATATTGTCCCAGGTTAGAAAATAAGTCTGTGGTGAAATGGGCAGAGCAAACTAACAACTTCGAATTAAACTGTTGCGGTAACATTATCCGATTATAGATAAACATCAACCACGCCTGTTGACATTTCTTTTCTGTGGAAAGGGTATGAAAAGTCCTCACATCCCCTGCACAGCCTGGAGCATAACATTTGTTTCCATGATCTGCCATTTCCTCTATGATCCTCGCTTGTCTCTTCACCTGCAGAACTTCCGATGATTCGGCTGCGCAGTTCTGCCTGGCATTGAACATGGGCTGGCATATGCAAATTTCTGGAGGCGTACATATTAATGATCCCGACTGTTGCGTCACAGTCGGTGTTATGTGGAGAATTGCCTATTTTTCAGAGATGTTTTTCAAAAACGAGATTTAAATAAGGAGAAAACAGTGGTGTTTGAGACTCATTGTATGTCATGTTCATGTACTGAACATGTCCATGTACATGTCTTGTTCTTTAACTATGCCAAGATAAATTCAATTTCAAATTCTAGGGCACCTTTGATGCTGTCAAATACCCCTTTTTTAAATTTAAAGTACAAACTTGATTAACCGTTAACTCTTCAGGAACTTTTCACTCAAGCCACAATGGTAATTACTATATTTTATGTGACATTTTTTTGAATGTTGACTATTTTTTTATGTAAATGTAGCCGTTTTAATTCTATATTAACTACATGTGAGTTTGTGTTTTTAGTGCATACAAGTTTTGCTCGATTAGATAAAAAAAAACATGGCGCAAATTGTGTAACTATAACACATTAGTCTGTAAAAGATTACAACACACTGTGTTAAGAGGAATAACACATTGGTTGAGTTAAAAGTAACACAAAATGTGTTGTCCTTATCTAGACACAAAGGTGTTTTAAGAAACAACACAGGTTTCAACACATCATTTTCAAGAGTGTATAGCCATGTGTTATTCCCATTGCTAAAACTCACAAGAAGAGCCATAAATAGACTTTTCTCTCTCCAGGTTTTGATACCGACAGATTTCTTGGTTTACAGAACTAATTGAATTTTCAGTGTTTCTAAATTTAGGCCCAGGTGTCTGTTATAGCATACGGTCCAGATGTATCTACATATGACCACCGGTGGGTTTAAAAAATTAAAACAGACGCAAAATGTTGTTAATACGGTTTCCATTTGGACAAGACCTATCACCCGTTTTTATCATGAGAGCGATGATTCAATTAGGAGAAAACTGTTTTGGACTTGTAAAGTTGATTTTTTTTTCCTGCATGGTTGAAACCAATTAGTGGATATGATAGTAAGAAGTTGATGATAGATAGATAGATAGATAGATAGATAGATATTAGTATTGTGTATATATTTCATCATATTTAATAAAATAATTTTTGCAGACCAAAAAAAGAACACTGTATTTCCCAGAATCAATTACCTGTGTTTATTTTTTTGACTACTTCTGAAAATTGCTCTTCCTGTCATTCCAATTCAATTTCCTGTGAGGTGTGGCTAATTCAATTCAAATTCAAATCTGATTCATTTTAGAGAATTTTTTTGTGAACATTTCATGTGAATTTAATCAATTGATTGTCTGTTTAATTTTAAGTTTAAGTTTGACTGTTTTATTTGTCGTATTTGGAAAATTAGGCTGACAGCATCACACAAATATGAATTTATTCTTGCAAAACCCTCTTGTGCCAGAAAGATATTGTCTGAATAAATAACTTCAATGTAGTTAACTTTAGTTCACCTCTAGTGTTAACTACTCACAAGGGTAGCTTGACTGAGCTAAATTACTTGAGCTTGTTGTAGTTAGTTTAAAAGTAGTCCAACAATTTTCAGAAATGATGTTTTAAAAATAAGACCTGTCAAATGTCGACTGAAACTTGGGAGAGTTTTCCTTCTGACGGCATGATAAATGAATGAATACACATGAGAGGGCGTCAGCAGGCCCCGTTGTCGCCAGAGCCCTGGAGAAACAGACTATAAACACTGGGCTTCTCTGTTAAATACACATCCAATTCAAAATACTAGTTTAATTAATCTGCCACTATGGTAATGAATCCAGTTGAACCAATAACTAGACTTTTGCTCGTTATTCAGGGTGGCAGTGGCGGCGAGTAACCTAATATTTTCTTGTCGCTTAACTGAAGTTTAGATCCGAGGGCTTGCGGTATAGCTGCTTTATTAAGCCACGATTCTACATATTTCAGCTGGGAAAAAGCATCCAGTCCCTTTAATAAGTAATGATCGCCGAAGATCTGAGGAACCGTACAGTAGAGCAAAACAAGTTAAGCGCGAGTTTTGATAATGATGCTTAATAATTCAAAGTGTGTAATTATCCCTTTATGGGGAAGCACAACAGCGGCGGGATGCTGAAGGCACATTGGCAATTAGCGCACGATCGAGGTCAACCGATCAGACTCGGACGTTAAGGGTGAGGGGGTGACCATTTAAGAACAACACATTTGAATCTTGCCCTGTAAAATGTACAGTTGATGTTTTTTTCTTCTTTTTAGCCACAAAATGCATTCATTCTCACAACCAACTATGAAGTGCACCTTGGGATGCCATTTAAATTGTATGTAGGGAGTTTAGAAGTATGCTGTATTTGGGTTGGCCTTTATTTTATTTATTGCTGCTCAAATCTTTCAACGAATTGCTGTTAAATATTACTTTTTTTTATTTTTATTTTAAGAATTACACATTTTTATTAATTTCTAAGAGTATGAGATTTAAAATTAGTGGAGTTGTTACCTCTTAATGGAGAGAGAGAGTACTGTTACCCAATTTTGACTGAAAAATCTCTTTTGCAATGGAATGTAAAGTAACACTATATGTTTAGCTGCTTTATTTTGTCTGACCTTGAGCTCAAGATTATTTTCTTGTTTGTTTGTTTGTTTGTTTGGTCTTAAGCTTATTTTGAATTAGCCCAGGCCTCTTGTTTTCACATTTTTTCTTCTTTTGTTTATTCATTTGTCAGGTTTAAAATTGTTGCGTCTTCGTGGAGTGACAGTACGGTTACCTACTTTTGGCTGTGAGAAATCATTTGAAATCTCTTTTGTAATGGAATGTGTTGGTAAAGTAAT
Organism: Tiaroga cobitis; assembly: GCA_030578255.1. Classification (NCBI taxonomy): domain Eukaryota; kingdom Metazoa; phylum Chordata; class Actinopteri; order Cypriniformes; family Leuciscidae; genus Tiaroga; species Tiaroga cobitis. The sequence continues at coordinate 31,863,531 of CM060605.1, forward strand.
TCTAGGTTTCGCCTCAAGCTCAGGGTCCTCTTCTTTCCTGTGTTTTTTTTTTGTGTCGTGTGCCACTCTTGACTTTGCCCAGACCTCTTGTTTCCCACATTTTGGTGTTGCCAAAGGTCTTGAATTTGCAACTCAAATAATTGGGATTAATCGTCTCGCTAATCACTGTATTTGTTCTCCCTCCATTTGTGTTTCACAATACGTGGGGAGGAGAAAGAGAAAAAGACAGCTGAAAAGAATCAGTTCTCCTATTAAATCACTATCTTTCAACAAGCAGCTCTCTCTATTCACGCGAGAGGGCATTCAACGAGGGCTGCTTGGCACTCATTGTTTGTTTAAATGAGTAATCATAACATCAATGAGCCGCTGAAATGCGACGCAGAGCGCATTGACAACCTTTGTGCCCCCGTGAGGAGGGGGAGCTAATTTGATCACCGCGATCTGGGCTTCTTTCAGCCACGCGCCACCACAGCCAACAGCTGGAGGGGGTCCGTGCCCCGAACGCAGCCAAAAAGATGCTACAGAAGAACCATGATCAAACCTCTATTGAAAGAAAGAGAGATGCGCCTCAATAGCCCCAGCTTTTACAGGACGCCAATTTCAAAAGCCGTTTGTGGGCTTCAGGCCAGTATCAAGCACCGTTTCTTGCTAGTGTCATGAAGAATTGTCTCACAATCGGTTGTTCAGCCCTGTGAGCCCTAATTGCCAGATGGTGGATATTTATCTCCCCCTTCTCTTGAAAGTTGCATTAATTGCAGGACTGCCCGGGGGCTGAGTCGCACTGATCAGAGTGATAGGAGACGCCATGACCCTGATTAAACCCCTCCACCCGCATCCAAACACCCCCTCCTTGCCCCGGTGCAAGGCCTTCCCTGCAAAGGTGGCGGTGACGTTCTGAGGGGGTTGGTGCGACCGCCTCACCCAGTCATTTGCCTATCAAGCCACCTGGGCATTGACACTTCAGAGGGGGTTGAGGAGCGCGCGGTTGCGAATACGGGTGAGCATCGGGGTGAATGACTCCAGTTGATCGGCTCGGGAGGGTTTTAGCCCCCAAACGGCTGCACCCTCTTTCCGAGCCTAGGCTCGTTTACATATCTCCCAGAGATGTAATTGAATTAAATGAAGCTTCTGGAGGGCAGCTGTGGCAGCTGCTGTTTGTGGCATGTCAAAAGGCCCGGCACTTTAAGAGCACTTACATATGCTCCAAATTAGCAGGTCAGATAGGCGCACGCTCTCGATGACAGGGGCAATGCTGCCAGCGCAACAAGGGGCCCTGCAGCTGTGGGCAATTCAGCCTGATGGGTCTTTATCACGGGTGCATTATCAGTGTGTGTGTGTTTGTTAAAGGGTGAACCGCATGTGAGTGTGCTGCAGGTCACTGATAGTACGGAGCACTAACTGTCCTACTGGAGGTTAATTATTTGTGTGGATCCTGGGTCAGCAAGTGATTTGAATTTGATTTGACAACATTTATTAGGTGCTAACTGCTGTTTGGATAACTGAAACTGTGCATTGTAATTTTTTCATAATTCACCTTAGTGGCTCCATAGATATGTAAGCTTGTTTCCGCCACAGAATAAAAAAATTAAACAGGTAATTGGGACTTTTTATCTCACAATTCTGACTTTTTCCCCCCTCAGAATTGCGAGATATAAACTTGCAATTCTGACTTTATAACACACAATTGCGAATTTATATCTCGTAATTCTGACTTTTTAACTGACAATTCTGACTTTTTTCTCGGAATTGCGATATATAAAGTCGCAATTGTGAGTTATTGTTGAGTTGTGGGTGTTTTTTCCCCCTCTGAATTGGACTTTATAACTTGCAATTGTCTGAGAAAAGACGTCAGACTCAGAATTACGAGAAATAAACTACTGTAAAATGTAAAGACAATTGTGGAAAGCAAAATCCTTAAAGTACACCAACAGCAACAAAAGTTTGGACACACTTACTCATGCTTTATTTTTACTGAGATTCTTTATTACTTATTCTTTATTATTACGGTAGTAATATTATTGTCATAAAAACAAGTGGAAGTATGGAAATTATGTAGTGACACTTATTTTTGTGTCGCTTAACTTGTGACACTTAAGTTTTTTAAATGCTGCCATCTTTGTTTATAGATTTCACCTTGTGTTTTCATGTTTATTTTATTGGATTTTAAGGATTTCAAATGTATGCTGGAACTTTTTGTTATTATTAATTATTTTAAAATATATGTTTCTTAATGTCTTAAAACAGTATTGTTGCAGGTCATCTGATGTTGGATTCTGGTTGCCTGCTTTTCTTTGACTCTTATTTAATTTTGTATTTTATATTTGTTTTCAAAACGAATTTAAGTATTTAAGCATAGGCATAACGTTTTTAAGTTCATGAGAAACAAAAAATTGCTCAAGTGTGTCCAAACTTTTGACTGGTTGTGTACATACTCCACATTAACAGACCCAAGGAAAGTTAATTTCAGGACTTACAGAACCTGTACTTAAACCCCTGTAATCCACAGGGAAAATATTTACACATTCTGTAATTTGTGGAAAAAGTGTTAAATCATTTCCATACTTGTGTCAATACTTCATGTAATGAATCTAATCGTATATTTGTCACACAAAGGTATCACTTTGCATGCCGACAAGAACTTGCTTTGCTGTGGTTTCCTGGGAGATGCTGTGATATTTGAATAATACTTGTCATAGACTAATCAGCTGTCGTGAACAATTACCTAATGACTTGTCAATCAAAAGCTGTCAGTCAGTCAAGCTTGCAATTATGCTATTTTTATTCTGAACTGGCTGATGTTTATGAGAAATGCAGTCTTATGTAATTGCCGTGAGAGTTACCTGAGAGGAGTTCTGTCTAATTAGCCACCAGTGTGATTGAGAACAGACTGACTCCTGAACTCCCAGGATAATTGAAATAACAGGATAAATTAATACCTTATTTATACTGTATAGGACACCACTTTTAATTATACCTTGATATTTCAAATTTAGTTCTGTTAATGTGTGTTACACTGTAAAGCAAAGTGTTACCAAAACAGGTATGCCTTTGTGACTCAGCAGTCTAGTATCTATTTGTGAGATTAATGATAAAATCTTTTAAAGGACAGTTTAATCAAAAACAACAATTGTCGTCATTTATGTAATTGCAAACCTATGGAAGCTTTTTTCCACCACAGAATAAAAAATAAATAAAATAATAAAAATAGGAATTGTGAGTTTATACCTAGCAATTCTGTCTTTTTTCTCAAAATTGCAAGTTTACTCACAATTCTGACTTTATTTCCCGCATTTCTGGGTTTAAAAATGACAACAAAAAAAAATCACTGACTTTATATCTAAACTCGGAGTTGCGAGGAAATGGGTTTATCGCAATTTTGACTTTTCCTCAGAATTTTGAGAAAAGCTCCCAATTGCAAGAAAAAAAGTCCCAGTTATCTTTTTTATTTTTTTTATCACGTGGCAGAAATTAGCTTCCATCCAAACATTACTTAGCAAATAAGATGTTTAGCAAAGTGTTTGAGCTGCTCTTTTCCATGCAATGAAAGTGAAGAACACCAGGACTGTCAAGCTCCAAAAAAGCAAAAAAAGTTTTTCTAAAGCCATTTGAAATGAAAGCTTTGTGTAAAGTATTTGAGAAATTCAAGTCATTATTCACTGAAAATTCTTAAATCCATTCATTGTTCAGTAGGGAAAAGAGCAGCTTGGACTTTCTGCTATAGACATGAGGGTGAGTAAATGATGAATTCAAATTTTTGGCCAAACTATACCTTCAACATCACGTCATTGGTAAATATATTCTTATTGTTGTGGTAATTTTCCCTGGTCTCGATCGACTATGTTTATATGTGCTGGTCGTCATAGTTTATGTGTGGAGGCCCGGCATCTTTATCGATGCTCTCGGTTCCAATTAGATGTTGCGCAAAGCATAAAGTCTGTGACTCAGCTGTTTGTGCGGCGCGTTATAAAAGAATGGCAGCAGAGCGGCAGCAAACAGTGCCGTTAAAAATGCATGAGGTGCTACCCAGCGCTGCTCTCGCTGCGCCGAATAGAGCTATCACGGCTGCCTGTTATCTCCAGAACCCCCAGGTAGAAATGGTAATGATACTACTTAACACCGCTGCACATATGGAGGGAAAATGGAAATGCCAACAGCACCTCAACTATAAAGAAAATCAAATTGAAATATTAATCCACTGATTAATATAACATTATGAGAGCCCATTCTCTTTGTTGTTTAACAACAAAGGATTGCAAAATAAGCAACTGCCTGAGAGGTAAGGGGTTTAAAAGAGTCCCACTGAGGTGTTAGGATCCCTTTCAAACATCATTACCACACATAATGTATTCACTTCCACAGTGCTGAGGTTTTGATATTGATGTTTACTCATTTATTTTTTAATTAATGTTCTTTGTTAATGAATTCTTTGATGAGAGGCATTTTGTAAATCATTATCCTAAGAAGACGAAGAAAAGAAAAAAACATTCTCGATTTTGCCCATTAAACTTGAAAACGCAAGGTGTAAGGGGAAAAAGTTGAGCGTTGAGTTGTGGGTCATTATTTCAAGTTTTTCTTTTTAGGGACATTAATTATTGTCTATTGTGAGTGTATCTTCATGTTAGCCTGGGAGTTCAGTTGAGACATTATACAGCCCATTGCAAACAATGTGCTTAATTAGACAAACTCTGAACTTCAGCGCTGAACCTTCGGCGAAGTTTGAGGGTTCCTCTCATCGACGTGGATCATTTTAGGGCACTTCACATTTTCATCTTCCATTTTGACAGTACATTCTATGAAGTCCCACAAACACCTGATTGACATACATCTCTATCACACCTTAAGCACTCTAAAAGAAAACCTTAAAAAACGAAAAGGCTCAACAAAGACTATGGCTGAATCTGAAATCGCCCCCTATACCCTCAAATAGGGCATTATTTGAAGGGACATCCATTTGTAGTGGTGTCCGAAACCATAGTGGACGTTATCAAGGGCACTCATTCTATACTTCATTGCATTGCAATGTACAACAGCTGTCTGAATCCACTCACTCGTTTTCATTCACTCCTTCAAGTGAACTGTATTAGTGGACTAACGTAGTTAATAGTGATTAAGGGTTTGGGGGCAATTTCGGATTCAGCCTATGTTCTGTTGGCGTAGTTGGGCCAGTAGGTCTGCTGATTGTTTTTTAATTTAATTTAATATATATATATATATATATATATATATATATATATATATATATATATATATAGGTCTATTTTTTTCCACATTTTGCCTATCTAGAACCAGACCCGACCAGAGAACCAAACCGCTGGCAACCCCGGGTGAGAGACTTAGGTTTTGGCGGGCTCGGGTTGGCCCCTCAGAGCCTAAGTCGATTTTGGCTGACCAGTGGACCAGGCACCCAAAATTATATAGGCCTATTTCAATTAAATGCAAAATTTGTTCTAAAATTCTTGTAATAATGGTTTCAAGACTGTCATGAGTAATATTTTTATCATTTATAATTCATTAAAACCTTATCATTGCAGGCTAGATACCATTATCTTGACCAGTCAAGAGAATTTGCTGATTTTCACCAACAATGTAGAATACATCACAGAAAGCTAAACATTTACGGTTGCAAGGCAAAAAAAAAAAAAAAAAAGAATGTTCAAACTGTTATATGCATTAGTTTTTTAATTAAATTTTAACGTGTTCACTGTTCAATATTTAACAGGAAACTGTATCAGATTGAAAAAAAATTAGAACGTTTACTGGTAAATGTTTTTTTTACAATAAAAACTTGAAGAAAAGTCCATTTGAGTGGCATTCTCCATAGAATGAGTGCATTTAAATTTTTGACACAGTATTGCGTACTTTAGCTTGATATAGACACTTTTTAAAAAGTATGAAAACCATTCCAATTGACTATCAGTTAATTTACATATATGTTCAAAATCATTAGATGATTGCTACTTAAATGCTGCAAAAAAAAAAAAAAAATCTGCAATCTGAATAATGACTGTGGCTTTTAAATTCATTCAGAGATGAGATTCATCCAGAATAGTTTTCAGCTTCAAAACCCACAAAAGTTCTGTAGGCAGCACTCAAGATTCATAGTCAAAATGTGGCCTTTTGCCATCCCCTATTCAGCGTTGGCTTTAGGAGAAAACATGCATTTTAGTCTTTGAGACAAAGGAATGTTTTTTTTGTTTTTTTTACTTTACCCCACGAATGACTGATTGTGTTTGCAGTACCCCACATACACCACAGTGCTATTTTTCTTTCTATCTTTCAAGCCAGTCTAAATGAAGCCAAACTATACAGCCTTAAAGGCACATTCATCACAGTGCGCCTGCGAGCTCAGTGCAGATGTAATGCAAGTAACTGATTGCTCTCTCTTTCTCATAGGCAAAAAAAAATTCTCGACTAGAATTAGGGCTTTTCATCGGCAAATATATTTCACTTGTGATTAATTGCAACACTCAAATCCCGATCATTTTTACACAAGAGAGCATTTCGGCTTTGTAAAATTGATATAAAGAAAATGCAAATCGTTGGTGTTCTTGGCACCAAACATATGCTGCCACGATGCCAACAAGCCTGCCCCTGACGATCCCAGCTGGAAGCTTGCAAGACGTGCTTTTGGCAAAAGACTTTTTTCCACCCCGTTTTGCAAATGATCGGCAATTAATATGCCAAGCATCCAGAGCTTATTCTGCACCTGTTTACATGCAAGTTTAAACTTTGTGAAATGCATTACACCATATACTGAAGGTTCAAATGCCTTAGATTTCTATCGATTTGTCCAAGTTGGGATTTCTATAGCCTAGACGTGGAAACAAAACATAATATAATTTTGTAAAATATTAATATATTAATATTAATTAATATCTTGCATCCCTAGTGGCATCTTGGGAACTTTTTTAATCGGGACCAGTACAGATCCAAGCACGAGCACCTGTGAGCGAGCTTCGAAAAATATTTACATATTTCCAGTCAGCCATTTTAGGAAGTTAAAACTGTGGTCAATGCAAATTAAAATTTGAGGGTTAAAGAAAATATTCAAATGACACGCTTGCATTTTTACAACTGGAAATCGGCCAAATGCGTTGAGCATTCCCAGCTCACGGTTCAAAATCCAGTATTATTTCTCTCTGTCACTTTAACATGAGTGCTTTCTTTACATTTGAAATATGTACTTAAATAGACGTGAAATATTCCCCTCACACTTATGAAGATGTTATGCTGTAAGATGCTATAAGATGTGCAGGCTGAAAGCTCAGTCTAGACGAGGGACGAGTGGGCTGTGTTAATCTTCCTCTCTCTCTTTCTCTTCTCTCACAGATCTTCCTCACTGCACAACTTATGATGGATAGGAGGCCTTAATGAGCTTCTTACAAGCAATTAAATAATCAGGGAGCCCTGCTGTTTGCCGATGAGGCTTTAGAGAGCGCTGACAAACGGTGGGCCATCAGCGCTCCAATCAACAGGACACGGCGCTCAGTGCTGTCACCAATGCTATTTTAAACAATGACTCTCTGCACTGCCGAGAAGACACTCATAGGAATTATGTTTGCAGGAGTTGGAAAGTTTTGCTTTTGTATCTTTCTTTGCCATACAGATGCACTGTAACAGTTTGGTATGTCTGGCAGATGAATATGAAATGAATAGTTCACCCCAAAATGAAAATCGCCATTATTTACTCACACTCATGTCTTTCCATACCTGTATGCTCTTTTATTCATGGACACACAATAATGGAATTTTTAAATAACCTTTCCGCAGATCATTTCAGCAACAGTTGATGACCATGAGATCTGAGAAAGGAAGAGGGTCTGTGTTTAACAACCTAAATTTCAGCCTGTTTCTAACAAAGCGTTCATATATAGCTTCAAAAGACTTGAAATGAATTCAATTTGGAACTTTTATAAATCTGTTATTTTTATTTATTTTTTTGGAGCTTCACAGCAAAGTTGCAACAAACTTTTTTCACTCACACACAAAAAAAACCTTTTGATTTCCATGACAAAAATTAACAATGCAATAGAATAACAATTTGGAATGACAGACACATAAATTTATGATTAAATAATGACAGAATTCAGCTTTATTTTTAGAAGAAATGGATGCATTAAATTGATCAAAAGTGACAAAGTTCAAGTAAATATTAGATGTTATAAATTTCTTTACTATTAAAGAATCCTGAATTAAAGAATGTATCATGGTTTCCACAAAAATATTAAGCAGCACAACTGCTTCCAAAATTGATAAGAAGAAATGTTTTTTGAGCAGCAAATCTGCATATTAGAATCGTTTCTGAAGGATCACGAAGACTGGAGTAATGATATTGCATAATATTTTTGTTTTTACTTTATTTTTATTAAAATAGATGCAGCCTTCGTGAGTGAGACTTTTTTTTTCAAAAACAAAAAAAAAACTTACTGACCCTATATGAAGTTTTCCAGATCTGTAATTTTTTTTAATTAACATTCTGTAATTAGTTTAAAACTTTAGTTTGTTTTTGTCGCCCCAAATTTAGTATTGAAACCAGTTACCTCTTGCTTTCCCAGTTTACAAATCTGTTATTCAGTCTAAGTGAGCATACACCTGACACATGCACAGACAGTCTTGGTGATAAAGTACACTTCCAGCTTCCAAGATGGGTTATGACCTTGTTATGCCTCATAAAGTGCTGTAACATCTTCTTTATAATTAGCTATATTTGGTGAAGTTGCAATAGTATAAATCCTGCTGTGACAGGAAGAAAAAACAAAACAGCAAGTGCATTTAATTACAAGAAGTGGCATGTTCAAAACAGGGGGGCTTATGGCTATGATGACATGCCAGTATGTGTATGGAGTTCTCAGCTTCTTATTTCTCACCCATAGGAGATGGAGACAGGGTCGGGCTCGCCTGGGTGCCACAACACCTCTGCCACAGCGGTGACTTCCTCTTGTACAAGTGCACTTGTTCACTCTCTTCGAAGGGTAAGATACTGGAGAATGCCACAGCGAGCACATGCCGCAAAAAGTAAATATGTTGCCTATTAATAGGTTGGTGGACGGGTAGAACCTGGAGCAGAACCGCGAGGCGCTGGGGGAGAGTGCCAGGAGTGCGACTCGCTCTGGTGTGTGTGTGTGTGTGTGTGTGTGTGTGTGTGTGTGTGTGTGTGTGTGTGTGTGTGTGTGTGTGTGTGTGTGAGTGGAGAGAAAACCGCTGAGGGAGCAGATTCTTAGCGCAGCGCTGGCACAGGACACACTCACATATGCGCACACTCGTTTGCATACACGCATGCATTGAGACATTGCAATCAAAAAGATTACCTACCCACTTAAAAATTCATCCATTTATATTATATAACAAAAATATCAAACCAAGTGGCATTAATTTCTGAAAAAATACTGTTATATTGTATTGTTATAGTTTTGAATTTTACATTTTAATTTTGTTTCATTTTCTTGTTCACATTATTTACGTTAGTTTTAGTTCAGTTAAAATGTTCCTGTATACTCAAACTTTTTTTTATATAAAAATGCAGTCTCCTTTAGAACTCTAAAACTAAAATAAAAACTATGAATCATAAAGCAGATTTGTAATCTTTGTTAGGGAAAAGTAATAATCATTAACCTGTTTTATCCAAATATTGGAATACCACATTTAAAAAAGAAAAGCTGGTTAAAATACACATAAAAAGTTTCCAAAATATATACACTTCCTTGAGGTGAATATTTTTTGGGTCATGAAAATGCATTGTAGTTTATTTTCTTAGTTTTCTTGACAATTAAAAAAAACAAAACAAATATATATATATATATTTTTTTTTTTATCCAAATTGGTATTTCCATAGACTAGACAGGGAAACAATCTGGTCATCTTCTTTCTGTTTGTATATATAATTAAAATAATATTTTATCTTTTTTTTAGTTCTGCTTAAAAATACTCATAACATTTCAAAAATGTGCATTAAAAATTGTATGCTTCCTTGAGGTGAATTATTCTCATAAAATCATAAGTTATTTTATTTTAGTTTTTGCGTTTTTGGATCTTATATTTTGTTTTTTAATGTAGTTTTTTCTCTAGTCATTTTAGTTTTAGTTAACTAAACATCCCCGTGTGTCTGAATGGATACCAGTACCATGCATATGCATTAATAATAAAATCGCAGGGCCGCACAGAAACATTTTGGCACAAATATCACTCCCATGAACTAACACACGAGCAAAGAGAAACAGATCAGTTGTGGACACAACCATGAAATTTGTTCCTAAATAAAATAATTAGCTAGAATAAAAGCACTTATCATGTAGAAAATCACTGTTAATCAGAGCGTTAGTGTAAACTTTGATGTTTGCTTGGCCATATTGTCATAACAAAGTGCTGGCCAGTTCATTTCAACATGCTTCCATATGGCCGGCTGCCACTTGGAGAGCTACATGCGCTCACCCAGAGATACACACGCGCGCGCAAACACGCTTAATCAGCGTTTTAGCATTTCTCAACCATCTAGTTCAACATAGACTAGCACAACCACAACTATAGCTTTTCTGGGCCATACGTTTTTTTAACAGATTATGATTTATGAGCACATTTTACTACAGAGCCCTGGAGAAATATTGAGACACAACAGCCTGGCTACATGCTTCTCTGGTTCCATGCAAATTGCACAAGCTAATTATGATCTAATAACTGGCAGACTGTCCAGCATTATTACAGGAAGAGGAGGTTAAATTAATAGCTTATCATCTGCCCTAAGAATCAGTCATTTGTTTTTAACGATCATAATTCTGACATTAAATCTTCATTACCTGTCAAGATCTTAAGGGAGGTCTGTCAATTTGCTGCTTCAATGAGAATTAAAGCAAGTATTGCTCAAGCTAGTGTCTGTTTTTCAAACAAGACTAACTTCGTTACCCGGGGCCACATCATGGAGGCTGTGCCCGAGACATCTGAATTCTTCAGTCTAGAGAGGATACGTACCTGGTCCCCTTGAAATGAGTGTGCAATTTGGGAATTAAATGCTTTCAGGATGTAGTTTTATATCTACTGGCTACATAGAAGAAATGCTAAGTGTGGTTGTTACGTCCTCATGAATATTAGCATACAACATTTGTGTTTAGTATATTCAAGTGGACTTTAATTTCCTCGGAGAGTGCTGTGAGACATATCTAGTGGCCCAAAGCGGAGTTGTCTGTTTTTTTGTTTTGTTTTTTACTGGTGGGTTATTGCCCAAAAAAAGGTTAGAGGTTTTTTGAAAGACTATTTTCTGCTATTGCCATTTCTAAATTCTATTGCTAAATGCTAATAATAAAATACAACTAAATATATCATTGCAGTTGCGGCCAGGCAAAAACGCATATCTTTTTAATTGTTGATGTCAAAAGCTGTGCGTCTTTGCTGTTTTGACACAAAGTTACTTTTAACTTGCTAATGTGACTAATACTGCTACAATATTTAGCCCAGTGTTTGATCTATGTGTGAAGGAAGGCCTATATACGGTCGAATTTACAGTTGTATCGTATGGAGAGTTTTCGCTGGCAAAACATTTCAATAGGAATTCAGGATTTTGCAAAGCTGGTCAGATGAATTTGCCTCGTTGATGAACCAACAGAAAGCTGCTTGCTTGGTTTGAACGTGACTTTTTGCGAGCTTTGCGTCATACCTAGCTTTGTTTGAAATGAACTTTTTCATTCATCAGCCAATTTGGCTCTAAAAATGTTTAGTTACTGGCCATTCAGAACGTCTACTAGCCAAAACAAAATGATCCGAAATAAACCACAGCTTTGTATCATTGTATTGCTTTCAGCTTTACGACAGTCAGTCACTGTTTGCAAATACCAGTCAAATAAGATAAAATAGAAATAAAAACAGAATGACTTCTCTTATAATTGCCTTGAGTCTACCTGCTCGTAGCAATAAAGGGCGCTTTTTGCCCAAAAGTCTTGGACATGCAGCATTTATGAGAGCGGGAACAAGTGGCCTCTTAATTGTCTCCTAGGGCTCCAGCGGAGCACACCACACAGGAAACACTGTCTCGGACATCTCGATAGACGCAGAGTGGTGCCAACGCTATGCATATGTTCATGGAAAACAAAGTGTTCGAAGAGGTGGCGCTGCACGGCGTTTCTCTCAGTGTGAGACCCTCTTTACACTTTGTTTTGCTAATGTTTGAGGCTCTTTTTAAGGGAAGGGCTTTGATAGATGTCATGCAAAGTGATTGAACATAATTTATGAATCATAACATGGCAAATTGGCTAGTGTGTTGATATGCGTTATCCACCACGGTGTTACACCGCATTTGGCGGGTTGGCGGGTGTTAATTTAAAATCCTGTCGCTTCACTATTTACAAAAGACAATATACTTTTTTTGCGTGCAAAATTTTGCCTAATGTGGCCACACCTATAGGCTATAAATCACACTTTTCTTGTTTACGCGTTTGCATTATTGTCCATTTTTCTTTTTTTTTTAGTCTGTATCATGTTCAGGGCCATGGTCATTATAATAAAAATAATATTAATTTAAGGACTTTTTTGTTTACTTTTGTATGATAAACCATTTTGGTACTGTGTTTGTACTATAAAACCTTATTTGGTAAGATGCATTTTGCAATCACGATCGACGCATCCCGGAAGAATTGCAATCAAAAACAAACTTCTTTTTTTTTTTTTTCTGAGAAAAATCTGGACTGTAAATGTGAAACAGCAAACAGCATCTTCTCAGGCTGAAATGTGGAGGATTTGGCTTGAGCTCCAGAACTGATGAAACCACAGGAGACACAACAGCTTTAAGGAAGTGCGGCAGATCTTTCTGTGCAGCATTCTGTTTGTTGTGGGTTGAGTTTTCGCAAACAGCTTCAGGCTAAAGATCGCTTAAGGACAAGAACGCTAGGTGTAGAGAGAGAAACAAAGATAAAGAGTCTCAGCTCAGCGCCTGTTATTTAGAAAACAATATCGTGGCCTAACACCACGTTTACTGGCGGCTGAGGGACAGCGTGACTGAGGAAAAATGGTCAAATAAATCTAAATCAATCAAATGTCCCGTATAAATACGAGCAGTGCCAAGAGGTGACGTCCCATGTGAAAGGACTGACTGTGTGCTGGAGAGAAATATACGCTCCCCGTCAGCCACCACAGTCAGATCATTATGAGATTAATGATACTCTCTGTTAGAGCAGATACGGCATTATACTGTAACTGAGCGCTTTCTGGGAAGTGCAGTATGGTTGTTGCCATACAGCAGATATGGCTTTATAATGCAAGAGAGTGTTTTCCTGGAAGTGCCGTATGGATTTGGCCATCTACCCATGAGCCTGTTTACTGCTGTTTCTTCTGTGATTTTCAGATGGAGATGGTGATGGGTTTTTGATGTTATTTAGACAACCTCTTGTACTTTTTGAGTCTAGCTGGCGCTTACAGCACTGCAGTTGTCCCGCTTTTTAAAGGTGCATTGCGCAACTTTTCATGTTAAAAATACCTGTTTTTCTTCCTATACATGCTTAAAGAACTGCCTGATGGGCTGATTGAGCCCTTCTCTGCTCACTGAGATTGCCTCTATAATCCTGTACAGTAAAATATATAGGAGGGATTCGGGCTCGAATTTGAGACTGGGCGTGACGTCATGCGCGTTCACGACCAGGCTGTTTCGCAAGTTTGTGTATTCGCCGGCGCCGCCATTCGTGCGTCAAAAATAGAAGATGGATTCAAAGAGACCGGCTTGTAGTCCATTCCAAACCCCAACGCAAACTCCACGTAAAGTTAAAAAAAGAAAAATTTTGTCTAGTGCCACCAAAAGGGCCAAATTGGAGTCAGACAAGCGTCGGAGTAAGACGAGAGTCAACCTCGGGAAGGCATTCAACAAATGGAGAGATCTCCGGTCTGCTCTTGGTCTCAAACGGGATCCTCAGTTGGCCTTTTTCTTGATAAAACGGTAAGATATAGCCCATTCTCTAATGTTTGATACGGCCAATCTATGTATGACAACAAATGATGATGCGTAAAATGTGTAATGCTTTACCGTAAGCTAGATACATGTACAATCAGAATTGATTTTACTACCATTGTTAGTGAACAGTTTCATAAACTAGGAATTGTGTTCGGAAGAATAGTACAACATGAAACATAAAACATATCCAATAAAAGATGCTAACGCATTACAATTCTGAGACAGTAATATTGTAAGGTAATGAATTACTTTTAAATAACAGTAACAAGTAATATATAATGTATTACAGTTTGGAAGTAACTTGC